>OY757016.1:125721448-125741739 GCA_963580285.1 Lucinisca nassula | reverse complement strand
TAACTCTAAATATCATTTCATCCTAGTATGTTGTGGCAGGTACAATGATATACAGTAAAATTTCTATATTAAGACCACCCTTGGGACTGTTCAAAAGTGGCCTAGAAGACCACTTTTGAACAGTCCTTAAGGTGGTCCTTTACAAGAGAACACCTATACGGTATTCGACCTATTTACCGCACATGCTCCTATAAGCGCACACCCAAGCTTTTTCTGGAAAAAATACACAAGCGCACACTTTACAGTAACCTCCCAACAAATTCATATTGAGTTTTGCTGCATCTTTGACCCGGACAATTATATGTATATGTGGTACCTATGCTGAAATTCAACTCTATAAAATAATCATATCGGAAGCTTTTTTTTTCGTATTTTTTTCGTATTGAGTGTGCGCTTATTAGGTAGATTTTTCACCACAATATTTTCATACAATTTTGAAAAAACTAAGTGCACGGTGCGGTAAATAGATCGAATACAGTATATGCATCTATATATGCTTTTAAAAGCAGAATTTGTCTTGTCTTGATGTTAAACAGATGCTAGTTTAAGATCATATTGTGTGACTTGCAAAATACAAGTACAACACACAATATTTCATAAAAAAAAGAATAACAAGAAATGGTGTTTGTAAAACACTATGCCCCCAACCATATGCTTGTCCACAAATGCCCAAGTTTTCGCAATTATATATATAAAAAAAAAATCAAATTTTTTTCAAATGTTAATCAGGTGATGTACTAGTCAGTTAAGTTTTGAGGCAACAATTTTAATAGTTTCTTTTGTTTAATATCTTGCTACAAGGAAGAAACACAATTAAATGGCCAGAAATTGAAAAGGGCCATAACTCCAGCAAAATTTCAATAAATTGATTGAAAATTTCATCAGGTGATCTCCTCCTTAGTCCCAAACTGTATACCAAATATCAAGGCTCTAGCTCAAATACTTTTTAGATATCTTGCCAACGAGATTTCTAAGTTATTTAACTAAGGGAAAATAACTCAAAAAGGGAAGATAATTTGGATAAGAAAAAAATACAGGTCAATTATTTTTTTATGAGAAGTCCATATATGAAATTTCAAAACACAAGCATACATGGTTATAAAGTTATGCTATGCACCAGAAAGCAACACAATTAAATGGCCAGGTATTGCAAAGGGCTGTAACTCTGTCAAAATGCCATTAAATTGGTTGAACATTTAACAAAGTGGTCTCCTCCTTAGTCCCAATCAGTATACCATATATCAAGGCTCTAGCTCAAATACTTTTTGAGATATCTTGCTAAAGCGATTTCTATGTTATTTAATTAAAGGGAAAATAACTCAAAAAGGGGAGATAATTTGGATAAGAATAAAAATATGGGTCAACTATTTTTTCATGAGGAATCCATTTATGAAATTTCAAAACAATAGCATATATGGTTATAAAGTTATGCTACACACAAGAAAGCATAAAGAACGGACAATCAGACAGACAAATGGACAAGCCAGAAGCAATTGCAGCCCCCCCCCCCCCACCACACACCCCCAACCAAACTTTGAAAAAGTTGGGGGCATAATAAAGTACTTACATAAACTTCTAAGCTCTGCAAGGTGTTTCTCGCCACTGTGAGTATCCCTTCTCTTCATACAACACTGAAATTTTCTTAGGTTTCTCACCAGTATGTTCTATTGTTTCTCTCCTCTTATAGAATAATTTCATCATTTATATCTTAATGGAAGGTTGCTATTTCAAAAATATTTTCTCCTTATTAAAAGGGATCTACTCTTTCCTCTTGAGGAAGGTATAAGCTCCTGAAGAGCATTTCTCAAAAGGAATGAATATGTCCCTGAACAGAATTACTCTTAGGAAAATATTTTACTTTTAAGGAGTGAATTTCTTCCTGAAGAGCATAATTATACTCTTAACCCATAAAATGCCAATCACAACAATTGTCATCTGCTTTGCCGTCTGCCGGTTACCTTAAAAGTATTTTTTTGCAAACAGTGTAGACCCAGATCAGACTGCTCCTGTAGGAGCAGTCTGATCTAGGCCCACACTGTTTGCCTGGCCCATACTGTTTGCCTGTGTGCAAAAATATTAAAAAAACAAATGCAAAAAAATTCAGCAGCTGACAAAAGCAGACTACATTTTCAGATGTAATTTTTTCTCGGCCTCTTAAGGGTGAAGGGATGAATCGGCCCCTGGAGAGCATTACTCTTAAGGAGTGAACATGTTCTTAAAAGAATAACTAGAGCTGTCAGTGAAACTGACTAGGGCCCCGGCAGCGCTATCAGAAATTTGTGGACGGACAGACGGATGGACAGACAGACAGACAGACGGACGGACAGAGTGATTACTATAGGGCACCCACACTTTCAGTGCGGGGCCCTAATTAGTCTTAACGCTCGTTCTGCTGACTAAATCAATTTTGCCACACCCATTCTGACAATCAACCAATCAAATTACTTTATGCAATTTATTCCTATAACTTCACCAACTGAATGACAAAAAGTGAAAAGTGAAAAGCCAGATCAGTTGGCTTCCCTTCTCCAGAAGCCATCTGATCTAGATCTACAGTTTATAAATGTAGGGGTTATCTGGGTTAAGAGCATGTTTTCTACTTTTAAGCAATGGATAATAAATTTGTATCGGAACAGCATTTGCATTTAAGGGATGAATTTGATCCTGAACAGCATTTCTCTTCAGGAATGAATTTGATTCTGGTGAGCATATTTTACTCTTAAGGTAAGAATTTTGTTTCTGAAGAGCATTTATTCTTAAAAGAAGAATTTGTTCTTGAAGAGCATTTACTCTTAAAGAGTGAATTCGTTCATGAAGAGCATTTATTCTAAAGGGAAGAATTTGTTCCTGAAGAGCATTTACTCTAAAGGAATTAATTTGCTCTTGAAGAACATTTACTCTTAAGAAATGAATTCACTCCTGATGAGTATGATTTGCTCATGTAGAATGTTTACTTTTAAAGAATAAATTTGCCCTGAAGAGCATATATACTCTTAAGGAATGAATTTGTTTCTAAACAGCGTTTACTCTTTAACCCATTTTATACCGGAAACCCCCAAAACCGGTAATGTAGCAAACAGTGCAGACCCAGATCAGATGCCGCAACATGGGGCATCTGAACAGTGCCTGCACTGTTTGCAAAGAGTTCAGCAATTTTCCAAATGAATTTTGAAGAAAACACAACCTGACACCCCTAAATTTTGAAATGGACTCCTGTTATAAACATGGAGGAAGACTCCATTTGGTACAAAAAAGGTTAAGAATGAATAAGCTCCTGGAGAGAATTATCTCTAAATATCTCTGAACAGCACTAACCCTTTAAAGAATAAATTTGCTCTTGAACAGCTTTTACTTTTAAAAATGAATTTGCTCCTGAACAACATATACTTTCTCAGAATGAATTTGTTTCTGAATAGCTTTTATTATTGAGGAACGAATTTACTTTTGAAGAGTATTTACTATTAACCCTTTTTGTGCAAAATGGAATCTTCCTCCTTATATATAGCAGGAGTCCATTTCAAAATTTAGGGGTTTCAAGATGTGTTTTCTAAAATTTATTTGGAAAATGACTGAACTTGTAGCAAACAGTGGAGGCCCTGATCAGACACCGCGTTCTGCGGCGTCTGATCTGGGCCTCTACTGTTTGCCCGGGTACCCCTTTTGGGGTTTCCAGTTCAAAATGGGTTAATGAATAAATTTGCTCACATGTCACATTATATGACTTTTCTGTGTAAGTAAAGGTACTTTAGGAACTGACTGAATCAGAACCCACAGCCTGTCCCCAACACCAAAGGGAAAGATGGACAAACACATCTTAACAAAAATGGGCCTCCGTGGCCTAGTGGATAAGAGCGCTGACTCTTAGTCATTAGGTCTCTCACCGCCGTAGGTTCGAGCCTCGCTCGGGCCACGTGTGAGACACCAAGTTCTGCAACTGAAGGTCAGGTGGTTTTTCTCCGGGTACTCCGGTTTTCACCCACCTCTGATTAACGATCGTCTCGATATGAGTGAAATAATCTTGAAAGGGCCATAAAACCCAAACCAAAAAAAATCTTAACAAAAAATAAAATCACAGGCAACAGCGCTTTCCCGAAAATTGCAAACATTGTTATCTTTACTGCACTAAATAATTTGGAAACACAGAAGTGTTAAAATCAAAACATTTTAAAATTGAACAGCAATGAACATAAAACAAATGAAAAACGCAACTGAAGTACCACCTTGTAAACCTGTTCACTTTGCCAGGGATTTATAATGGTTCCTTTCCAGTATGAATATTTGTGACAAGATTTTCTCCCATGGACACATACATTTATCTCCAGTATTTGCTCCTGAAGAGTATTTACTCTGCTCCTGAAGAGAATTTTACTCCTAACGAGAAATTTACATTAAAGGAATGAGTTTGCTTCTGCGCGTTCAAGAGCATTCACTTTGAAGGAATGTATTTGCTACCGGTACTGATGAGCATTTACTTTCAAGGAATGAATTTGCCTCTGAATAGCATTTACTATTAAGAACAAATTTGCTCCCTTATCACATTGTATCACTCCTTTGCATAAGAGTTCACTTTCTTAGTTATAATGGTTTCTTTCCAGTATGCATATTTGTGACAAGATTTTCTCCCATGGACGCTTACATTCCAGGATACGGGAAGGTCTGTACGGGAAGGTCTGTAACTAATGTTATAATGTTATGAGAACTTGTGGCTCTACCTCTTTGCTTTATTTCATGCAATAAATATGATTAACCCTTATCCAGCTGAATATTCAGGTTAGCCACACTCATTTCTGCCTCTGAACCAATCAGATTACTTGATGTAATTAATTGCTACAAATTCACAAACTGAATGTCAAACAGCGTAGATCCTGATCAGATGGCTTCTTCAGAAGCCATCTGATCTGGATCTACACTGTTTGAAATAGCAGATGTTGTCATCAACAGCAGAATCAGGGTTAAACTCTTCATCTCCAGTATCCTCTAATGTGTTTCCACTATGGCTATCAAGACCCTAAAACTGCCAATCATGACATTTGCAGATGCCATTTTCAAATATTTTTTCAGATAAAATAAGGCTTGACATTACATGTGAATTACCTGTTAGCCCATATAGACCTAGCATCTCAGAAATGGGACAATGGCAGAGTGAAGACCCAGATCAGAGGCTGCACCATGTGGCATCTGATCGGGGTCCACACTGTTTGTTTAATTACCAAAGTTTTAGGGAACTGAACAAGTGTAAGTGTACCTTTTTTGCCAGTCTACACTCGTGACACTCGGGTACAATCAACCCAACAGTGAGTGAGTGAAAGAGCGTTTGAGTTTTACGTCTCACCAACAGCTAAGGTCATACATGATGGGACCTAGGTTTAAAGACTCAGCCGAAAGTCTGGAGAAGCCTGGGATTGATCCTGGGACCCCTGGTTTACAAGGCGAGTCGTGTAACCACTACACCATGGAGGCTTCTCACCTCTTCTCTAGTATGATTCATTGTTCTGCTTCGGCAGCATAAATAGCTCTGAAGCATGCCATGCACATATTCAATTGTTCAGTTTAAAAATTGTAAACAATTTTCAAAATGGTGCTGTAAGCTGCATAAAACCAAATGTCTGCCACTGAAAGCTGATATTTTTGATGGTAGACTGCAGGAAACACTATCACATTTTTTTGTAGTTATCCATTCAGATGTTACCGTAATTCCCTGTGTATACCACGCACTCATCTATAACACGCACCTCAATTCTGAGTCCAAGATATGTGAAAAAAAGATATTCCAGTCTAAAACACGCACATGCTTTTCCCCAGTATCACAGAATGCTTTTCTCAGACGCCATTTTGATTGAAAATGAAAGTACACGGATTTTGATTGGCTACTATCAAAATAGCCTGACTGGTTATAGGTAAATTTCCCAGTAATTATAGAATAGAATAGTCGTTAGTTTCTCTCTTGCAGCATAGGCAGTTCTCCCTTTACCCATAACGGTGGTGTGTGACAAGGTGACATTTTAAGGGTGCGGTTATTCATTTGTTATGAAAGATGACAATGCGTTTTCCCAGTATTCTTTCACAAGGAAAGATAGAAACAGGTTTCTTTCCAAAGGTAAAATTGTAACAACATGCCTCCAAGGCAGGTGCTCCATAGCGTTATTGACAGAAATTAAAGGTATCTACAGGTAGATTGAGTAGTTTGACACCTCTGGTTATTCACACATTCTCTATGCTAATCCCATAATTAACACCTTCTCAGCGTGAGTCAAACATCTCACTCAATTAAAGAAGCCCATTTTGCATTTTTACTGTTAATAAAACGGTGATTCATGCCTGACTTCAAGGAACCCGATGTCCTGTGCAATTTGGAACTTTGTTGACATACATTAACTATCATAATTAATACTATAAGTAAATACTATAAGTAGTATTATTAATAATAATATTATTATTTTTATTATTATTATTATTATTAGAAGTTTTCAAAAAATGCAGAATTTCTGTATTTCCCACCAACCACTGTTTTGAGACCAGTCTATTCAGATTCAGCAAATTAGTTCATTACGTAAATTTTGGTATACCTTCCTGTCAAAATGTGGAAAATCTGGAAACGATTTTTGTGCTAATAAAAGGTAATATAGATGAAAGGTACATGTCTGAGATAGGAATATTGATTGCATCTTTAATGGTATGAATGATTCAATGAAATAATATCTCAAACGAACATTATGAGGGTCTCAAAGTGTCATATTGTATTTGTAATGGGTTTTCGTGACATGCCGACTTTTCGAGAAAAACAATGTCATTTTTCTATGCCATTGTATTACACGCAGGGGATTTTTTTCAATGTTTTCTGCGTGAAAAAAGTGCGTGGTTTACACAGGGAATTACGGTACACTACATGGCAAGTGCATCTGAATTATTCATTACCATGGGACCCGTGGCCTAGTGGATAAGAGCAATGTCTCTTAATCATAAGGTCTCTCAGCGCTGAGATTCGAGCCTGGCTAGGGTCACATGTGAGGCCCCAAGATCTGCAACGGAACGTCAGGTGGTTTTTCTCCGGAAACTCCACTTTTCGCCCGCCTCTGATTAATGATCAGCTCAATATGAGTGAAATAATCTTGAAAGGGCCGCAAAACCAAAAAAGAAAAAAAAAAGAAAGAAAAAATATTCATTGTCGCTCATCTAAGTTTCAGTTACTGTAATTCACTGTTTCTCTCAAGTATGATTATCTCAAAAGGTTTCTCTCAGGTAATATTACCTGTTCTGATCTTTCCAGTTTGTTTGTTTGTTCATGTTGAGGTTGTACCCCACTCTCCACAGTATTTAGGACATTTTGGAGATGTTGATCTGATTTTGTGGGACTTTAACCCGATACTGAGATGAAATGATATCTCTAAGCCCTTCTGCCCCAAGAAACTGCTATGGTTTACGGGGCGGTCCAATTTACACCACTTTTCCTGGGCAGGCTGCGGAGGCACCATGCAGCCTGATCTATTTCTCTAAGCCCCGGTGAGTGGGGGCAATCTCTCTCCAGTATAGGAGTATGTCTTGAACTCTTGTCCAGCTGAATATATGAATTTAGCCACACCCATTTCTGACTTTCAACCACTCAGATTACTTGATGTAATTTATTCCTACAAATTCACAAAATGAATTTCAAACAAGTGTAGATACTGATCAGAAGCCATCTGATCTGTATTAACCCTTGTCCTGCTGATCCCGGATATGTCTTATCTTTCAAACAATGTAGCTCCAGATTAGATGGCTATCTGGATCTACATTGTTTGTCATTCAGTTTATGAATTTGTTGCAATAATTTGCATCAGGTAATCTGATTGGTTGATAATTGGTAGTGGGTGTGGCATATATGAATATTCAGCAGGACAAGGGTTAATACTGTTTACAAAGGCAGAGCATATCCTGGCTCAGCAGGATGGAGGTTAATTAACCCTTAACCTACTGTTCATGACAATCCTTATCTTTGCAAACAGTGCAGATGCAGATCAGATGAAGAAGCCATCTGATCAGACTCTACAGTTTGTTTTTGAATTTGATAAAAAATATATCATGTGATCTGATTGGCTGATAGTCAGAAATGGGTGTGGCTAATTGAAATACTCAGCATGACAAAGGTTATTAAGTTTATTGAGCTCCTCCAGAGCAAAAAGGCCATTAATTTCTACATTATTTTCATATACCTGCAAAACAAACTGGAGAAGAACTTAACCTTGAAAAACGTTGGCAAATGGCAACAGCGGATACTGGAGCCTTCCATACTATAAGCTCTATCTAAGACTTTGGCTCAGGGGAGCTAAAACAAGTACTTCCAGAATAGCAACTGTCAACATTGGCAGTAACTCCTAAATCATAATTATAGCAATGCTTAATTTTTTTCCCAACTAATCAACATACATTTACAAGAAAGCCATTAATGCTGTCTGGTATTGCCTTTTAAACAGATGGTTTACTTTCCTGCTTCTTGTACTCAGTAGGGCATCAGAGTGGCCAGCGTAGGTAGATTTAAAAACAAAATTCTCGTGCGTCGATTCGATGGGACTACTTCCTATTTTGCTGCTCCCATTCGACTTACTATTTTCACATAAAATTACGTGATTGTCGTTTATTGTTTAGCTTTAACAAAGATAAAAGCGATATATATAAATATTGCTGTATTCAATATAAAGACTAAAACCTAAATTAGCATTTTGGTGTGGGCAGACCAAGGGTTTGAAAATGGCGAATTTTCAACCATGTCGGTACCATCGGGGAAAACAAAAATAAACTATTATAATATTCCTCGCGATTATTCTCACCTATATCATCAATTCCGGCATATATTAATCTGTTCACCTTGAAATTTGTGCCAAAATCGGCGAGGGAGCATTTTTTTGTGCCATTTTTTTCTACCCACTTCCGGTCGAAACGTGGGTACAAAACCATTTTTTCTTTCCAAAATGGCAGGTTTGGCTAAAAGTTTTAAGTGAAACTCACAGAATTCCCCTGTATTTGATAACAACGAATGAAAAGCGAGTTGAATACAAGTCTTGTGGTACCATACTCATCTTCTTCACTGAACAATCCACCTTTCAACTATGTTTGTTTATAATTTACATCAATAATTTTGTCAATACACTGAATGTACAGTTTATTTACACAAGCATGACACAGCTGTGTAGACAGTTTGGTGTGACGAAATCATATTAAATTACGTCATATTAAATGACGTCAGTAAATCTTATCGACTAAATCAAAGTCCGCATACTACTGATTTTTTTTTTTTTTTTAACTGACAGATTGGTCTCTCTCGATCTCGATCTCTCTCTCTCTCTCTCTCTCTCTCTCTTTGTCGTCATTTCTTTCGGTTCATGGTGCATTCCTTACGCGTATCTGTAAAGTTTCATTTTGATTCTCTCTCTCTCTCTCTCTCTCTCTCTCTCTCTCTCTCTCTCTCTCTCTCTCTCTCTCTCTCTTGCTAGCATAAAAGAGGGCCAACGTCGGGCCCGGACAGACAGGTCGTATCGCTGTCGGCCCGACGTTGGTCCGACATGCTCTGCTGGCTGGGTCTCTCTCTCTCTCTCTCTCTCTCTCTCTCTCTCTCTCTCTCTCTCTCTCACCCCAAGTATGGTTAGATTACCAAAATAATTCAACTCATCAGACTGCACAGCATATTAAATAATGTCCCCCGTAATACTGAATCATGCGAGAAAAGAATGACTTGACAAGATATCGAAACGCGCATGCGTACTCTACGTAACTCCAAGCAGAATTGGCTCTCAGTTGAACAAGGATTTTCTTAATATACCACGCTCGCGACAACTCCCACTCAGTCCTTAAGACGGACTGATATGTCCTTGACAAATGTGCGAAAAATAATCTTAATCTGGAGAGGAGCATTTTTTTGTGCCATTTTTTCCCAACATGTGTATCAAAGTACTTTGACGTCAATAAATTGAGGGGCCATTGTTTCGCGGCGTCTGCTAAGTCGGTTTAAGCCTTCACACTCGCTACCCTTTTCTATAGACCTCAGAAAAGATCATTCTCATTAATTGTCCTTCATTATTCTCCAATCTACATCTCGTAACAAAATGTAATGGCCTATAAATTACCGGAAGTTCTTGTGATTTTCTTCCGTATTTTATTTGACAAAATATAGTCCCAACCGGCGGAAGCAGATTGCGAATAGAATCATAGCAACGGCCTTAGATGCCGCCCTACTGCTAGTGAGGCTTGGAAGTAAAGTACAACCTGTTTTAACCCTTATCCCACTGCATAAATTTATTTAGCCACATCTATTTACATTTCAACAATCAACCAATCAAACTACTTGATGTCATTTATTCATTCAAATTCACAAAATGAATGACAAATAGTGTAGATCAGCAGGATAAGGGTTAAGCAAGCACCTAAAGGATAATGAAAATGTGCTTGCTTAAGAGGTGCTTGCTTAACCCTTTACCACTCAGATACGCGTTTTTACGTGTCTGCACACCCCCCCCCCCTCCCATTTTAAGCCCCAGAAGCACCTAAAATCTGCATTTCTACCCCCCCCTGGATAGTTATGTTTGCTTTAAGATTTGTTGGGCAAAAAAGTGACCTGTTTTTTCGCGCGCCTCCCCACTAAAAGTATTCGGGGGGGGGGGGGGGGGGGGGGGGTTGGGGGGGATTGAAGGGGGGGGCATTCATCCCGAAAAATTTTGGGTGTATGGCCCAACCGGCTGCTGAAATTTATATCTGAGGGTGTCTGGGGTCAAAAATGGCTGAAAATAGATGCTGATAGAATATGCTGCAAACAGTGAAAATGGCCAGTGCCAACCACCTTAATTGTTGCCTTGACAGCTGTGTGAAGATTAAAATGTGGTCAAAAATCCATGTGAAAACACACTTTTTGCCAACTTTGAGATGCCCCTTCTTTACCATGACAACAATGATCAAATCATGAAAGGTTGCATTTAAAAGGCTACTGCCCAATGAACATTCATACCGAGTTTGGTGTAAAACAGACCATCCATTATGAAACAATGGCTAGTTGAAGTTGCTGTCAGGTGCAACACTGTGAAAATCAGCGAAATTCACAAAATCCCTGAGTGGTTAAGGGTTAAAATGTGTGTTTCCATGCATTTGCTTTTTGTGGGAACTGAATGCAGGCTTGCTTGAAAAGGGTTGCTTGCTTAATAGAGGTGGCCACTATAAGGGATTTTACTGTATACACACTCAAAGGGGAATTAATAACCTTCTGGGGAGGTAACTCTTTCAAAAATATTTTTGTCTCCTTTATCAATAAGGGTCGAAATAATTTGCTCCTGAGTTTACTCTTAAAGAAAAGAATTTGCAGATTCTTTCCTTTAAGAGTAGACCCCATTACCAGGGGTGTGAAGTTTACTGGAAAGCTATCAAGTTACTGAAGTTGCCTCCCTGAAATATATTAGATGTATCTATTCCAGAAAGCTTAAAATTTTTAGGTGATATTACCGTATTTACTGTATTTATTCAGATGGACAGGCCTGAGCAGTGTAGACCCAGATGAGATGTCACAGAATGCGGCATCTCATCAGGTTCTGAACTGTTTGCCATTCAAGCAGCTATTTTTAGACACAACATTGGGTAAATTATACTTATTCAAATTTTAGTACAATTATGGTAAAGAGTTTAGGTGTCCAAAAACTTAGGGTAAATACGGTACACTGATAAAGCCTTCTTCTAAAGGTAAGTTCGGGACACAGGAAATACTGTTTTTCTCAGATGTCATTCTTATGCCTTGGAAGTCATAACAAAGCAAAGAAGCATGGCTGAAAAAATCCCTGCCTCCATAGGGGTTCAAACCTGGGCCGCTCGGGTGAAAGACCAATACTCTAACCACTCAGCCAAAGAGTCAACTCCCTGGTGCAGTTGTCATAGATCAGTTATAAACCTATAGGCTATGCAACGGAAGGTAAGTGTTGGGGGCTTAGCACCATTTATAACACATAAACATGCCATATTCCCTGTCTGAAAAGGATGTTCTAATTCAAAGTGTTAACTATAAATCAAATTTCAATATTTTATTTCTTTATAAAATATTTTGATATTTCTATGACATATTTTTCATTCAAATGTAGGCATTATAAACACTCAAACAAAAATTAAGCATTACTTCTGAATCCTATGCTTAGATACAATTGTAAATGCCTAGTAATAAGTCCTGTCACATTATTTCGAATTTTGAATATAATTATTTACAACCATTGAGCAAAGGTAACGTTTGTTTGTTTCATTTGAGGTTTAACATCCCCGTCAACACTGTAACGGTCATTTCGGAGATGTTGCTTCCAATTTTGTGGGACTTTTACCCGACATTGAGATGGAACGACATCTCAATCCCTGTCGCCCAATGAAACCAATAGGGTTTATAAGCATGGGCGGACCGTCTCGCACCGCTTTGCTTGGGCAGGCTTAGATCCTCTAAGCGGTTACCAGTAATTGTGTGCCATCGGTTTCAGCTCTGCGTGGAAGCATCATGCAGCCCATCTATTTCTTCAAGCCCCGATGGGCAGGGGCCGGCAAAGGTAACATAGTATCAAGTAGATTTACAGGTAACGTAGAATCAAGCAGATTTACAGGTAACGTAGTATCAAGAATAGATGTTTACTTTCTATTTAATTCTTAAGTTTTCATGTAATCATATCTTATTTAAAGCCCAGGACTTTGCTTTGGACAGAAAAATTTATTATTACAAACTTTTGGGGAAAAATTTGCTTTGTGAAGCAAAAAGGATAAAATTTTGTATACAACTCAATTTCAGTTGGTTCTGTAAATAGCACAAAGTTGGAGTTTCATGTCAATGTGTTGTAGACTTGCAAAGAAGGCAGAAATAGACTCTACAATGAACATTAAATGGCAGTGATGCTTATCTTTTGTTTGGGAGTGTGTCACAAATATAGTTATACAGTCAAACTTCAATGGCTCAAACACCTTTGGGACCATGAAAATCTGTTTGAGACGGGTAGTTCAAGCCACTGAGGGATACTGCCAGGGGGCATAACAAGATACATTTGGACATCTTTTCAGAGTTCTATAATAAAATTGTTTGCTGTGTGTATTCATTAGAATTACCTCATCGAGGCGATTCTAATAAGTACACACAGCAGACATTTGCAATATGATGAATACACATAGCATACATTTGCAATAAAAAAGACGAAAATCTCCTAAATTATCTCCCACTATTTCTTATGTAGAGGATTTCCCTATGGGCTCAAGAACAGGTTGGACTCAGCTATAGTAAATGAGCCATCGATGCTCGAGCCATCGAAGGTCTGCTGTATATCACAAATATATGCAACTTCAGCATAACAGATTCTCAGTACAAGTATCACAGTTAAATACCCAAGTATCACAGTTATATACCCAAGTATCACAGTTAAATATCCAAGTACAATACACACATCATTAGAAATCTGTCTTTAGATTTGCCAGCAGCATTATGATAACACTTCCGGGTGACCATAGTGCATTCTTTCATACCTCCGAATGTAATTTTTCTGACAAAAATGGGATTTATTTCTGATTTATACCACAAACATAGGTTGTGGGTGCTTGTTAGAACCGCCTGATTAAGGCGGTTCTAATGAGTACTCATAACCCATGCCTTGGATCAGAAATAACAAAATTAATAGATTCCCCTATAAACCTCACTTTTCCTTATATGACGTGGGTTTACCGGGATGTTCATCACAAGGGTAGGATACAAAGCAGCCTGCTTAGCCACCAAGATTACTTCCATCCCCCCTACCCCCTGTCCTTGTTTTTTTTTTTTTGTTTGTTTGCTTGCTTGTTTATTTTCTTGTTGTGTTCTTCTATGAACTGTTTGTTTGTTTGTGTTGAGGTTTTACTTCCCTGTCAACACCATTTAGGTCAGTCTGGAGATGTTGCTACCAATATTGGGTATTTTAACAGAAACTGAGATCAAGTGACATCTCGAGCTCTACTGTCCCCCAAAAAATCATTAGGGTCTAAGGGATTCACACCATTTTGCCTGGGCAGGCTTAGACCTTCTAAGCTCAAATGTTTGGTTGGTTTCAGCTCTCAGTCTGCATGGAAGCACCATGCAGCCCAATCTACTTATCAAAGCCCCAATGGGTGGGGATGCGAGCAGCAAATGGTTAAAAAGTGGTCCAAAACATCGTTTTAGCAGGTAAAATATTTAATTTTCAGTGAAACATAACTGTCAACAAGTGGTCAAAAATGTTGTTTTAGCAGGAGGTAAAATTATTCATTTTCACTGAAACAATATGAGCAGTTCTGCAGTTTGCAGAGTATTTGCCACATCAGCCAATCAATGTTTTAATTATGTTAACTAACAACTTTGTTACTTTGAACAGCTTGGCATGGTGTCTATTACCGTAAAAATCCTAAAAAAATGGACATCTTGAGGGCTTGCAGTAATTCTCCTAATTTTTTTACAAATTTATTACATGATCCTGCAAGGAGTCCAAAAGGTGCAAACGGAATGGCAAACAGTGCAGACCCTGATCAGACTGCTCCTTTAGGAACAGCCTGATCTGGGTCTGCACTGTTTGCTTAGGCCTGTCTATCCCAATATGGTACATAGGATCATTATGTTACACTACGGTTACTACTGCATTAACTCCAACTGCAACTTTGACAATGTATTTGTTTTGAAAATCTGTACATACCTGTCCGACAAAATGACAGAGCAACCATGCAGCCTCAAATCAGACTGCTCCTGAAGAATGTGTGTGTGTGAATTCGGGTTTAACGTTGCTTTCAACAATTTTTCAGTCATATCACAACGGTGTCTGGTTGCGACAGGGAGCTCAATGCTCACTTTTATAGTGCTGCCTCACTGAAGTATCATGTCCCAGACACATTACATGATATCACACCCAGTCACATTATCCTGACACTGGGTCGACCAGTCCTAGCCCTACCCCGAAAATCTGAGTGCCAAGCGAGGAGTAGCTAGTACCATTCTTGGTATGTCGCGGCCCGGGATCGAACCCGTGACCTCCCGTTCCCCGGAGCGGACACTCTACCAACTGAGCTATTGGGGCCGGTGCTGCTGAAGAAGCAGCCTGAACAGGGACTACACTGTGTGCCATTCAAACAGTTACTTTAAGCAACAAAATGGAAAGCACAAAGGAAAGGAATAAAATTATTCTAAACAGGACATATACTTAAATCTCTTAATAACAGTTTTAGATATAACACAATTTAAAGATGGATTTCCAAAATGTATAAATTATATTGAACAAGAGGGCCCAAAGGCCCTATATCGCTCACCTGTATACCAAAAAAAAAATTAGTGTAGGAGACCACTTGACATTGCTACATACTAAATATCTAAGCTCTGAGCCTTATGGTTTCGGAGAAGAAGATTTGTGATGTTTTTTCCAGTATAAGTCTATAG
This sequence comes from Lucinisca nassula, assembly GCA_963580285.1. NCBI lineage: Eukaryota > Metazoa > Mollusca > Bivalvia > Lucinida > Lucinidae > Lucinisca > Lucinisca nassula. Next base: position 125,726,342 of record OY757016.1, on the reverse strand, counting down.
GAGCTAATGACCCCTGGGGCATGGCCAATTCTGACCCAAAGGGCATGTTTGGCAGGATTTATGTAGGCTACCATTTTATGTTGCTTTATACTAAATATCTAAGGTCTGTACTTCATGGTTTCAAAGAAGATTTTTTATTCTTTTTTTTACATTATAAGTTTATTGGTGTTAAGGGGCCACAATATTTGGCCAATTTGGACCCCAAGGGCATGATTGGCAGGATTTATGTAGGTGACCACTTGCCGTTGCTACATGCTAAATATCTTAGCTGTGGGCCCTGTGGTTTCAGAGAAGAAGATTTTTGAAGATTTTCCTAATATGAGTCTATGGGAGCTAAGGGACCCCAAGGGCGTGGCCCATTTAGACCCTAGGGACATGGTTGGCAGGATTTATGTTGGTGACCACTTACCATTGCTACATGCTAAATATCTAAGCTCTGGGCCCTGTGGTTTCAGGGAAGAAGATTTTTGAAGCTTTTTTTCCATTATGAGTCTATGGGGGCTACATGTAAGAGGCCCCGGGGCGTTGCCCATTTGGACCCCAGGGCCATGATTGGCAGGATTTATATGGGTGACCACTTGCAGTTGCTATGTGCTAAATATCTTAGCTCTGGGCCCTGTGGTTTCAGAGAAGAAGATTTTTGAAGCTTTTTTTTCCATTATGAGTCTATGGGAGCTAAGGGGCCCCGGGGCGTGGTCCGTTTGGACCCCAGGGACATGATTGGCAGGAATTATGTAGGTGACCACTGGCCATTGCTACATGCTAAATATCTAAGCTCTGGGCCCTGTGGTTTCAGAGAAGAAGATTTTTGAAGCTTTTTCCATTATGAGTCTATGGGAGCTAAGGGGCCCCGGGGCGTGGCCCGTTTGGACCCCAGGGCATGATTGGCAGGATTTATGTAGGTAACCACTTGACATTGTTACAAGCTAAATATCTAAGCTCTGGGCCCTGTGGTTTCAGAGAAGAAGATTTTTTTTAAATTTTTCCCATTGTAACTCTATGGGAGCTATATGTTGCCATGGCAACCAGAATTCCAATCTGATCAGCCCAAAAACCTTATGCAGCCTTTCCCCCTACCTGATGATGCTTCTTATGAAATTTGATCAAGATTGGCCATGGGGTATTAGAGATATACTTATTTGAAATTGTTTACGGGCGGACGCACGCATGCATGCACAACCGACAAAATGTGATCAAAAAAGCTCACCTTGTCACTACGTGACAGGTGAGCCAAAAATGACTATAAATGGTCAATTTTTTTTTATATACTTTATACATTTTTGTTAGGATATTACACAGCCATTTAACCCTCAACAATTGTTGTCTGCTCTGTTGTCTACTGGTTACCTTAAAAGTCATTTTTGCGAACAGTAAGGACCCAGATCAGACCGCTCATCTAGGAACAGTCTGATCAGTATCCACACTGTTTGCCTGTATGCAAAAATATGTTTGAAAAGTTATAAACAGACACCATTTTCAGATGCCTTTTTCTTGGCTTTTTATGGCCCAAATTATGGTACTATAAAGAGGTTGGGGTTTATCCTAACAGAGAACCTGAGTTAACAAATCAGCAGTTTTCAAGGGAAAGGACACACATACATTTGTCTCCCTTATCAATTAAGGTCTACTCTTGGAGAAAAAGATTCTTCTTCTACGAGTACTCCCCTTTCTGAAAAGTTTCTGTGTTCCGAAAAGCAAGCAGAGACTGACAAAAAAATGTAAAGTGTATCCATAAACCATAGCCAATTTTGTACTGAATAGAATCTTCCACTTATATACAGCAGGAGTTCATTTCAAAATTAAGGGGTGTCAGGTTGTTACTTTTAAGAAATTTGTGTAGAAAATGGCTGTACCTTCTGCAAACAGTGAAGGCCCTGATCAGATGCCGCATTCTGCGGCATCTGATCTGGGCCTACACTGTTTGCCAATGTCATGTTTTGGGGTTTCCTGTATAAAATGGGTAAAATAACAAAGAACACAATATAAAAAGAAAATGGAAAAATATTCAAATGAAACAAACAAACAAATGAAAGTATACCATGTCATGCAGAACATACAAGCACAATTTGGTTGTCTTTTATCTTTTTTTGTCTCTGAGAACATGAGAATAGGTAAGATGCAAAGAGAATGAGACATAATGGGATGACATGAGGTGTCATGTGAAAAGAGAAGCAATGTGGGAAGATGGAAGCAGAAAAAAAAATACAAAACAACTTTTTTCTGAAACAAATGACATAAAATATACAGCTTGGAAACAGTGTGATTCAGCCAACATTGATTTTGCTTTGTATCCCAGCACATTTGGCTAACAAATGCATGCCCAGTTAACAGTATTTAGGTAATATAAAGAAGCCAGTCAGTTTACCTAACCACACTTCCTAGGCCGGCTCCTATAAAGTAGTTAAAAAAGTACTGGCAGCTGTCGTTCTTGAATCACTGGAAGGGAGAGAATGGCCATAGAAAAGATTTCATGATCAATCTCTATGTAAGAATGTTACTCCCCACCTCCCCCGCAGGTATCAACCCACAATCTCTTGATCACCAGTCAGACACCATCTGACTGAGCTACCCAGGCTGGCCAGCTATTACCTGAATGCAGTAACTGTAAATGAATTCATCATGAGCAGGAGCAACTGATGGGCATGCTTGGTCTTCGAAAAAAAAAATATGAGTACATGAATACTTTCAGATCAGATTTATATTGCTTTGGGTGTTTCTCTATTCATTTCAAATCCATTCAATAGGAATGAAAATACTTCAGGGGAGACAGCTCTTTCAATAGCATTTGTCTCCCTTAGCTATTGGGGTCCAATCTTGAAGGAAAGAATTTGCTCCTTAAGCCTAGGTCACATAGCCCGACCGATGTCCGGCATCGGTGGAGCTCGGTAGATTTTTGGGGTGTAGCCGAGTTCCCCTCATCGGAGACATAGCTCGGTGACGTGAACGGGCTCCGTCCGGAAATCTACAGGCGACCGACCAAACACCGGTCGATGACCGTACGGAGTCTGTCTTAACAGGGGAAACTATTTCGGCCTATGTGGTAGTAACTATCGACCGGTGGTCGATCGGACATCAGGGGTATACGGCCGGTACCCGAGCAGGTTACTGGACACCGTGCGATCACCGGACGGGTTGTAAACGGTCTTTGAACACTGCCCGGCCGATGTTCGGTCGTTGTAACTCGGACTTGGCGGGAGGCTATCTGGTGGTGGCCTCTTCTTCCCGTGATCCTTCTCTGGTGGTGGCTTCGTCTCCTCATCCCCATCATTTTTCCTGGCAACTTTTGGCATCCTTAAAGTCTGTCAAAAGAGGGAGTACACATTGAAATCCTGATGTCGCTCGTGTGAGATGTTGCTTGTGTAAACACAACTAGCTGAATGTTTTACACGGACTGGAGCGAGCGGTTTATATGCAAGCAGCGATGTCCGGCCGAGGTACGGCCGATGTCCGACCGAGCTTCGGCCACTGTCCCTTACATCGGTCACCCACCGGTACTATATTTTCCAAGGCTCGGTCCCACATCGGTCGGTGTCCGTTTACAAAAGCTTGTCCTCTGGTGGCCTCAGATGAACGGGACACCGGCCGATACTCAGCCGTACACCGGCCGATGCGTATTCCGATGTGGTAAGGATGGAGCTGCGATGAAGGAGCTCGGTTAGAGCCCGTCGAATTTTAACTCCGAAGTTAAATTTCACCGAGTTGCCCACCGATGCGGTTTTATGCCCCAAACGCCGGCCGGTGACCACCGGATTCCGGCCGGTGTTTGGCGAAAGTCGCATCGCTCGCTCATCGAAACCTCATCGGCCGGGCTATGTGACCTAGGCATAAAGAGCAAATTCTTTTCTTCAGGATAGACCCCTTTTTCATAGGGCATAGTTTTGGTTATATAATCAAGCAGACTATTTATTGGTTTTGAATAAACACCTAGTTATTTGTCTATGTTCTTTAGAAAATCTGTGTTTTTCATTGGTCGCGAGCCGTAGAAGCTAGTTTGTCAAGTGGTTCTATTTATGGTATCCATCAAGTGAATCAATTTTACAGTATCCGTCAAGCGTATCAGCTTTACAGTATCCATCAAGTGTATCCATTTATAGTATCCAACATCACATGCATAGAAATACCTGAAACCACAAGCAGTCCCTGTTTGTCAGAAATCGACAGTAACAACTACATGCATTCTGGCATTGACACTCCAGCCAGGGAAGTCTTGTCAACATGGTTTCAGCCATTTATAAAGCTTACTAATACAGGGGATTGGGTCAGTGTTTGTCCAACACATTTAAGTATCCCACACAGATTGTTAGCTATATCCAAAGTAAGTGGGAATATCATCATTACTGTACTGGACTGTCTGCACATGCCTCATCATCTTCATGGCAGAATTCCTGAAGAAGAATAAAAACATTACAATCATTTTGTTAACAATTTCATATTTCTGCTTGCAGACATAGGTTGTGGATACTCTTTAGAATCACCTCAATGGGGCATAGGTTGTGGGTACTCATTAGAACCACCTCACCTCTATGCGCTTGAACAGAGGTGGCTCTAACAAGCATCCATAACCAATGTTTAGAGTATAATTAACCCATATATACCATTTTTGAGATATTGGCAAACAGTGAATACCCAGATCAGATGCCACATTCTGTGGCGTCTGATCTGGGTATACACAGTTTGCTCAAAGAACATGCATCTGTGTACAACTTACCTCAATACAAAAAAAAAACAACCAAAAAATCTGACACCCCTACAATTGAAAATGGACCACTCCAAACTTGTTAGGGGCAAGATTCCATTGTCATATATGGGTTAAGAAAAATATCACAAAGTTTCAGCTGAAAAAAAATTCTGTTTTGGAGACTGGAAAGAATGCCCAAAGTTTCATTTGTATATT
>OY757016.1:125363248-125721248 GCA_963580285.1 Lucinisca nassula | reverse complement strand
TGTGGTGACAGCTGTGAAACTGCTGAATTCAAATAGCCTACTGTGAAATATGCTCTATAAAGGAGTTATCCTTTGGAAGCAAGGCATAAACAACAGATCAGAAAAGCATGGAGTGCACAAGTTTTCTGGACCAGAGCAGCTGGTTTTGGCCAATTCAGCCTCATCATTGACCCTGAAATATTTTGAAAACTCCAAAATAAACCAATGATCGCGAAGGACAAGAAATTATTGACAGCATAATGACGAAAGGCGAAGAGACATATTACGGCAGCCAAAGACTCCCTTAACGCCAGCTATATTCACATCGGATATGTTCTATGAAAGGTTTATCGTTTGTAAGCAAGGAATATACAACAGAGCCTAAAAGCATGGCATGTACAAGTCCGTGGTGATTGATGGCAAACTGTGGTGATAGCCACTTAACCTGTGGTGACAGCTGTGAAACTGTGCCGAAATCGGAATAACCTGTGGTGATACCTGCGAAAGTTTGGTGATAGCCAAGTATCTGTGTGACAGCTGTGGAAATGTACTGAAATCTGTATAATTTTGTTGTGACAGCTATGAAACTGTGGTGGAAGCTATGTTATCTGATGTGAAGCTGTAAAACTGTGTTGAAAACAAAATAACATATTGAGAAAGCTGCGAAACTTTGGTGATGCCGTTTTACCTGTTGTGATGCCGAGTTGTCTGTTGTGACAGCTATAAAACTATACTGAAAACTAAATGACCCGGGGTGATATCTGTGAAACAGCGATGATGGCCATTTAAACTATGGTGACAGCTATGAATTGATGCTGAATTATAAATAACCTGTGATGATAGCTTTGAAACAGTGGTGCTAGTCACGTAGCCTGTGGTGACAGCAGTGAAACTGCTGGATTCAAAATAACTTACTTTGAAATATGTTCCATGAAAGAGTTATCGTTTGGAAGCAAGGAATAAAGAACAGATCCGTAAAGCATGGAGTGCACAAGTTTTCTGGGCCAGAGCAGCTAGTTTCGGCCAAATAGGTCTCATCAGTGGCCCTGCAATATTTTCAAAATTCCAGCAATGATCCCGAAGGACAAGAAAATTTAAACTACATTGAGACGAAAGGCGGGGAGACAGTTTACGGCCGCCACACACTCAATTAACGCCAGCTATAATCACAGCAAATATGTTCTATGAAAGGCTTATCATTTGGAAGCAGGGAATATTCAACAGAGCCTAAAAGCATGGAATGTACAAGTCCGTGGTGATCGATGGCAAACTTTGGGGATAGCCACTTAACCTGTGGTGACAGCTGTGAAACTGTGCTGAAATCTGAATAACCTGTGGTGATACCTGCCAAAGTTTGGTGAAGGCCAAGTATCTGTGTGACAGCTGTGAAATGTACTGAAATCTGCATAAAATTGTGGTGACAGCTGTGAAACTGTGGTGACAACTATGTTATCTGATGTGAAGCTGTAAAACTGTGTTGACAGCTATGTTATCTGTTGTGAAGCTGTAAAACTGTGCTGAAATCTGTATAATTTGTGGTGATAGCTGTGAAACAATGTTGACAGCTATGTTATCTGTTGTGAAGCTGTAAAACTGTGCTGAAATCAAAATAACACATTGAGAAAGCTCTGATGCCGAGTTTCCTGTTGTGATGCTGAGTTGTCTGTTGTGACAGCTATAAAACTATACTCAAAACTAAATAACCTGTGGTGATATCTGTGAAACAGCGGTGATGGCCATTTAACCTATGGTGGCAGCTGTGAAATGAGGCAGAATTATGAATATCTGTGGTGATAGCTATGATAGTGGGTGTTAGCTACGTAGCTTGTGGTGACAGCTGTGAAACTGCTGAATTCAAATAGCCTACTGTGAAATATGCTCTATAAAGGAGTTTTCCTTTGGAAGCAAGGCATAAACAACAGATCAGAAAAGCATGGAGTGCACAAGTTTTCTGGACCAGAGCAGCTGGTTTTGGCCAATTCAGCCTCATCATTGACCCTGAAATATTTTGAAAACTCCAAAATAAACCAATGATCGCGAAGGACAAGAAATTATTGACAGCATAATGACGAAAGGCGAAGAGACATTTTACGGCAGCCAAAGACTCCCTTAACGCCAGCTATATTCACATCAGATATGTTCTATGAAAGGTTTATCGTTTGTAAGCAAGGAATATACAACAGAGCCTAAAAGCATGGCATGTACAAGTCCGTGGTGATTGATGGCAAACTGTGGTGATAGCCACTTAACCTGTGGTGACAGCTGTGAAACTGTGCCGAAATCGGAATAACCTGTGGTGATACCTGCGAAAGTTTGGTGATAGCCAAGTATCTGTGTGACAGCTGTGGAAATGTACTGAAATCTGTATAATTTTGTTGTGACAGCTATGAAACTGTGGTGGAAGCTATGTTATCTGATGTGAAGCTGTAAAACTGTGTTGAAATCAAAATAACATATTGAGAAAGCTGTGAAACCGTGGTGATGCCGATTTACCTATTGTGATGCCAAGTTGTCTGTTGTGACAGCTATAAAAATATACTGAAAACTAAATGACCCGGGGTGATATCTGTGAAACAGCGATGATGGCCATTTAACCTATTGTGGCAGCTATGAAGCGATGCTGAATTATAAATAACCTGTGATGATAGCTGTGAAATAGTGGTGCTAGTCACGTAGCTTGTGGTGACAGCAGTGAAACTGCTGAATTCAAAATAAGTTACTGTGAAATATGTTCCATAAAAGAGTTATTCTTTGGAAGCAATGAATAAACACTAATCCGTAAAGCATGGAATTCACAAGTTTTCTGGGCCAGAACAGCTAGTTTCGGGCAAATAGGTCTCATCAGTGGCACTGAAATATTTTAAAAATTTCACCAATGATCCCGAAGGACAAGAAAATAGAAACTACATTTTGACGAAAGGCGGGGAGAAAGTGTACGGCCGCCACACACTCCATTAACGCCAGCTATAGTCACAGCAAATATGCTCTATGAAAGGCTTATCATTTGGAAGCAAGGAATATTCAACAGAGCCTAAAAGCATGGAATGTACAGGTCCGTGGTGATTGATGGCACACTGTGGGGATAGCCACTTAACCTGCGGTGACAGCTGTGAAACTGTGCTGAAATCTGAATAACCTGTGGTGATACCTGCCAAAGTTTGGTGATAGCCAAGTATCTGTGTGACAGCTGTGAAAATGTACTGAAAGCTATATACTTTGTGGAGACAGCTGCGAAACTGTGGTGACAACTATGTTATCTGATGTGAAGCTGTAAAACTGTGTTGAAATCAAAATAACATATTGAGAAAGCTGTGAAACTGTGGTGATGCCGATTTACCTGTTGTGATGCCGAGTTGTCTGCTGTGACAGCTATAAAACTATACTGAAAACTAAAAGACCTGGGGTGATATATGTGAAACAGCGATGATGGCCATTTAACCTATGGTGACATATATGAAGCGATGCTGAATTATAAATAACCTGTGATGATAGCTGTGAAACATTGGTGCTAGTTACATAGCCTGTGGTGACAGCAGTGAAACTGCTGAATTCAAAATAACTTACTGTGATATATGTTCCATAAAAGAGTTATCCTTTGGCAGCAAGGAATAAACAACAGCTCCGTAAAGCATGGAGTGCACAAGTTTTCTGGGCCAGAGCAGCTAGTTTCGGCCAAATAGGTCTAATCAGTGGCCCTGAAATATTTTCAAAATTCCATCAATGATCCCGAAGGACAAGAAAATATAAACTACATTGTGACGAAAGGCGGGGAGACAGTTTACGGCCGCCACACACTCCATTAACGCCAGCTATAGTCACAGCAAATATGTTCTGTGAAAGGCTTATCATTTGGAAGCAAGGAATATACAACAGAGCTGAAAGCATGGAGTGTACAAGTTTTCTTGGGCAAAACTAACTAGTTTCGTCCAATGAGCCTCATCATGATCCTTATATAGTAAAACAAACAGTGAAACTGTTACGATGGCCAGGCAACCAGTGGTGACAGCTGTGAGCTGTGCTTAAATCTAAATAACCTTGGCGACAGCTGTGAAACTGCACTGAAACCTAAAAGCCTGTAGTAATTGATGGCAAACTGTGGTGATAACCACATAACCTGTGGTGACAGATCAAACTGTAATGAAATCGGAAAAACCTGTGGCGATACCTGCGAAAGTTTGGTGATAGCCAAGTATCTACTGAAATCTGTATAATTTATGGTGACAGCTGTGAAACTGTGATGACAACTATGTTATTTATTGTGAAACTGTGCTGAAATTAAAATAACTTATTGTGAAAGCTGTGAAACTCTTGTGATGCCGAGTTGCCTGTTGTGACTGCGAGTTTTCTGTTGTGACAGCTATAAAACTATACTGAAGACTAAATAACCTGTGGTGATATCTGTGAAACATCGGTGATGGCAATTTGACCTATGGTGGCAGCTATGAAACGATGCTGAATTATAAATAACCTGTGGTGATAGCTGTGAAACTGTGGTGCTAGTCACGTAGCCTATGGTGACGGCTGTGGAACTGTTGAATTCAAAATAACCTACTGTGAAATATGTTCTATAAAAGAGTTATCCTTTGAAAGCAAGGAATAAACAACGAATCCGAAAAGCATGAAGCGCAAAAGGTTACTTGGCCAGAGCAGCTAGTTTCGGCCAATAAGGCATCATCAGTGGCCCTGAAATATTTTCAAAATTCCACTATAAACCAATGATCCCGAAGGACAAGAAAATATAAACTACATTATGACGAAAGGCCGGGGGGACGTTTTACGACCGCCACACACTCCATTAACGCCTGCTATAGCCACATCAAATATGTTCTATGAAAGGTTTATCATTTGGAAGAGCAAAACAACAGAACTGAAAAGCATGGAAAGTACATGTTTTGGCCGAACTTTCTAGTTTCGACCAATTATCGCATCAGGATTCTGAAATATTGTAATAAAAACTGTGGAACTGGCGATGGTCACGTAATCAGTGGTGACAGCTGTGATCTGTGCTAAATAACCTGGCGTTAGAGCTGTGAAACTGTACTGAAATCTAGATAACCTGTGGTGATAAATGGGAAACTGTGGTTATAGCTCTGCAGCTGGTGTGATAGCCACGTAATCTGCGATGACAGTTGTGAAACTGTGCTGTAATCTCCAAAATATGTGGTGATAGCTGTGAAAATGTGGTGATGACCACGTACCCTGTGATGACAGCTATAGACTAATGCTTGAAACTAAACCTGTGGTGACAGCTGTGAAACTGCAGTGATTATTATGTTGCCTGTGGTGACAGCTGTGAAACTATGCAGAAATCTAAATAGCATGTGGCAAGTGGTACATACTACTAGAGCTGTTAACTCTTCAGCCTGCCATTTCCGGAAAACTGATCTGATTGGTTAGGTTCAAACAGAAAAGTTCAAATATGATCTTTAGTTATCATTACAGTGTGGTGAGACTTTTATTTATGTTGTTGTTTGTTACTTACTGTGTGTATCACTTGTGTCTTTTAATTTTGGATGGCCATATGGCCATTTTGTGGGAAAGTAACTGTCCATATGTCCTTCCTTTGTTTAGGTTTCCATTATGGTCTGGTCACTTAATGTTTGTATTTCTTTCCCTATGGTGTCTTTTATGGATGGAGTAAGTTAATTGTATCAATTCCTGATCTTTGTTTTACTTCTACTTTAATGTCAGAAGTCATATTTCTGTTAACGAGCTTTATCATTTGAAACCGAGATGCAGATGGGCTATGCTTGCTTGAATTTACACAGTCTTTATTCTTGTTGATAGCTAAGGATGTCGTCAAAATTAAAGGAAAAGCTGAAGTGTCTTGGCCCAAAAAATACAGCAACAAAAAACAAACTTAAGGAGTAAAAACATTTTGAAAATTAACTGAAGCAACCGGCCTTATCTGGAACATTGTCCCTACAAGGGACATTTTCCTTTTTCCATTGAGAATTTGTTGAAAGGGATAACTGTCATTGTTTCCCCTGCACTCTTTAGAATCGCCTTCGCGATTATAATGAATATCCAAGTATGGAGAAAAGTATCCTTTAATTAATTATCCTTTAATCGTATAATCAAATACCCTCTTATCTATATCAATGTTTACTTCAAACTGAAGTCGCATCAGGTAAAAACTTACCGCCAGTCCATTTAATAAAATACGATTCATTCCTTGAACAACAAAACACATATATAAATGAAGAACTGACCATTAATTGCATAACACTAAAGCACTTTTATATAAACTGATCATCAATACATTTCAAATACATTGTCTGATTCACTGGCTGTGATATAAACTCCAGATTACTGGGTAATAAAACACTTTGTGGTTTCAGAATCTGACACTTATGGCCCTTGGCAGAAACTGTTAGCTGGCTGCCTTTTAAACAAGCAGATACAAATCCACGGAAACAACTGTCCGTATGTATTTAATAGAGGGGTTTGGTGCTCTCCTCTAATAAGCTCTTCACTGTGGTGATAGCTGTGACACTGTCGCAAAAAAAAAAAAAAACATATAATATGTGGCGACAACAGTTGTGAAACTATAGTTATAGCCAAATAAACTTTGAGAGTTGTGAAAGCTGTGAAAGTGTACTGAAATCTATATTATCTATGATGGGAGCTGTGAAACTGTGAGGTGATTACATCTGTGAATCTGTGCTGAAATATAATTTACCTGTGGTGATAGCTGTGACCCTGTCGTAAAAGTCATGTAATCTATGGCGACAACAGCTGTGAAACTATTGTTATAGACAAATAACCTTTGCGAGTGGTGACAGCTGTGAAAGTGTGCTGAAATCAATATTATTTGTGGTGGGAGCTGTGAAACTGTGCTGAAATATAAATTACATGTGGTGAAAGCTGTAAAACTGCCGGGATAGCCACGTAACTGTGGTGACTACCGTGAAGCTGTTCTGAAATCCAAATAACCTGTGATGATGAGGTTAAACTGTGCTGAAATCGAGATAACCTATGGTGATAGCTGTTAAACTGTGGTGATAGCCACGTAACATGCAGTGACAGCTATGAACTGCGCTGAAATTTATAAATAACCCGTGGTAATAGCTGTGAAGCTTTGGCGATATACACATTACCTGTGCACACGTGACAGCTATGAAACTGCTGAAATCTATATAATCTGTTGGGAAAGCTGTGGAATTGGTGTGACCGGTGGTGACAGCTGTGAAATTGTGCTGCTAAAACCTATATAATCTGTGCTGCTAAAACCTATATAATCTGTAGTCCTAGCTGTTAAACGGTGATGACACCCACGTAACGTGTGATGACAGCTATGAATCTGAGCTAAAAACTCAACAACGTGTGAGGAAAGCTTTGCTCTGTGCTGATTATTGAGTTACCTTTGGTAACAGCTCTGAAACTGTGCTGAAATCTATAAAAGCATTTGGTGATATCTGTGAAACTGTGATGATGGCCATGTAACCTGTGATGTCAGCTTTGGAACTGTGCTAAAACCTTAATGAACCGTGGAACTGCAGGGATTATCACATAACCAATGGTGACAGCTGTCAAACTATGATGAAATCTAAAAAATATGTAGTGATAGATGTAACACTGTGGTGATACCAACGTAACCTACGTCGACAGCTATGAAACTGTGGTGATAGTCAAATAAACTTTTGGACTGCGACTTCATGTAAATGTACTTTATAGAAGTGAAGGCATTGACCAGGAATCGATACAATTAACACACAGCTCCCATTAGAGACACCTAAGGGAAAGAAACACAAACAAATCTATATATTTTGCGGTGATAACTGTGAAACTGTGATGATAGCTGTGAAACTGTGCTAAAATCTAAATTACATGTGGTGATAGCTGTAAAACTGCGCTGATAGCCACATAACCTTTGGTGGCAGCTGTGAAGCTCTGCTGAAATCCATATAACCTGTGGTCATAGCTTCGAATTTGTGGTTATAGCGACGCAACCTATGGTAAAGGTGCAAGTGTAATGAAATTTAAATAACCCCATGGTGACAGCTGCTGTAAAAAGATGCTGAAACCTAATAAACATGTGGTGATAGTTGTTATACTGTGGCGAAAGCCACGTATGAGACTGTGTTTAATTCTAAATAACCGTGTGATTTTAGCTGTGATATTGGCTTGATAACCATATAACGGGTGGTGAAAGAGCAAAACTGTTGTGATAGCAATATAGCTTCGGGGATAACTGTGAGCTGCTATAATAGCCATGTAATCTGTCGTGAGCGCTGTGATAGTGTCGTTATTTATTACCTATGGTTATAGCCGTGAAACTGTTGTGAAAGTAATATTACACATGTGACCTGTGGTGATAGTCATGGAAACTGTGCTGATTATCAAAATAACCAGCGGCGACAGCGCTGAAACTGTGTAAATAGCTATATAGCCTGTGTTGATATTTCGATGACAGAAACGGTGGCGACACGTTTATAAGCTGCGATCCCTGGTTTATGAGACGAGTAGCAAAACCACTACACTATGTGGGGACACTTATGAAGCTGTGGTAATAGATATTTAGTGTATGGTGATAGCAGTGAATATGTTGCGAAAGTCATATAAAATGTGGTTGCATATGAGAAACTGCAGTGATAGTAATATAACATGTAGTAACAGATTAGAAATAATGGTATTTTGAACCTGAGATTGTGCTGTAAAGCTGTAATGATAACCTTAAACTATGTGGTAACAGTTTTGTAATCGAGTTAATTTCATATTCCCGATGTGACTGCCTTGAAACTGTTATAATAGCCATATCTCTTAAGGTGACCGCTGGACATAGTAGTGATAGTAAAGTAAACATGTCGTGTTATAGCCAAATATCTTGTGGTGGCAGCTGTGAAGTAAGTGTTAGTCACATAACCTGTTGTAATAGTTATGTTTCAGTAGTAGTGGCCACATAACTTGTCGTGACAGATTACATATAGCTGCAAAATAGGGGAGGGGGGTGAGGCGAAGGTGTTGCATCAACTGGGCGCCAAGTGATATTGGCTTACAGTTAGACAAGGCTTGCTGGCCTAGCAGCAGTTAAGGATAGAAGGTAAAGCTGGTATTTCTTCTATTTCTTCACTTTCATATATTTAGCGCTGTCTCTGCCCACTCTCATTCATCTCTACTACTTCTTCTCTCTCTTTTCTCCTTTTATCTGGGAGACGACACAAAGTGACCCACAAGGGTTGACATGTCGTTAAACCCCAACACAATCAATCAATAGCAGCGAAATTGTAGTGGCATCCACATAGTATGTGGTTATAGCTGTTAAACTGTACATAGGCATATAACCTGTGGTGATAATTGGTAAACTGTGTTGATAACCATAATTCATGAAAAAAAAAAACAGCTGTAAAACATTCGATAGCCATGTAAAATAGAAGTGGAGGCAATGATCAGGAATCGACACAATCAACCCACAGCTCCCATCAGAGACACCAAAGGGATGGATTAACACGCATGAAACAACAGACCCTAATGGAAACACCAACAGCGGAAAGCCAAAAGGACAGTAACTTTCCCACAAAATGGCCAATAGGCTATCCAAAATAAATAACATAAGCGACACAAACACCCAAAGACAAACCATAGCAAAAATAAACCGCGACAGAAGATCCGCCTTGGAACGGTCAGCGGAAACGAATTCCATTTAGGGGGCTTAAATCAATTTTACGTGGATACACTCCTCTCCATTACTTCCGTCGCGATTTAGACAAATAATTTGTTCAGTCCGCATGAAGGCCTCCTAACTCATCAGTGCAACATCTCCGTGAACACAAATAATCAAACAAGCACAGAGATGAAACAAGGCTGATGACTCGACAGCAAAAAGAAAAGCAACAGTTAGACTCGATTTCACCCTCCAGTAAAAATACTGACCGTTCCAAGGCGATTATTCTGTTGTGGTTTATTATTGTTACATTATCTTTTTATTTTGGACAGTCACTTTGTGGGAAAGTAATTGTCCTTTGGTCTTTCCGATTGTGGCGTTTTCATTGTGGTCAATGTTATGATTATGTTTCTTTCTCTTTGGTGTCTTGGATGGGGGTTGTGAGATAATTGTATCGATTCCTGGTGATTGCCTTCACTTCTATTTTGTGGTGACAGCTGTGCAACTGTGGTGATACCCAGCTAACAGTTGTGTTTTATAAACGTTTTCAAAACGTCAGAAGCGACGACAGGTAGCTTTCGCTTGGATATATGCTGCAGCGTTAAACTAAAGATCAATTTTAATGTTTAACCGCCAGCTGTGAAACTGAGGTGATAGCGATATAACCTTTGGTGATAGCTGAGAAATTCAGGTGATAGTTGTGAAACAGAGATGTTTGCTATATAACCTGTTGGGACAGCTGTGAAAATGAGGTGATATCCGTATGCCCTTTGGTGAAAGGCTGTAAAAGTAAGGTGTATCTATACTTCCTGTGTTGAAAGCTGTTAGACTGGGGTGAAAGCCAAAAGACCTGTTGCGACAACTGCAAGTCTGATGTGATATCAGCACTTCCTGTGATTACAAATGTGAAACTAATGTCATAGCCATATTTCCTATAGTATATAACCCAGGTGATAACCATATTATTTGTGGTGACAGCTAAACTGAGGAGAAACAATATAACCTGTTATGATTGCTGTTTAACCCACGCTATATAATCTGTGGTGAACGCTGTGAAATTCACACGATGGCCATAACACCTGTGGTGACCGCTGTGAAACCGAGGAGATAGCCATACTACCAGTAGGGAAAGCTCTGAAAGCCATACGATAGCCATATTAGCTATGGTGATAGCTGCGAAACTAATGTGAAAGCCATTTTACCTGTTTTACCTGTTTTGTTTGCTGCAAAACCCATGTGATAGCCATACCACCTATGGTGACAGCTGTGAAACTAATATTACTGCTACATAATCTGTGGTGACCACTTTAAAATCTTAGGGGATAGCCATATTACCCGTGGTGATATCTATAAAACGGATGTGATAGCTATACTACCTGTGGTTATAGATGAGAAACTCACGTTATAGCCTTATTATCTGAGGATTATTTATTTATCGTACTAACAGATTTGAAAGTGAAGTGATTGTCATGTCATATGTGCTGTTAGCTGTGAAACTCGGGTGATGGATAGAAGCCTCCGTGGTGTAGTGGTTACGATAGTCGCCTTGTAAACCAGGGATCGCAGGATCGATCCCGGGCTTCTCCAGACTTTCGGATGTGTCTTAAACCGAGGTCTCGTCTCCGTATGACCTTAGCTTTGGTGGGATGTATAACTCAAACACCCACTCACTCAGTTGATGGACATTCTACCTGTTGCGATAATGGAGATACAAAGGTCACTGCTATATAACATTGATGACAGCTGTGAAACTGATGTGATAGCTAAACTTCCTATGGTGATAGCTGTGACACCGAGGTGATAGCATCTTACCTGCGGTGATAAAGTAAAACTCAGATTGTAGTCATATTACCAATGTTGAAAGCCGTGAAACGATGCGATAGCCATTCTACATTTGGTGATAAATGTAATGCTGAGGTGATAGCTGTGAAACTCAAGTGATAGCCATACTACCTCTGGTGAAAAATGTGAAACACAAGTAATTTCTATTCTGTCTCTGGCGATAGCTGTGAAACTGAGGTGAAAGACATATTTCTGTGGTGACAGCTGTAACTCTGATGTAAAATCCAGCTGTGAAACTAATGTGATAGCTTTATTCCCTGTGGTGGTAGCTGTGAAACCCAGGTGATAACCATTCTGCAGGTGGTGACAATTTTGAAACACAGGTGAATGCTACATTACATGTGGTGAAAGCTGTTTTCCTGTGGTGATAGCTGTGAATACGAGGTGATAGCATATCACCCGAGGTGACAACTGTAAATGTCAGATTATAGCAAGATTACCTGTGGTGACGTCTGTGAAACTGAGGCTATAGCCATACTACCTATGGTAATAAGTGTGATGCTGAAGTGATAGCTGTGAAACTCAAGTAATAGCCATACTACCTCTGGTGACAATGATGAAACACATGTGATTGCTATATTACCTATGGACGACAGATGTGAAACACAGATGATAGCTATATATCTTATAGTAACAGCTGTAAGTCTGATGTCATATGAATACCATCTTTGGTGACAGCTGAGAAAGTAATGTGATAGCCATATTACCTGTGAATATCAAACTATCAATTAAGAAAGCTGAGAAACTCAGCTAAAATGATGTAATCTGTGGTAGAAGCTGTAAAACTAAGGCGACAGCCATGTTACCTGATTTGATTGCTGTGAAAATCATGTGATAGCCATACTACCTATATTGCTAGCTGTGAAACTGAGGTGATTGTTATATAACCTGTGATGACAGCTGTGCACCTCAGGTGGCAGCCATATTACCTGTGGTGGTAGCTGTGTCTACCTCTGGTGACAGCTGTAAATAAGAGGTGTTTACTGTATTACCTTTCTTTTACGACAGTTGTGAAAAATGAGATGATAGGTTTTGTGTGTGAAACTGGGGTGACAGCAAAGTAGAAGTAAAACAAAGATCAGGAATCGATACAATTAACTTACTCCACCCATCAAAGACACCAAAGGGAAAGAAACACAAACATTAAGCGACCAGACCATAATGGAAACCTAAACAAAGGAAGGCCATAAGGACAGTTACTTTCCCACAAAATGGTCATATGGGCATCCAAAATAAAAAGACACAAGTGATACACACAGTAAGTAACAAACAACAACATAAATAAATCGCCACAGAAGAACCGCCTTGGAACGGTCAGTGGAAAGATTTCCACTGGGGGCTTAAATCGATTTTACGTGGCCACAATCCTCGCCCTTACTTCCGTCGCGATTTAGACAAATAATTTGTTCAGTCCGCATGAAAGCCTCCTAACTAATCAGTGCAACATCTCCGTGAACACAAATAATCAAAGAAACACAGAGGTGAGACAACGGTGAGGACTAGACAGCAAGAAACCACTGAAATGCTGGAGCAAAAGAAAACCAACAATTATACTTCGATGGGCCCGACCAGAGAAAGAGCATCAGGCACCAACCAACATTACCTTGAATTAGATCTCTCTAACTCTCAATAAGCCTTTACGTTGGAACCGTCATAGAATCTGAGGCCTGATCCACCGGCGTGCCATTAAAGAGGGAAGCAAAGTTGCCAACCGTGATTGGGTTAACTACCATGCATGCAGTCTGTCGTATAATATCCATGTTGTACCAAATCTTTTTATATCGAAGAATGATTTTACGAAATTGGGTGCTAAATACTATCTTTAGCGACAGCTGTAAAAATTTAAAAGAAAGACCCAGGGAGCGCCACAGTCACAAGACACAGCCCACTCACGACAGGGAGAGGAAACATACACAAAACAAGAAAAAATACGAGTGTTTATGAAACGGAACAATCAGCCCTCTCTTCCCCACAGGGGGTGATCAGACCATTAAAAAACACTAAACAACAACTCACAACAAATTCGCAGATATGCGATGATAGCCATGCTACCCATGGTGATAGCCATATTACCTGTGGTGATAGGTATAAAATGTAGGTGAAAAACTGTGGTGACAGCTGTCAAATTAAGGTGATAGCCATAATACCTTTGGAGATAGTTGTGAAATTCAGGTGATAGACTGTGAAACTTAGTTGATAGCTTTATTACATATTTGGGCAACTATTACTCAAGTAATGGCCATATTAACTGTGGCGATAACTGTGAAACTAAGGGGATAGCCATACTAACTCTGCAAACAGCTGTGAAACAGAGGTGACAGCTGTACTACCGGTGGTGACAAGCCGAAGCGATAGGCATATTACCTATAATGATAGTTGTGGAATTCAGATGATAGTTATACTAAGCATAGTGAAACTCAGGCGAAATATGTGAAGCTGAGGTGACAGCCATATTACCTGTGGTGGTAGCTGTAAAATTGAGGTTATAGCCACATTACCATCTGTGACAGCAATGAAGCCAGGTGATAACCATACTGGTTGTAGCGACAGTTGTAAAACAGATGTTATTTCTGCATTACCTCTTGTGACAGCTGTCAGTCGATGTCATAACCGTTTTACTTGTGATTATAGCTGTGAAATTCAAGTCATAGTCATATTTCTTGTTGTGAAGCTCAAGTGATAGCCATATTTTCTGAGGTGACAGCTGTGAAATGGAGGTGATAGCCATACTACATTCATTTATAGCTATGGAACCCAGATGATAGCAATATAACCTGAGGGGATATCGTTGTTACCTGTAGGAATACATCTGAAACTCAGGTGATAACCATACTAACTGTTTGACAATTATGTATCATAGTTGACTGCTATACTATCTGTGGTAACGACTGTCAAACTAAGGTGATAGCAATCTAACTTTTGTGAAGGAAAGCTGAGAAAGTCAGGTGATAGCCATATTACTTGTTGTGATAGCTGTGAAACTAAAATGATAGCCATACTACCTATAGTTAAACGATTGCTATATAATATATGGTGACAGCTGTGGAACTGAGGTGATGGCGATATTACCTTTGGCGATGGCTGTTTAACTCTGGTGATAACCATACTACTCAGGTGATGGCCATATAGCCTGTAGTGATAGCTGTCAAGCTAAGGGGATAGCCAAACAAGCTATGGGAATAGCTGTGAAACAGACTTGATTGCTGTATTACCTGTGGCAGCTGTCAAACCGAGGTGACAGGCATATTACAGATGATAGTCATACTGCTTCTTGTGAAACTCAGGTGATAACCATATGAACTGAGGTGTAAAATGCGAAACTGAGGTGACAGCCATATTAACTGTGGTGGTAGCTGTAAAACTGAGTTTATAGCCATATTACCGGCGGTGATGCGTCTGACTGGTGATCAGAAGTACGCGGATTCAATACTTGCCGGGGTTGGCAGTATTTTTTCGTGGAGATTGATCATTATATCGTTTCTATCATCATTCTTTCCCTTCCGCTGATTCAAGAAGGGCAGTTGTCAGTTTCTGGCGAAAGAATGAACACTGTACTGGTCAACCACTTATGTACAAGACAGCCCATGAAACGTGTGGATAGGTAAACTGACAGGCTAAAAAATTACATAGTGTTGACTGGGCCGTTAAACTGCAATCAATGAAAACAAAAACCTGTGAACTCATGTGATAGCATTACTACCTGTGGTGACAGCTGGGAAAACATGGCGTTAACCGTACGAGTTTTAGTGACTGTTGTGAAACAGAGGTGATTGTTGTATAACATGTTGTGACAGCTGTCAACCAAGATAACAGCCGTATTATCTGTAATGATAGCTCTGAAATTCAGGTGATTATGTTTGTGGGAAGCTCAGATGATAGCTATACTTCCTGTGGTGACAGCTGTGAAATGGAGGTGATATCCGTATTAGCTCTGGTGATAGCTGTGAAACTCAGTTGACAACAATATAACCTGTGGTTACAGCTGTCAAACTAAGGTGACAGCCATGTTACCTGTAGTGATAGCTCTAAAACTCAGGTGATAAACCATTCTACCTGTTGTGACAAGTGTGAAACATAGTGGATTGCTGTATTACTTGTGGTGACAGCTGTCAGTCTGAGGTGATAGTGATATGATCTTTGGTGATAGATGTAAAAGTCAGGTGATAACCATACTACCTGCTTTGAAGGAAAGCTGAGATATTCAGATGATACCATATTACTTGTGGTGATAGCTGTGAAACTAAGGTGACAGCCATACTACCATACATGGTAAAATGATTGCTATATATTATGTTATGACAGCTGTGAAATTGATGTGATAGCCATATTACCTGTGGTGATGTGATGATAGCTAAGAAACTGAGGTAATGGCGATATTACCTGCTGAAAGCTGTGAAACTCTGGTGATAACCAAACTACCTGTTCTGACATTTGTGAAACGGAGGTCATTGCTTAATAACCTGAGGTGACAGTTGTGAAACTGAGGTGTTTGTCATACCACCTTTGGTGATAGCTGTGAAACAGGGTTTAAAACTAGAGGTGAAGACAGTGATCAGGAATGGATTCAATTACCCCTAATCTCCTAACAGAGACAACAATGGGAAATAATTCGAAATTGAAATAACTAAATCCTAATGAAAACACCACAAGCGGATAGCCAAAAGGACTTTAACTTTCACACAAAAAGGCCAAACAGCGATCGAAAATAAAAAGACATAAGCAATACATACATGCAAAGACGCACTGTAACAATAATAAACCACAACACAAGAACCGCCTTGGAATGGTCAGCAAAAAGTATTCAACTCAGGGGCTTAAATCGATTTTCGATGGCCTCAGTCATCGTCCTTGGTTCTTTTATGGTTTAGACAAATAATTGTTAAAGTCCGCATAAAGTCACACCACATGTGTTGACAGCTGTAAAACTGGAAACTCAGGAGATAGCCATATTACCCGTGGCGATATCTATAAGACTAATTTGAAAGCCTTACCCCGGAGTCTAACTGTTGGTTTTCTTTTGCTCCGGCATTTCATTGGTTTATTGCTTTCGAGTCCTCACCGTTGTTTCATCTCTATGGTTGTTTGAGCTTTTGTGTTCACAGAGATGTTGCACTGATGAGTTAGGAGGCCTTCATGCGGACTGAACAAATTATTCGTCTAAATCGCGACGAAAGGCGAGTATTGTGACCACGTAAAATCGATTTAAGCCCCCCCCCCCACACACACACACACACCCAAGTGAAATTCGTTTCCACTGACCTTTCCAATACGGTTCTTCTGTCGCGGTTTATTTTTGTTATGATTTGTTTTGGGTGTTTGCGTCGCTCATATTATTTTATTTTGGATAGCCTATTGGCCATTTTGTGGGAAAGTATCTGTCCTTTTGGCTTTCCGCTGTTGATGTTTCCATTGGAGCTGTTGTTACATGTTTGTGTTTCTTTCTCTTTGGTGTCTCTGATGGGAGCTGTGGGTTATTTGTATCGATTCCTGATCATTGCCCCCACTTCTGTTTTATTACCTGGACTGACAGCTGTGAAACTGAGGTGATAGCCATATTATATATAATGACAACTGTTATTCAGGTGTGGCCATATATAGCCTGCGGTGATAGAGGTGAGTGCTGCATTACCTGTGGTGACATCTGCTAAACCGAGGTGATATGTATATTACCTATAATGGCATGTGTAACAAGAGGGCCCAGAGGGCCCTGGTTCGCTCACCTGTGTTTCACTGTCTCGAGTACATTCTATTTTTAGCTATGGTGGCCATCTTGTTCATCAGCAGAGGGATTTTAGCTCATTTGGTAGGGAGTAACCTAGGCAACATTCCTGTGAAGTTTGAATCAAATTGGCCTTAGGGTTTAGGAGGGGTTCACGTCTGAATCAAAGTTACAATATTTTTCTATTTTTAGCTCTGGAAGCCATTTTGTTCATCGGAGCGGGATTGTTTTAGCCTTTTCAGTAGAGGGTCATCTAAGCAACATTACTTCAAAGTTTGAATGAAATTGGCCCAAGGGTACAGGAGGAATTGAGGTTTAAAGATTTTTTTTCAATTTTTAGCTCTGGCAGCCATCTTATTCATTGGAGTGGAATGAGTTTTAACTATTTTGGTTGGGAGTCACCCAGGCAACATTCCTGTGAAGTTTTTAATCCAATTGGCCCAATGGTTTAGAAGTTCGCATTTGAAGTGAATTTACACTGTTTTTTCTATTTGTATCTTTTTAGCATCAAAAAAATAAATAAATAATATAAAATAACCTGTCCCACAAAGTCCATGTTGCCATCGCTCACATTCATCACAAGAAACAGAAAAGCGGCGGTCATCTACTTTTCTTTCTTCATTATTTTATTTTTGTATCGGTCACCTGTGTATCAGAAAATCATTTGCTAGGTCTAGAAAAAAAATTTGAATAAAGGTAAGATATGATTGTTTACCTGATTGATATACATTTCTTCATAGCCTCAGTGTTGTCCATATAGTTGTACATCAGTTGAACACTTCACATCTAAATCTTGAAGACCATGATGTATTGTATACAGACTTGATTGAATCCATGCAGCTATTCTGTCTATGATGTAAGTCATATAATTTGTCAAAGAAATCAATATCTCGAGAAGTGATTTCCTTTTGTCATAGAAGTTAACAATAGTAGTGTATGGTATGACAAAATATACATAATGAAACACAGCTGATCTGAAATAGCAGCTTACATATCAAAAATGTGGGACCAATGTCTCGGAAGGTTTGTCCAGACTGTATTTTTGACTTTATTACTTAGCTACATTGATCTATAAGGTTCATATAGATTAAGTTACCTTTCTATCATAAATATTTCAGTTGTTAAGACTACCAAAAGCCCACAAAAATTATTTCTTTTACAGTGGGCATACTTATGGGAAAGAGGCATACAGTAAGACACAGAAATGTGTGTATTCGATGAGGTGATATGTTCCAAAAAGTTCTCTTTAAGAGCACACAATCTAATATAAAGAACAGTTAAAAAGAATATAGATGCATCAACCCACATAATATAGATGCATCAACCAATTCTTTTGAACATTAACAAAGCTTTTCCTGATCTTGCAATGATCTAGAAAAATAGTTTCTTTAATTTAAAAAAAAAACTAGAGCTGTCAGTGAAACTGACTAGGGCCCCGGCAGCACTATCAGAGGAGTAGGAAAATTTGTGGACGGACAGACAGAGTGATTACTATAGGGCACCCACACTTTCAGTGCGGGGCCCTAATAACAAAAAAAAACCTCTGTTTGCCTTTTATAGTAAAAACAGGTTTACATGTCAAAATACTGTTGCAAATAAGAAAACAAATTCTACTATTTGACAGAATTCAAAATACTGAGACAAAACTTTCTCTAGGAACAACAGATTTACATGTCAAAACACCATCATCGAAAGTAAGATTACAATACAATATTGTGACAAATGGACAGAATATATATTGTAAGTTAGTTCTTCAACTGACAATGTGTCTAGTCAGACATTTAATATGAAGGCAGCAAATGTTGTTCAAATGTATAAGGAAAGAATTATTATTTTTCAAATTATTCTGCAATACATCTAAATGAATATAGTAAGAAGTAGTTGTTGAAGACTACCATTTAAATTAACCAAAACATGCATCAAAACATACATTTAATACAACATAATAAAAATTTACACATATAAAACTCAAATCTTTGAAACCTGCACTGTATCAATAGACTATCAAATGTTCTATGATCTTTATAAGTAGTATAGTTTTATCTTGTAAATCATACTTTCCCCCAACATCTTAACTTACACATATATCCCTGGTTGTCTATATAAAAAAAAAAAACATTTTACATAAGTTTTTATATTCTGACATGAATTATAATAAAAAGTTGAAAACATTGAGAAAAGGTAAATTGTTCATTCTAGGTAAATTCTACTGACACTAAAAAAAAATAGAAAAGTGTTTCCAGAGGAAAACATATGTCCCCCCACCAGCATCTTGACATTTCTTCTGTATATGGTCTTCCAGTAAAATTTTAGCTTTTTTTAGCCTACAATTTGACAATGTTTTGAGCCCTGTGACCTTGTAAATTAGTCAAGGGCACCAAAATGTAAATGGTTCTGAAGACCATCCCACTTACTTTATGTATGAACTTTGAACCAAATCCATCCAGGGTTCAGGAGATAGAGTGCAGAAACTTATTTTTAAAAATTTAGGTCATGTAGTGACCTTGAAGATCGGGTCAAGGTCACCAAAATCTAATCAGTTCTTGAGACCATCCCACTTATATAATGTACCATGTTGAACCAAATCCATCCATTAATTCAAGAGATAGAGTGCAGACAAGTGTGCATTTTTGGCCTGTAATTTGACTTTTTGAGCCCTGTTACCTTGAAAATTAGGCCAAGGTCACCAAAACCTAATCAAATCTTCATCCTGTCCTAGTGTAATAGCCATGGAAATATGTTTCAAATCCATCCACTCGTTCATGAGATATTTTGCAGACACTGGCGGGATCTGCATAAAAAGCAGTATGTCCCCCTCCCTTCGATGGGGGCGATAAAAAAAAAAGATTTTATCATCTTCTACTCTGAAAGTAGGACTACAAAACTGGAATGAGGGTCTGCCGTAAGGAGATTTAACAAAATCAAAATGTGAGATAAATATAATGAAGGTCCTATAAATGCCAACTTTCCTTTTCCCATATTGTTTTTCAAAAGTACCATATTCCTCACTTCTGAATGAGGACCTATTCCATTATTTGAATGACACATTTATGAGATGTAATGCTTTCAATCATGATCGTAAAAATGGCACAATTTAAAATGAAAATAACCATCGGAAGAGATGGCAAATCCCCGACCAAAAGCCAATATGGCCTTCAGAAGATTGTTCACCAATAGAAAGTGCACCAGAACTAAACCAGCAATATATCACAAAAGTACTGCAGTTATGGCCACCACAAGATTATACTGTCAGGGGAGATAACTCAAAAACTAGGGCACTCAGAATTGTGTTCTTGTGCATGACATGCCTGCTTAAGCTCATGTTTTTATGTACGAAGTATCATCAATATGTCTCAAAGGGTATTGGAGATATGGTCATACTGTTATATAGGATGGGTAGATAACTCAAATACCACAGCACCAACAGTTGTGGTTCTTGGACATAACACCCCTTCTGTACCTTGTATCCAATTGCACCAAGTTCCTTGAATATATCGCAAAGGGTCTTGGACTTATGGCCATCCCAAGGTTATATTGTCACGGGAGATAACTCAAAAACCAGAGCACCCAGAGTTGTGTTTCTTGAGCATGACACACCTGCTTAACCTCATGTACAACTGCATCAAGTACCACCAATATGTCTCGAAGGGTATTGGATGTACGGTCCTCACAAGGTAGTCATGCTGTTACATTGGAAGGGGAGATAACTCAAACAGCATAGCACTTAGAGTTGTGGTTCTTAGGCATGAAGCACCATCTCAACCTTGTATACAATTGTTCCAAGTACCATCAATATATCTAAAAGGGTATTTGAGATATGGCCATCACAAGGTCATATTGTCAGGGGAGATAATTCAAAAACCAGGGCATCCAGAGTTGAGGTTCTTGCAAGTGACACACCTGCTTAACCTCATGTATAACTGTACCAAGTACCATCAATATATCTCGAAGAGTATTGGAGATATGGCCGTCACAAGGTAGTGATTCTATATTATTGGAAGGGGAACTAACTAAAAAACCATGGCACCTAGAGTTATGCATGACACAACGCCTTGGCCTTGTGAACAACTGTGCCAAGTTTCATCAATATATCTTAAAGGGTATTGGAGTTATGGCCATCACAACGTAATCACTCTATTATATTGGAAGGGGAGATAACTCAAAAACCATAGCAACCAGAGTTGTGGTTCTTGTGAATGATACACTGTCTCCGCCTTGTGAACAACTGTGCCAGGTACCATCAATATATCTCAAAGGGTATTGGAATTATGACCATCACAAAGTAGTCATTCTATTTCATTAAAAGGGGAGATAAAAAAAAGTATGGCATCTAGAGTTCTGGTTCTTGTGCATGACATGACGTCTCAGCCTTGTGAACAACTGTGCCAAGAACCATCAATGAATCTCAAAGGGTATAGGAGTTATGGCCATCACAAGGTTGTGTCTACGGACGGACAGATGGACGCCAGGCTGATCGCTATATCCCCCAAATCTATTTGGTTGGGGGATAAAAATTTAGATATTTTTTCTTCTTTCTGCTTCAAATACGGACCATTGCGGGTGTTTGTTAGAAATGCCTCAGTTCTTAGGAGTATCCACAGTCTATGTTTTGAGCAAAAAAAAATATAGCCCTGAAAACTCCACTTTTCTCTATATAATGTGGGGTTTAACAGAAGTGTTTATTTTTGTGATGTCTGTAAGTGGTGGCCACCCAAATCATGCCAAACCACCAGCAATACCTACCTTTTGAAAAGGTAAGTACTGCATTTTATCTGGTGGGTGAGTGCACTGCAAAGTACCATACAAACCACCTGACAAAATTTCCAAGATGTTATGTGAAAAAGTGCAGTATTTTATGATCTGACCAATGGATTCCTCTGTTCCAATTTTACCAAATTAATAAAAAAAAATAGTAACCTTAATATGAAAGGTTGATATTATGCATTTAAAACTGAGTGGGTGACAAGACTTTAATTATGTGGATTTTATGTGCAGAAAAACTATTTTGTGATCTGACCAGTATGTTTCACACGTTCCAACTGCACCATCCACATCTGGAAAATCAATATTAGTAAATATCAAATCAAGCGTTGTCATATTATCTGTGGTACATTCATTTATCAGCATTTTGCATGAAAACATTTCACTTAATTTCTTAACAATGTTATGTTTTAACAAAACATCAATATTGAAATCTCCAATTATCATCAATGGCTTTGATGGGATCAAATATGGAATAAGTTCTTTGTTCAGAGAAGAAAGAAGATTACTGTCAGACATTTGAGGTGACTTATACAAAAATACTATCTGACTCTCAATCAAGACGTGGCTGGCAGTTACCATGATAAATTCTAATGTATCTGAACTATACTTTCTATCTTGTATTATAATGGTATCATCTTTGGCATAAACTGCTAACCCATGAGCAGGTCTTTTGCAAGTATTGCATCCAATTTGGTCATTTCTAATCAAAAAGTAGCCTTCTATTGCATAATCATTATCATTATCAGGCTGATGTAATCGTGTTTCTGCTAATCCAAATATGTGGGTTGATAACAAATTTTTGTCATGTCTAATATCATCAAAATGAAGATTCAAGGATCTACAATTATTGAAAGCAACTTTGAAATGTGAAACTGGATCTATCAATTCTAAAGAAGTATCACACAGTTCAAGCACTGCTGTTTCATGCAAACGTTGCATTTCTGTCTTAACTTGATCATCAACTTGTAATGCTTTCTCATTAAAGTTAAGGATCTGAAGTTTTTCAATTGATCTTACTCTGCTTAATGCAACATAGTGTAAATGTGGAACTTTGCGGGGTTTGCGCTGTGATAAATCAATGACAACTCTTTCAAGGGTACTACCTTGGGCTCTATGTACAGAACGTCCTGCAGAAGGTTGCAAAGGGAACTGAACTCTCTGAAATGTCTTTCTGTTGTATGTAAATGACCTGTTGACATCAAAAATTGGTGTCCAGTTATCATCAATACTGCTATGATACAGTCCCCTATTTTTGTATTTGATTCTTGTTTCTATTCCTGCTTTCTTATCATCAAACTGAACCCAAATGATGCTTGGACGTTGTGTTGTTTGTAATTTATACTCAATTAACTTAACTACACATGATGCTCCATTAGCTAGTCCATCTTCCGTTTTTATGTTTATTGTTAAATCATAAATCATGTCAACAACAACTGTTAAAGAGCAATGCAAATTTGCTGTTTGGTTTGGATCTGTTACATTCTTTAGGTTCTTGAGCGCGCAGTCGATCTTTTCTTTAGATAACTTAGGCGAGACATATGTATCCATACATGGTATTTCAACCTTTTCTGTCGCCATATTTCTTAAAATTCCATCATTAAAAACATGCATGAAATAGTTTTCTGCAAAGAGATGTGGGGCATTTTTCTGATACTCAATATCAATTGTAGTAACTTCACACTGCTTCAACCTAGTCTTGTCTTCAGAGGTCAAGGTATTGATTCTCAATCTATTTAGCAATTCGGCAAATTCAAGGTCATCTTTCTGTCTCATAATTTCTGTTAATTCAAACATAGTAAATAAGTCTTTCCAGAGATTTCTTGATAAAGCAGCAGCATCATGTTTCATATCATTAAATATCCAATCACCACTCACTGGTTTCAACTGATAAAGATCACCAACAGCAATAATGCTAACACCACCAAAAGGTGTTCGTGTTCCTTTCAATGCTTGAAGTCTTTGATCAATGAAATTCAACATAGAATTACTAACCATTGAAATTTCATCAATAATTACAACTGACAAATCTTGGTACTTTGATCTAAAGGTATTAAGACTGTCACATGTTAATGTTTGATCTGATTGCTTATACTTTTGCTTAAATGCAGATGAGATGGTAGAGCCATTAATATTAAATGCTGCTTTTCCTGTAAAAGCACAAAGAAGAACCCTTGTATGATCAGCATCTTCTCCTTCTTTCAGATTTAATATTCTAAACAAAGTCTGATACAATGCTCGAATAACAAGACTTTTTCCAACACCAGCTCCGCCAGAAAGAAATACATATAAAGGGGCATCCTTTGTTTTAATCCAGTGTATCACATGATAATAGAACTGTTTCTGTTTACTATTTAAACACTGCAAGAGCTTTCTATATTCAATATCAGACATGATATTTTCATTTACATTAATTTGAGGTGCAGAAACATAACATCCAATTTCAGTCCCTATATCATAATCTCTATGTTCAATCCTATCAGGATTATAATATATAAACTCTTCTGACTCAACTGGTTCTATTTCATCATCGTCACCTTCAACTTGCTGTGTACTTGGTGCAATATCATCAAATGCATTATATTCAGCTTCTGCTAAATCTCTTGCTAATTCCAACTCTTCAGCATGATGTTCATAAGCTGAACATTTATGATCTATCATATGCCTTATAGACTCATAGTGTTCTTTATATGTACTAAAAGTTCCAAGTAAGTCAGTCTCTTCATTTCTCCATGGGTAAAATAGTAAAAGTTTCTCTCTGTAATGGTTCTCTTCATCTGTTTTGAGATTGAATCTGACATACCGTATTATTTTAGGATTACGACATTGTTTGATTTTTATGCCATTCTTTAAAGTTAAAATAGTTTTACTGCCATCAAAGCATTCTCCATCTGACATTTCTGCATTTTTCTCACAATCTTGCTCCTCCTCATCCCTATAGTCATTCTGTCCATCTGGGTAAATTACTTCTAACTCTGACACATAATCAGCTAAACAATACTTTTCCAATGGTTTGGGACGTTTTGAGTATCTTTTAATTTTATTGTCTGACATTATATCTATTGAGTCTGCAGGCAACTCATCAAGCACTGACTTTGGTTTCAATAATTGTACTCTCTGATTTGGAAGTGAGGTGTTTATGAAGACAACACTCCTTGAACTTTTAGTCAATGGCATTTGCAGTACCAAATAAACTGCCTCTTGTGCACTTACTTCAACACTGTTTGAAAATACATTTCCAATATGTCTAACTTGTCTTTTGAGATCCATGTTGCCATTCCTTGCTTCTTTTGCAGCTGCATGCAACAAATTACTCATCCCTCTTTGGGATTTGCTAATGTATGAAACTATATACATAGCACAAGCATATGGATCTAAAACAAATTGTATGTCAATGTTTGCCTTCCATGCTTTTAACACACTATCATTGTACAAATTTACACGGATCTCACTTGGATTTCTTTTCAAAAATACCTTTGAAGAGTTTAAAGAACTTCTAATACATTTAATATATTCTTCCTCTCTCATTTGGACAACATTATTCAAAAACTCTTCATAAGACATATCATACCCATCTTTCTCGTTGTTTATTTTTTTCTGTATGTTTTGGTACAATTTATAATACTTGTCTTTTTCAGTTTCCAGTGGTTCTAAGACAGTAGTTTTGGAAAGAGGTGGTAATGGATAACCAAAACGACAGATTTTGTCTTCTCGTTTTCTACATGTTCTAGAATGTTTGTGAATTTGAAGTTCTATCAAACTACTAAGATGAGGGTTGTTTATAGAACATTTTAAATACTGATCCACATAAGCAGCCAATTTTTCATCAGAGTCCACATTGAATTTTGGTGCATTTTGTACCCATACAATCATGTGAATGTGTGGAGATCCACGTTGCTGAAATTCCACTCTAAAAAGTAATCAACAACTTTTCCAAGAGGCTCATGCTCACTCTTTAGAACTGTGTTAATGAATTCTTTAACTCTATGCTCGAAATATCTGGAACAAGTGACTGGATCGGATTGAATGAGTTTAATCTTTTGTTCCCAAGCCAAGTTCTCAAGTTGATCATCAGTGTAGTTCACATTTTTATTTAAGATAGCTAACATTTTTAAAAGATCAACCCATCTTGTATCAGCTGAGGACAATGACATAAACCAAGTTGGCAAACCCATCTGTCGAATCATAGCATAAACATCTTTTTTTTTAGATTCTAAATATGCTGGAGAATTTCTTAGCTGTTTAAACAAATAGTAACCTTCATCATTTTTTACAATACTGTCAATACACTCTGAGTTCCTTGCTTGTGCAGCAGTAATATTATTTATTCCAGTTTGACACCTTCTAACAGCAAGGTTTGCTTTGTCATTCAATTGCTTCATTTGTAATTTTTTCAGTTTAAAAAATATATTAGGTACACTGTTAGCAGCCCGCCTATCCTGACTTCTCAATTCCCACTTTGCTATATCACTATAATGTACAGGCACTTTTCTATCATCATTATCTATTCGCCTCTGTCCACAAAATATGGATGGGAAACAAAGATATTCTGAATCTTTATCTTGAAAAATACTTAGCGGTCGTTGACCTTCTCCAGGAGCAAATGTGAAAGTACAATTTCTGTTTTCAAGATCTGCATCATCGAGCAAAGTGTCAATATTTCCCACATTTTCCTGGGTGATTTCTTCTGCATCTGAATCATAAAGTTCTTCCACATGGGATGTGTTATCATTTGAAATATCATCATTTTTTTTATCATTCTCAAACATTTCATTTACAGCACCATCAAAATCAACAATATTATACTTTGAACAATCTTTTATACACACCTCAAAAAAATCATGTATAACCTCAGCATGGTTCTGATCACTTGGGATATCCTGTAGAGTTTCATTCAAAACACCATCAAAATCAACAATATTTGTTTCTGAACAGCTTTTTATTTGTGACTCAAAAAATGCATGCAATATTTCATTACTTTGTTCTGTGATTCTCTTTATCCACTGCTGGTCAATTTCAACATTTGCATGTTTATACAGCTCACTACCTTTCATTAGCCAGTGCAAAGCACGAAGTACATGAAATGGTCGAACATTTTCTGAGAATACATAAGACTTAAATGACATCTTCTTCTTCAATTTGACGGCAACTGTAACATTTTCATCGAAAGGCCTTGGTAGAGCATTCACAACTGGTTGAATATCAACAGGAACATTAACAACATTTCCTTTTACTGATAATTGGCGACCTCTAGGTAGTTCACGCATCTGCATGAATGGTATACGTAAAGCAATAAGACGTTCTTCGAGTGGAAACAGCTCCAATTCTTTAGGTTTTAGTGGCCACTTCATTCCGTTTAACACAGACAATCTTGGGACTTTACCAAACTTAATATTGTCTTTGCATGTACAACAAATCCATTCTTCTTCCTTGACAGATTTTACACCTGTTAAGTATTTTTCCTTGTCTTT
Organism: Lucinisca nassula; assembly: GCA_963580285.1. Classification (NCBI taxonomy): domain Eukaryota; kingdom Metazoa; phylum Mollusca; class Bivalvia; order Lucinida; family Lucinidae; genus Lucinisca; species Lucinisca nassula. The sequence continues at coordinate 125,693,872 of OY757016.1, read as the reverse complement.
ACATAAAAATGTTTCAGCTTTTGATACAGTCTCTGCAAACCATGTCTGGTGACAACAACTACATATATAGAGAGGTCCAACTGAAATATTCTTGTGAAACTTTTCAATACAAGCATCAATATCACTACCACATTTTCTACGCTTTGCAGTTAACTTTTCAGCCTGTGAAAAGGATGGATCTTTACGCTTGGCAGCTTTTCTTTTACAGTCTGTAATGTTTTCACCTTTTTTGTTTCTTTCATTTAATCTCCATTGTTGTTTTGCAACCCTTTCTTGTTCTAATATATATGGATCTGACCTTGCTTTCCTCTTTGACCGATTTTGTATTTGAATGTCTTTCTGTTTGAATTCATGGCTTTTTCGATATTCTCGTTTCTTTTCACTTTCCCATCTTTTATATTCATCTATCAATCTAGCTCTTCTCTTACATGCCTTTGTCATAGCTTTGTCTTTTCTCCTGTTTTCTTCAGATTGTCTAGCACTCTGCATAGATTTAAGCGTATATTCTCTATCCTTTTTTTGGTATTCTTCAGATTGTCTAGCACTCTGCTTAGATTTAAGCGTATATTGTCTATCCTTTTTTCTGTATTCTTCAGACTGTCTAGCATTCTTCATAGATTTAAGCGTATATTCTCTATCCTTTTTTTGGTATTCTTCAGATTGTCTAGCACTCTGCATAGATTTAAGCGTATATTGTCTATCCTTTTTTCTGTATTCTTCAGACTGTCTAGCATTCTTCATAGATTTAAGCGTATATTCTTTATCCTTTTTTTGGTATTCTTCAGATTGTCTAGCACTCTGCTTAGATTTAAGCGTATATTGTCTATCCTTTTTTCTGTATTCTTCAGACTGTCTAGCATTCTTCATAGATTTAAGCGTATATTCTCTATCCTTTTTTTGGTATTCTTCAGATTGTCTAGCACTCTGCATAGATTTAAGCGTATATTCTCTATCCTTTTTTTGGTATTCTTCAGATTGTCTGGCACTCTGCTTAGATTGAAGTGTATACTCTTTGTCTTTTATTTTGAAGTTAGAGCACTGCCTCAGTTTCTGCATATAAGCTCTCATATATTCTTTTCTGTCTGTAATTTTTTTCTTATTTGTTTTTTCTTTGTTCCTAATCTTTTGATTTTTAGTTACCTTTGTGCTATTTCCAGTCTTCTGTTCAAGTCTATGCTTTTGATCCTTGAAGTATTTGCCAATAAGGGTTGCATGACTTTCACTACTTGTATCATCAAAAAAGTTTTCTCCTGCATGTGCATTCCTCATATGGCTTTCAGACATCTTTCTCTTGTAAGTTACAGATTTCCAAGCATAGTCACTTGGAGTGTCAGTATGACACTGTGCTCTATTTTCAATATCAAATGCTGAGTTATGCTCAAGATCAGATAAGTCAAAGTCTATAGGAAGAATTTCGAACTGTGTGGAAATGGAAATCATCATACTTTCATACAACGCATATAGAAATGTAACTAGATCATCTAAACAACTGAAAGCAGCTAGTAATGATTTTCCATCTGGAACTGATAATCCATTGAAACCATGGGAATGTGAATCAAATATAAAATATTTGCAATCTTTCTTGAACACAGAAGAACAAATTGAACCTATCATTAGTAAAACATTTGAAGAACATTGTAAAGCAGTGTATAATGCTTGGTGAAGAGTAGGTAAACTGGTATTGACAAACTGTTCTGTACAAAGACCTGTCATAATAGCAGATTTTTTAACAACAACTTCTTTGTTTAAAATTGAAACTAATCTTGGAAGTTCATCAAAGTTGAGCAACTTACTTCTGAATTTACCTTTAGCCTTTAATTCATATATAATCTTATTATACAGACAATCTCCAGCTAAAAGAATGTTGTCTAAATCTGTACTACAAGAAATGTCCGAGTACGCTGCATATATTAATGAACAAAGTGCATTTGCAGTGCATTGACATCCTCTGGACTCATTGCTAAATATTTCAGAACCTTGGTGAAAAGATCCCAGTTCAAATTTGACAGAATTAAATGGACCATTAGAAGGAGTCCATAGCATTGTTTCAGCATGTTCACTTGCTGGAATGGCACTATACAATGGCTTATTAGAATTCATCAAACAGTTCTGTTCTCTTACATTTACATTAGGGGACCTCATTGTTTCATGTATACAGGTATTTGAAGAACTTTCTAAAATATTTTCAAAAGGTTCACAACAATAACTGGAAAGACTGTCAGGCTTGTTTTCATAGAAGTTTTCAGACAAGTATTCAGACATGTTTTCAGACACATTATCAGACACATTATCAGACACATTATCAGACACATTATCAGACACATTTTCAGACACATTTTCAGACACTTCAATGAACACAGATGGTTTTTCTGTGGGCTGGGATAGACCCCCATCTGATAAACCAATAACACCCATACACACAGATGGCCCTTCATCTGAAACAGATGAAAGGAAAGGGTGGGCTAGGCCCCCATCTGATAAACCAATAACACCCATCTGTACTGCCACACCAGGAGGTTCCACATCTGATTCTTCATGTCTTGTTCTTTCCTTTCTAACTCTGTCTTCCTTTCTCCGTTGATTCAAAGACTTTTTCTTCAAACGTGGCATCCTTATTCCTCAATCCAACACAAATTTGATTCTCACAAAAATTATAATGTACAGTAAAAATAGTTATGAATATAAATAATTGTTAAACACAATTGTTCACAGCAGAATGTTCAGATAGAAAATCTGTTGGGCGATACTAAAAAAGAAAAGAAAAACATAGTAGCTTTATGAAGAAACAAAACTGAATAGTCACAATTTACAATCATATTTACAATCATACAAAGGAAACACCGTGATCAGCAAGGAGGCATTATCCCAAGAAGAGACCCACTTGTGCATTGATAATTTTTGCCTTAAAAGTGTTTTGTGTGAGCATATGATATTTATAAGTTTTAGTATGAACTTTGATACAAAATTGTTTCAGATGTTGCAACAAACAAAATAAAAAAAATTATTTTGTTTTCACAGAATAAACAAATTAAATTTTCTCTTTCACCAATGGCACTTACCCGGTACAGGAATACCTGTTTTACCCACATCATAATGTCTTAGGAATCAATATTAAGACAGAAAGATGTGTATTTAGTTAAATGCAATCATTTTCAAATAATGGGTACAATTCTGCAAGTGCAGAATTTTAAAGAATGTTGAAAATATATCTTCTGGTCTGTGTACCCAGCTCCTGAAAAGAAGAAAAAGATCACTGAAAAGAATGACTAGAGCTGTCAGATAATCTGACTATAGTTCTACTACAAGGCATAAGATGAGAGCTGGAAAATTTTGATGTTTAAAAATCCAAGAGTTATAAACCCTTGGCCATTATTCCACCATTACACCTCCCTTATCATAGAGACAAAGTGTGGTATAAGTTTCATTGAAATAGGAACAAAATTATAAACGTGAAGCAAAAAGCATTTTGATTTTTAAAAAAACTACCAAGGGACATAACTCCAAGAGTGATAACCCACGGACTCTTATTCTGTTATACACGGTACATCCAGTCAATGTCCATGTTTATACAAACTTATACAAACTTAGACCCATATTCAAACCTGAGCAAGACGTTCAGGCTCAAAATGTGGCTACTACAGTGTTCACAAGATTTTTCCATGATTTGACCTACTGACCTACCGTTTGACTGGACCCTTTTTCGAACTTGACCCAGATTTCATCAAGGCAATCATTCTGAGCAAGTTTCATGATAAATGGACTTAAAATGTGGCCTCTAGAGTTCACAAGGTTTTCCTATGACCTTATTTTTGACCGGACATGACCCATATTCGAACATGACAGAGATTTTGTCGAGGTGATCGTTTTGAGCAAGTTTCATGAAGTTTAGCCTGAAAATGTTGCTACCAGAGTGTTCACAAAGTTTTTCTATGATTTGACCTACTGACCTACTTTTTGACCTGACAAACTTGGCCAAGATTTCATCAAGGCAATCATTCTGAGTAATTTTTATGACAATTGGACTTAAAATGTGGCCTCTTCACAAGGGTTTTTTATGATTTGACCCACTGACCTCATTTCTGACCGGACATGACCCATATTCAAACTTGAACAAAGGAACCAACATCTTATGGTGGTTTAAACTGTTTGCAAGTTTGGTTAAAATCAAATCATAAATGAAACGGCTTTTGTGCAGATAAGACAAAAGTAGGCAATCTGTGCCCTTTCAGGGGCAATAACTCTGGAAAAGATGATGGGATATGGGTGGTTCAACAAAGGAACCCAGATCCTATGGTGCTTCCAAGTTGTGTGTAAATTTGGTTAAAATTATATCACAAGAGGGCCCTGGTTCACTCACCTGTGTGCCACTGTCTCTAGTACATTCTATTTTAAGCTCTGGGGGCCATCTTGTTCATCAACAGAGTGATTTCAGCTTATTTGGTAGGGAATAACCTAGGAAAAATTCCTGTGAACTTTGAGTCAAATTGACCTTAGGGTTTAGGTGGAGTTTACTTTTAAATCAAATTTACAATATTTCCTATTTTTAGCTCCGGTAAACCATTTTGTTCATCAGAGTGAGATCATTTTAGCCTTTTTGGTAGAGGGTCATCTAAGCAACATTATCGCAAGGAACCTACATGCTAAATATGAAGGCTGTATCTCAAATACTTCAAAAGTTATGACAAAGTAGGTCAAAGGTCAAGATCATGGGTCAAAAGTTTTGAATGGTTGAGAAAACCTTGTCACAAGGAACATACATGCCAAATATGAAGGCTCTATCTCATATGGTTCAAAAGGTATGATAAAGTAGGTCACAGGTCAAGATCACAGGTCAAATCTTTACATGAGTGGGAAGCCCCTGTCAGAAGGAACCAACATGCCAAATATGAAGGCTCTATCTCTAACGGTTTTAAAGTTATAACAAAATGACCTACTGATCTACTTTTTGATTTGACATGACCCACATTCGAACTTAACTGAGATATTGTCCAGATGATCATTCTGAGCAAGTTTTATGATGATTTGACTAAAACTGTGGCCTCTAAGAGTGTTCAAAATGTTTTTCTATGATTTTACCTGCTGATCTACTTTTTGACCCGACATGACCCATATTCAAAATTTACCCAGATATTGTCAAGATGATCATTCTGAGCAAGTTTGATGATGATTGGACCAAAACTGGGGCCTCTTGTGTGTTTACAAGGTTTTTCAACAATCTGACCTACTTACCTGCATATTGACCAGATATGACCTGTATTCAAAATTAACCCGAGATATTGTCAAATGATCATTTTGAGCAAGTTCGATGATGGTCGGACCAAACCTGTAGCCTCTAGTGTGTTTAGAGTTTTTTTTCTATGATTTGACCTACTGACCTACTTTTTGACCTAACATGACCCATATTTGAACTTGACTGAGATATTGTCAAGATGATCATTCCGGGCAAGTTTGATGGTGATCAGACTAAAACTGTGGCCTCTAGTGTGTTCACAAGGTTTTTCTATGATTTGACCTACTGACCTACTTTTTGACCTGGTATGATCCATATTCAAACTTGACCGAGATATTGTCAAACTGATCATTCTGGGCAAGTTTGATGATGATCGGACCATAACGGTAGCCTCTAGTGTGTTCACAAGGTTTTTCTCTGATTTGACCTACTGACTTACTTTTTGATCCAACATGTCCCATATTCGAACTTCACCAAGACATTGTCATTTCAATCATTCTGAGCAGTTTGATGATGATTGGACCAAAACTGTGGCCCCTAAGTGTATTCACAAGTTTTTCTATGATTTTACGTACTAACCTACTTTTTGACCCGACATGACTCATATTCAAAAGTGACCAAGATATTATCAAGATGATCATTCTGAGCAAGTTTGATGATGATTGGACCAAACCTGTCGCCTCTAGTGTGTTCAGAAGGTTTTTCTGATTTGACCTACTGACCTTCTTTTTGACAAGACAACACCGATACTTGAACTTGACTGAGACATTGTCAAGTTGATCATTCTGGACAAGTCTGATGATGATCGGACCAAAACTGTGGCCTCTAGGGTGTTCACAAGGTTTTACTCTGATTTGACCTACTGATTTACTTTTTGATCCGAAATGACCTATATTCGAACTTGACCGACATATTGTCAAGATAATCAGTCTGGGCAAGTTTGATGATGATAGGACCAAAACTGTGGCCTCTAGTGTATTCACAAAGTTTTTCTATGATTTGACCTACTGACCTATTTTTTGACCCGACATAACCCATATTCGAACTTGACCGAGATATTGTCAAGATGATCACTCTGAGCAAGTTTGATGACGATCGGACCAAAACTTTGGCCTCTAGAGTGTTCACAAGGGTTTTCTTATGATTTGACCTACTGACCTCAATTTTGACCGGTCATGACCCATATTCAAACTTGAACAAAGGAACCAAGATCTTATGACGGTTTAAGTTATATGCAAGTTTGGTTACAATCAAATCATAAATGAAACAGCTATTGTGCAGATAAGACCAAAATAGGCAATTTGTGCCCTTTCAGGGGCCATAACTCTGGAACAGATGATGAGATATGGGTGGTTCAACAAAGGAACCAAGATCTTATAGTGCTTCAGGTTATGTGTAAATTTGGTTAAAATTATACCATAAACAAAACAGCTATCATGCAGACAAGACCAAAACAGCCAATTTTTGCCCTTTCAGGGGCCATAACTCTAGTACCCTTGATGTGATATGCCTGGTTCAAGAAAGGAACCAAGATCTTGTGGTGGTACAAATTGTGTAAAAGTTTGGTTAAAATCAAATGATAAATGAAACAGCTATTGTGCAGACAATACCAAAATAGGAAATTTTTGCCTTTTCAGGAGCCATAACTCTGGTACCCATGATGGGATAAGGCTGGTTCAAGAAAGGAACCAAGATTTTGTGGTGGTACAAATTGTGTGTAAGTTTAGTAAAAATCAAATCATAAATGAAACAGCTATCATGCAGACAAGATCAAAATAGGCAAATTTTGCCCTTTCAGGGGCCGTAACTCTGTATCACATGATGGGATATGGCTGGTTCAAGAAAGGAACTGAGATCTCATGGTGGTACAAGTTGTGTGCAAGTCTGGTTAAAATCAAATCATAAATGAAGATGCTATCGTGCGGACAAGAAATTGTTTACGGACGCACGCACGGACGCACGCACGCACGGACGCACGGACGACGGACGACGGACAAAATGTGATCACAAAAGCTCACCTTGTCACTACGTGACAGGTGAGCTAAAAATCAGGTGATAGTCATACTACTTCTTGTGAAATACAGGTGACAGCCATATTGCCTGAGGTGAAAGATATGAAACTGAGGTGGCAGCCATATTACCTGTGGTGGTAGCTGTTAAAGCCATATTACCTGCTCAGATGATAGCCTTACTACCTGTGGTGACAGCTGAGAAACTCAGGTGATATCCATACTCAATTTAGTAATAGCTATGAAACAGAGTCGATTGCTGTAAAATACAGGCAAGAACCGTATTACCTGCGATGATAGCTGTGAAAATCAGGTGATAGTCATATTTCTTGTTGTGAAGCTCAGGCGACAGCTATATTTCCTGAGATGACCGCTATGAAACGGAGGTGATAGCCATATTACCTAAGGTGATAGCTGTGAAACTCTGTTGAAAACAATATGAACTGTGGTGACAGCTGTCAAACTGAGGTGATAGCCATGTTACCTGCAGTGATAGCTTTGAAACTCGTCCGATAATCATACTGCCTGTTGTGACAATTGTGAAGCATAGTTGATTAGTATAATTATTACCTATGGTGACAGATGTAAACCTGAGGTGATAGCGAAATAACCTTTGGTGATATATGTGAATATTCTGGTGATAGCCATATTACCTGCTGTGAAGGAAAGCTGAGAACGTCGGGTCTTAGCCATATTGTGGTGATAGCTGTGAAACTAAGGTGATAATCATAATACCTATAGTGACAGCGGTGAAACTGAAGTGATTGCTATAATATATGTGATGACAGCTGTGAAACTGAGGTGATAGCCATATTAACTGTGGTGTTGTGGTGGTAGCTGAAAAATTTGGGTGATACCAATGTTGACTTTGTTGATAGTTGTTAAACTCCTTTAACCATACTACTTATTGTGACTTTTGTGAGACAGAGGTCATTGATTAACAACCCGTGGTGACAGTTGTAAAACTGAAGAGTTAGCCATACTACTTGTGGTGATCGCAGTGAAACTTAGGTGATCCCCATATTACCTGTGGTGATATCTGTGAGAATAAGTTCAAAGCAATACAAGCCAAAATATTAATGGTAAAAGGTGTGTGCGGCATCAGTTGTGATAGACATTCTACCTGGCAATTCAACCTGTGGTGACATGCGTATAACTCAGGTAACAGCCTCATCACCTGTGGTGATAGCTGTGAAACTTACCCGTGCAGACATATATGACCCAGTTGACAGTCGTTCTTCCTCTGATGATAGCTGTGCTACTAAGATGACAGCCATATTAACTGTGGTGATAGCTAAGATTTGTTTGTCAATAGTTTTTACTTCCCAGGCAATACCATTTTGGATATTTGGAGGTTGCTTTAGATTTTGAGGGACTTTTACCCGACACTGAGATAAACTGACATCTCAAGGCCTACCACCCAAAGAAACCGCAAGGGTTTAACCAAGAGGACCATGATGGTCCTATATCGCTCACATGAGCTAAGAGATTAACATGTAGGCCCCAGGGCGGTGCAATTTTTTTTGGACCCAGGGCTATATTTTGAACAACCTAAGCAGAGGTCCACTGAATGAAGCTAAACATCGAATATAAAAGGCATGGCCTACTGGTTTTGGACAATAAGATTATTCAAAAGTTTTCTCTTTATAAGTCTATGTAAAACCAGGGGACCCAAGGGCGGGGCCATTTTTGGCCCCCATGCTATGATTGGAACGATCATGGTAGAGGTCCATTAGATGAAGCTTCAAACCAAATTTCAAAGACCTGGGCCTTCTGGTTTCAAACGAGAAGATTTTTAAAGGTTTTCCCTCTATTAGCCTATGTAAAACCAGTGGGCCCCGGCGCGGGAGCATTTTTGGCCACAGGGCTATAATTTGAACAATCTTGGAAGAGGTCCACTAAATGACGCTTCATATCAAGTATCAAAAGACCTGAGCTTTCTGGTCTCAGACAATAAGACTTTTAAAGGTTTTCCCAATATAAGCTTATGTAAAACCAACGAACACCAGAGCGGGGGCATTTTTAGCCCCAGGGCTATAATTTGAACAATCGTGGTAGAGGTTTACTAGATGAAGCTTCATACTAAATATCAAAGACCTGGACCAGCTGGTTTCACAGAAGAAGATTTTTATATGTTTTCCCAATATTAGCCTATGTAAAACCAGTGGGCCCCGGAATGGGGGCATGATTGACCCCAGGGTATTAATTTGAACAATCTTTGTAGAGATTCACTAGATGAAGCTTCATACCAAATATCAAAGACCTGGGCCTTCTGGTTTCAGACAAGAAGATTTTTAAAGGTTTTCCCTTATAAGCCCAGGTAAAACAAGTGGGTCTCGGCGCAGGGGCATTATTTGCCCCAGGGCTATAATTTGAACAATCTTGGTATAGGTCCATTTGATGAAGCTTCATACCAAATATCAAAGACCTGGGCCTTCTGGTTTCAGAGAAGAAGATTTTTTAAAGGTTTTCCCTATATAAGCCTATGTAAAACCAGTTGGCCACGGGGCAGGGTCGTTTTTGGCCCCAGGGCTATAATTTGAACAATCTAGGTAGAGGTCCACTAGATGGAGCTTCATACCAAAGAAGATTTTTAAAATTTTCCCTATATAAGCATATGTAAAACCAGTGGGCCCCGGCGCGGGGGGCGTTTTTGGCCACAGGGCTATAATTTGAACAATTTTTGGTAGAGGTTCACTAGATGAAGCTTCATACTAAATATCAAAGACCTGGACCTTCAAGTTTCAGACAAGAAGATTTTTATATGTTTTCCCTATATAAGCCTATGTGAAACGAGTGGGCCCCGGTGCGGGGGCGTTTTTGGCCCCAGGGCTATAATTTGAACAATCTTGGCAGAGGTTCACTAGATGAAGCTTCATACCAAATATCAAAGACCTCGGCCTTCTGTACTCAGACAAAAAGATTTTATATGTTTTCCCTATATCAGCCTATATAAAACCAGTGGGCCCTGGCGCGGGGGGGGGGGGGGGGAGGGGGGCGTTTTTGGCCCCAGGGCTATAATTTGAACAATAAGGTAGAGGTTCAGTACCTGGGCCTTCTGGTTTCAGACAAGAAGATTTTTATATTGTATGTTTTCCCTATATCAGCTTCCAAAGGATAGCCTTTTTATAGAACATATTTAACTTCACTACAGCTGGTGTGTGGGAATGTGTGGCGGCGGTAAAACGTCTCCCTGCCCTACATCATAGTGTAGATTATATTTTCTTGTCCTTTGGGATCATTGATTCCATTGTAGAATTTTGAAGATATCTGAGGGTCACTGATGAGGCCTAATTGGCCGAAACTAGCTAGTCTGGCCCAGAAAACATGTACACTCGATATTGTTCACTTCTGTGGTGTATTCCTTGCTTCCAAAGGATAGCCTTTTTATAGAACATATTTATAAAACAAGTGTGCCCCGAGGCGGGGCCATTTTTGGCCCTAGGGCTATAATTTGAACATTCTTGGTAGAGGTCCACTAGATGAAGCTTCATACCAAATATCAAAGACGCGGCTTTTGGATTTCAGATAAGAAGATTTTTAAAGGTTTTCCTTATATAAGCCTATGTAAAAACAGTGGGCCACGGCATGGAGGCATTTTGGCCCCAGTGCTATAATTTGAACAATCTTGGTAGAGGTCCACTAGATGAAGCTTCATACCAAATATCAAAGACCTATGCCTTCTGGTTTCAGAGTAGAAGATTTTTAAAGATTTTTTCTTATTTTCCCCTTTTCGTTGCCATGGCAACCAGAGTTAAGCATGGAATTGAATTCTTTGAACAACTTTGAGAGAGGACCACATATGGATCTTTTCTGCCAAGTTTGGTCAGAATCTGTTCAGTGGTTAAGGAGGAGATGATGTTTAAAGAAATTGTAAACGGACGGACGGACGACGACGCCGACGGACGGTGAATGATCACAATAGCTCACCCTGGGCCTTTGGCTCAGGTGAACTAAAAAACGGTTCGTCTCGCACCACATTATCCTGGGAAGGCTTATTTCTTATAAGCTGTAAGCCGTAATTGTATCGATTCCTGATCATTGCCTTCAGTACGATTTAATTAACATTTCTAACACGTTTACAGACGTCATTTTATTGTGCGAATATTTTGGCAATGCATTTAACAAACGTTTCTCTGCTTACATTTCCGAATAATTTCATCAATGTTATTTTTGATGCTTTAATCAGCATGTTAATGACATTGTAAAACATTGGAAAATGTATAAGCTCTTCAATTCAGTACTTCTGTCAATGGGACCCATTATAACACACACATCTTACACTGCTTTCTGTCAGTTGTTCTTCATCTATTGAAGTTTGTGACACTTTTCCTATTTCTGGTTCAAATTTAGATTGTTAGTGCTCATTAGAACAGACCGTTCGAGGCAATTTTAATGAGTATATACGTCTATGCTGTGGGAAAGAATATGGTAAAAATGAATACCCTTGCCAACCCCTACTTTCATATGTATGAAGTGGGGTCTAAATGGGTATGTATTTCCCGGACTTGTTAATTTGTTTTAACAGTATAGGCATAATTTATTTCAACAGCAGCTTTGTGTCCATAAAGTATCCCAGCGGCTCAATTGAATGCGCAAGCTCGAGGGATTGATCATCTCTAGACTGAGGATGTTTCTTGCGAGTGAGAATGATCACGGACTATATTCTATGGTATTTCGCCCTCTTCTGCTTGTCCGTTTCTAAAAGCTGAATGCGCACTATACTTGCACTGGTTATCAGCATATTGGTGATCTATTTACATTTTTTTTTCTTATAAGTCCTGTGAACTCGCTATGTCCCAATTCTATAAGAAAGTTCCACTGCAAAATTATTTGTACAAAACACAGTTTAAACCCCCAGTGGAATTCGTTTCTCTGACCGTTCCAAGGCGGTTCTTCTGTCGCGGTTTATTTTTTTTTTTTGGCTTGTCTTTGAGTATTTGTGTCGCTTATATTGTTTTATTTTGGATAGCCAATTGGCCATTCTGTGTTAATTGATATTTCAATTAGGGTCTAGTTGTTTCATGTTTGTGTTTCGTTCCCTTTGGTGTCTCTAGATAGTGGGAGCTGTGGTTTTATTTATCGATTCCTGATCATTGCCTTCACATCTATTTTGATGGCTGGTGGGTGAACAAACAAATGGACAGAAAAATAGGTCCCTAATGTCGTGCCATGTTAAAAGCAGGCATGTCAAAAAAAAAAAACACATACACACACACAAAACAAAAACTGATAGTAAGCAAGAAAACAACTGAATTTTGTTGGCAGACAGTATTTTATTTATTTTTTATTTATAATTCATTTCACTTCTTCCTGCTTTTAGCGTCTGTAACTGTTGTTCTTCCCCTCCATGTTGATTCTGAAACACAAGGAAAAGTTCATCGCAATTTAAATATAAAAGATTGACAGATACTTATGGACATTTTTTAGAGGGATGCGAGTCATGCAAACATGCACACATGTACACATGCAGACATGCACATATGCATGCACACTCACACACATGCATGCATGCACATACACATGCATGCACACACGTTTGCATGCGCACACACACATGTATGCCATCATGCATGCACACATACATACATGAATGCATATGCGTGTGCAAACACGCAAGCATGCATGCAAGCACACATGCATGCACACACACTCATGCAAGCATGCACACACACTAATGTAGACTTGCATGCACACATACATGCATGCATGCACTCACACATGCATGCATACATGCACACGAATGCATGCACACACACACACACACACACACACACACACACACACACACACACACACACTCGTGCATGCATGGATAAATGCAATATCCCCATTCCCTAACAACTTGGCCATCAGAATCTAACTGTTGGTTTTCTTTTGCTCCAGCATTTCAGTGGTTTCTTGCTGTGAGTCCTCACCGTTGTTTCATCTCTGTGGTTGTTTGATTTTTGTGTTCACGGATATGTTGCACTGATAAGTTAGGAGGTCTTCTTGCGGACTGAACAAATTATGTCTTAATCGCGACGGGAGTAAGGGCGAGGATTGTTGCCACGTAAAATCGATTTAATACCCCCACCAGTGGAATTCGTTTCCGCTGACCGTTCCAAGGCGGTTCTTCTGTCGCGGTTTATTTTTGTTATGGTTTGTCTTTGGGTGTTTGTGCCGCTTATATTATTTTATTTTGGATAGCCTATTGCCCATGTTGAGGGAAAGTAACTGTCCTTTTGGCTTTCCGCTATTGATGTTTCCATCGGGATCTGTTGTTGCATGTTTGTGTTTCTTTCCCTTTGGTGTCTCTGATGGGAGCTGTGGGTTGATTGTATCGATTCCTGATCATTGCCGCCACTTCTAATTTGGTTGTGCGAGGGACAGAGATTGGATCGATCCCGGGCTTTCGGATGATTCTTTAAACCGAGGTCCCTTCCCCGTATGACCTAAGCTGTTGGTGAGACGTAAAACCCAAACACTCACTCACTGTGCGAGGGAGATGATAACTGTTAATGTGTATATATGAAGAAAAAAGAAAATAAGAACAAAAGAGAACAAATTTCCATTCCTCCACCGGCATTTGAACTCTTGAACATTTGAACCCTCTGATTCAGAATCGACAATCTGATTAGTAGTCCAGCACTCTATCAACTACACTGGCACACGATTCTTAAGTTATGTCATGCATCACAAAACATACAATGTACAAATACCCAAAGTGACAAAAGGCCATAACTCATGAAGTATTTTTCGGAATTTAATCAAAAGTTCATCCGGTCATCTACTCATCATAACCAATCTATTTACCAACTTTCAAGGCTCTAGCTCTTATAGTCTTTGAGATATTTTGCTGACAAGATTTTATAAAAAAATTCAAAGGGCAATAACTCCTGAAAAGGGCATTCTCCGGATAAGATCATATATGAAATTTCAAAACCCTAGCACACGCAATTCTTAAGTTATGCTTTGTATCACAAAACATACAGAGGTACAATGTACAAATACCCAAAGTGACAAAGGGTCATAACTCATCACCACAAATCTATTCACTAACTTTCAATGTTCTAGCTCCAATGAATTTTGAGATATTTTGCTGACAAGATTTTATCCACCCCCCACAAAAAAATCAAGTGGCAATAACTCTCGAAAGGGGATGAGAAAAAAATCGCGTCACCTAATTGTCCACGAGGAATCCATATATAAAATTTCAAAACGCTAGCATACGCGGTTCTTAGGATATGTTACGCATCAAAACGGACAGACAGACGGACGAACGAAGCAGAAGCAATATGCCCCTCCAACTTCTTTAATGAACATGGACAGATCTGTACATTTTGCAGACATTTTAAAACTTGTAACATTCATCACAATATAGTCATATATATTTATATATATATATTTGCATATTTTTATATTCTTATAGTGATGAAAAACGAGGTGTTTATCTGTACCTCTCCAACATGAATATTTGGCTTGAAGATTGTTAGATATATGTAGTACACTAACTGGTCATAGTAATAGCTGTATAAGTCAATTTTTACAGTTTAATGGCCTTGTTGACAGTTGCATGGGTCACTCTGATATCTGTATAAGCAAAGATGACAGCTGTAAGAGTAGTTATATGATTCATGATGGTAGCTACGGTATATGAATCATGGGGACAGCTGTATGACACATAATTACAGCAGTACGAATCATGGTGATAGCTGTATAACAAATGGTGATAGCTATAAGAGTAATTATTCTAAAATATGATTCATGGTGAAAGCTGTGTGATAGCTGTGTGAGTTATAGTGAGAGCTCGATGATTTATCTTGACAGCTGCATGAGTAGTTGTGGTAGCTGTATTAGTCGTGCTGATAGCTGTATAAGTTATGGTGATTGCTGTATGGGCCAAGGTAATACAGGCGTATCCGAGGTAGCTATATGATTCGTGGGGATAGCTGTATGTGTCATGATGACAGCTGTTTGACTCATGGTGACAGTTCCATGAGTCATGATGACAGCTAACTGAATCATGATGAAAGCTGTATGAGTCATGAAGGTAGCTGCGGTTGACATAGTGATAGCAACGTAGTGTACAAGTCTTTCTGGGACAGACTAGCTAGTTTCCGCAATTAGGCCTAGCCAGTGACCCTCAAATATTCTCAAACTTTCGCAGTGGAATCCATGATCCAAAAGGACTAGAAAATATAACCCACACTATGATGAAGGCCAGGGAAACCTTTTACGGCCGCCACATATTCCCTTAACACCAGCTGTGGTGAAGGTAAAATAGCATATGTAAGGGATAATCCTTTGGAAGCAAGGACTACAACACGGAACCGAAAACCGTAGTGTGTGTGTGAATTCGGGTTTAACGTCGCTTTCAACAATTTTTCAGTCATATCACGACGGTGTCTGGTTGCGACAGGGAGCTCAATGCTCACTTTTTATAGTGCTGCCTCACTGAAGTATCATGTCCCAGACACATTACATGATACTACACCCAGTCACATTATCCTGACACTGGGTCGACCAGTCCTAGCTCTACCCCGTAAATCTGAGTGCCAAGCAAGGAGCAGCTAGTACCATTTTAACGACTTTGGTATGTCGCGGCCCGGGATCGAACCCGTGACTTCCCGTTCCCCGGAGCGGACACTCTACCAACTGAGCTATCGGGGCCGGTTGTAGTAGTGTACAGGATTTTCTGGGCTATGTGATTCTTAGGGATAGTCATAGTGATAGTTGCATGACCTATGGGGAAAGCTATATGAGCCATGCTTCAGGATGAAAGTTGTGTGGATCAGGATGATAGTTTATTAGCTATGGTGACAGCTTAAGGCGGCATGATGATAGCTCTATGAGCCATGGTGATAGCTTTATGAACCATAGTGACATATGCACGAGACATGGTGATATGAACCAGAGTGGCCGATGAAGGAGTCATGGTGACAGATGTAGTGTAGACATAGCGATAGCAGCAACCTTTGAATTATGACAGCAGCTTTAAGAGTCATTGTGACAACTGTATGGGTCTTGTGGCAGCTTTATACGTCATAGGGACAGCTGTATGAATCATGGCAGCTGTATGAGTCATGGTGATAACTTTAGGAGTCAATGTGCTAGCTGTGTGAGTCGTGGTGATTGCTGTATTAGTCATAGTAATGCCAGTATGATTAATGGTAATAGCTATAAGAGTCATGGTGGAAGCTGTTTAAGTCCTTTGGTAATAGTATAAGATCCATGGTAATAAATGAATCTGTCCCTGTATGAGTGATACGTACATGTATCAGTCGTCCGTCGTCCTTTCACATGTTCAACTAAGTATATCTTTAAAGCCAGTTGGCCAATCATGATTAAATTTCATGAGAGGCATTATCAGGTTGGGGGAAAAGATGCATTATGTTTTGGGGCAGATCAGATGGAACCTCTTGTCGGCATGGCAACATATAGCTCCTATAGACTTACATTGGGAAAAACTTCTCTGAAACCACTAGGCCCAGAGCTTACATATGAAGCATGTAGCAATGTCAAGTGGTCCCCTACATAAATTGTGCCAATCATGTCCCTGGGGTCTAAACTGGCCACATCCCGGGGGCCATTCAAGCATGACTTTTCATCAAAAGCATGTACTTGATGTACTTTCACGTATTAACAATATAGGTATGGGATGTTGCACTGATGAGTTAGAAAGCCTTCATGCGGACTGAACAAAGTATTTGTCTAAATCGCGACGGAAGTATTCGCGAGGATTGTTGCCATGAAAAATTGATTCAAGCCCCCCCCCCCCCCCCCATCAGAGCGGGGTTCATTTTACTGACCGTTCCAAGGTGGTTCCTCTGTTGCAGTTTATTTTTGTTATGGTTTGTCTCTAGTGTTTGTGTCGCGTATATTATTTTGTTTTGGATAGCCAGTTGGCCATTTTGTGAGAAATTAACTGTCCGTTTTGGCTTTCTGAGTTGATGTTTCCATTAGGGTCTGTTGTTTCATGTTTGTGTTTCTTTCCCTTTGGTGTCTCTGATGGGAGCTGTGGGTTGATTGCATCTATTCCTGATCATTGCCTTCACTTATATTTTGGCAGTCAGTTCCAGTTTTCAATTTTCCACATTACAAGTCTATTGAACTTCTAAGTTGACATAACAACCAAACTAAAGAGCCGAATTTCATAAAAGATATTAAACATGATATGGCAAATTCTGTGAATATTTCCATAAAGTCTCAGTCCCATATGGTTTCTGAGAAGATGTTTTTTTTTTTTTTTTTTTAAGTATTTTTCTGGCATTTCGGTTTCCATGGCAGCCAAGCAACAAATAAAAGTGATCATTAGGCCTAAAATCAGATAGATGACAGCATAAAGGATATTAATATGAAAGTTTTGTCAAAATATCTGCAAGACTTGGCAGTAACTACCATTTTTCTATTTTCACCATTATAAGGCTATGTAACCTCTAAGATGCCATAGCAACCAAAATAATGAGCAGAATTTCATGAAAAATAAAAACAAAAGAAAAACACTAAACATGTAAGGGAAAATATGGTGAATATGTCCATTGACCCTCAGCCTCATAGAGCATATAGTTTCTGGGGAGATGATTTTTTTAGTTAATTCTTTTTGGCATTTTGGTTTGGCAAAAACTAACAAGAGCTGTTACATGACAGCATAGCTCGCCTGTTTCGCGCCTTCAAGATATAAGGTAAAATTGCTGAACCATGAAATATAGGTCACACTCACCTAGATATATTCTGAGATCAAAAACTGGGACACATGGAACATAATTCCAGATATTACATATCAGAATTAAATCGTGTCTGAATATAAGGCAAAATCATTGAACCATGAAAATAGCTCACAATGACCTACATATATTTCTAAGTCAATCATCTGGTCACATGGAACTAATAATCCAGGTGAGACATTTCTCGATCAAATCGTATTCAAGATAATAGGCAAAATCACTGAACCATGAAATACAGGTCACACTTACCTAGATATAATTCAAGCTCAATCATGGGGTCACTTGGAATAAATAATCCAAGCTTGACATTTCTCCATCAAATTGTATTCAAGATAATAGACAAAATCACTGAACCATGAAATATAGGTCACACTGACCTTGATATATTTTGCGGTCAATTATCGGGTCACATGGAACTGATAATCCAGGTATGACATTTCTCCATCAAAAAGTATTCAAGATAATAGGCAAAATCACTGAACCATGAAATATAGGTCACACTGACCTAGATATATTTTGCGGTCAATAATGGGATCATATGGAACTAATAACCCAGGTTTGACATTTATCCATCAAATAATATTAAAAGTAATAGGCAAAATCACTAGACCATGAAATGTAGGTCACCATGACCTAGATAGATTTTGCGGTCAATTATCGGGTCACATGGAACTAATAATCCAGGTATGACATTTCTCCATCAGATAGTATTCAAGATAATAGGCAAAATCACTGAACCATGACATATAGGTCACACTGATGTAGATATATTTTGAGGTCAATCAGCAGGTCACTTGGAACTAATAATCCAGGTATGACATTTCTACATCAAATAGTATTCGAGATAATAGGCAAAATCACTGAACCATTAAATATATAGGTCACAGTGGCCTAGATATATTTTGAGGTCAATCATGGAGTCACATGGAACTAATATCCCAGGTATGACATTTCTTCTACAAATAGTCTTCAAGGTATAAGGCAAGATCACTGGACTGTGAAATGTAGGTCATCATCCCCTCACCCTTTTACACGTGAACCAATGTCACTTGATTGGTTGATGTATAACCAATTGTGTCTAAAACTTGTTAGCATAATGGAAACGTATACAACAAATTACAAAGGTGTCCTAGATTTTGACCCCTAGCCCCACCCCATCCCCATTTCCAGGCATGAACACAGGGGTGTGTTGTCTTGGAATCTCAGAAGACACTCCCAGGTATCCAAGTTGTAAGTATGAATGTTTTGTGATGAGTGACTGTTGAGATATAAGCATTTCAAAAACTTTAACACAGAATTACATTGGTGTTCTAGATTTTGACCCCTAGGCCCACTCAGGGGCATAAACCCAGCGGTCGGTTCTCTTTAAACATCAGAAGACCCTCCCAGGTACTTAAGTTCCAAATATGAGTGGCTGTTGAGTTTTAAGTATTTGAATAACTTTAAGAAGTGTGACGGGAAGGATCACATAAATAAAAATGCAAACGCGCACGCAGACGACCGAGATGACAACAATAGCTCTCCATGTACTTAGTACATGCGAGCTAAAAAGGAACAGTATGCCTAAAATCAGTTGGCACATGCTAGACTACACGAGGAACATAAGTTTTGTCAAAATATCTGCAAAAGCTTTGCAGTTAATACAATTTTTCAATTTTCCCCATCAGAAGTCTATGGAAACTCAAAGTTGCTATAGCAACCACACTTATTTCATAAAAAACATAAACTTTAAATCCTAAAACCCAAGGATGCTACAGATACAATCTGATCTCAATCGGACCAGTGACTTCAGCAGAGATGTTGTCTGTAAATGTTGATGCCAGACATACTACGCAGACGACGGACAACTGCCTATCCTATAAGATCTGCCACAGCCTTCGGCTCTGGTGAGCTAAAAATCTTTAGTCTGAATTTATAACTGTATTTAACGATTTAGTATAATCCTGTTATTACAAGTACATGATACATGGAATATCACTTTCTTGTCAATGATGGGAGGTGTGAGGCAATTGTATCGATTCCAGATCAATGCATTCACTTTTATTTTATAGCATAGGTCTAAAGCTTCACCTAAAATATGTAACGGCTGAGCCAATCCTACTTTTGCATATTTTCTGGTCAAGCCCCATTAACTTTAACTGGCATTTAAATGGAATCATCTAAACAACGCCTATCAATTGGATAGCATAACATATTTGAGACTACACCAATTAATGGCACACGTCTAATTGGCAAACTGTAATCTTAAGTCAACTCACTCAAAGCTTTCCTAATATCGAGTAAAAAGTTCTTACAAAATTCCTTTGGTCCCTCAAATATTGTACTGTACCTTCCTCATGGCAGCGATCTTTAGTCTCCAGCTTCACTATATCATGCCTAAATGTAGAGATTATACAAATAAGATCAAAAAGGCATGCTGTATGAAAACAATCAAAATGTATACTGGCCCCCACACATGGGGGCTTGAAGAAATAGACTGGGCTTCATGATCCTTACACGCAGAGCTGAAACAGAGGGCACATGAGTACTGGTAAACTGCTTAGAGGTTCTAAGCCTGACCAGGAAAAAGTGGTGCGAGTTGGGCCCGTCATACATATAAAATATATTGGTTTCATTGGGCGGCAGGGCCTGAGATGTCATTTCATCTCAATGTCTTGTAAAAGTCCCACAAAACTAGAAGCAACATCTCCAACAATGACATTTACAATGTTGATGGGGATGTTAAACCTCAAATAAAAAAAAAAATAAATAAAAAACAAGTGCCGTATGCCATTAGAAAAATTAAAGCAATGCATTATGCCTTGCCACTAATTTTCATCAAGCAAGTGCCATAACACATGTTTGTTTGATCTGAGGTTAAGTATCCCCGTCAACACTGTATAGGTCATTCTCGAGAAGTTGCTTCCAATTCTGTGGGACTTTTACCCAAAACTGAAATGAAATGACTTCTCAATGAAACCAATAGGGTTTATAACCTTGGATGGGTCCACTCGCCCCGCCTTGCCTGGGCAGGCTTAGACCCTCTAAGCGGTTTACAAGTACTTGTGTGTGGTCGATTTCAGCTCTGGAAGCATCATGCAGCCCATCTATTTCTTCAAGCCCCGATGGGCTGCCATAAACACTGTCAAAATGAATTCAAAGTGAAGGTGCATTAGTCTTTCCCTTAATAAAGTTGACATTAATACATGAATAAGGTGACTATTTTCAATGTTCAAAGGGGCCATATCTCCGAAAGGAAGTAAACCAGAATTACAATTCCTATTTTCTGTAGAACCACCCAGGGTACGTAACATTTATGCGAAGTTTACGGTAAATATCTACTGTTTACAGAGTAGATAAAAGTACATATCACAATTCGCTCATGTGAAAGGGTGCTGGTAAGCCATTTCTGACCTAAAATTGACAGTTTTTGAGGGCCTGTGACCTTGAAAAAGGTCAAGGTCACCAAAAGCAAACCAAATCTTTGGTAGGTTACAATGACATATTGTACAAATAATGTTCTAGAAAGTCTGGCCAAATTACAGCTATTCATTCAAGACACCTGTGTAGATAAGCCAAAATTGACAGTTTTTTGGGACCTTTGACCTTAGAAATAAGGTCAAGGTCATCAAAAACTAAGGTCGGTCACAATGATATATTGTACCAAGTTTGAAAAAATTTCACTGATTCATTAATGAGACAGAATCTGAATCATTTATGAATAATCTTGACAGCTGCAGAAGTATTTGTGGTAGGTGTATTAGTCATGGTGACAGCTGTATGAGTAATGGTGATAGTTGTATGTGCCAAGGTAATACAGGCGTAACAGTGATAGCAAAATGATTTGTGGGGATAGCTGAATGAGTCATGATGACAGCTAAATGAATCATGATGATAGCTGTATAGTTCAGGAAGTCAGCTGCGGGTGACATGGTGATAGCCATTTGATACATGGTAATAACTGCATGATGTTCTATATAATGGGCAATCCTTTGCAAGCAACCAAGGGCTACAATACGGAACCAAGTTTTTATGGGACGGACTAGATAGTTTCCGCATTTAGGCCTTGCCAGTGACCCTCAAATATTCTAAAATTTAAGCAGTGGAATCAATGATCGAAAAGGACTAGAAAATATAACCCAAACTATGCCGAAGGGCAGGGAGACTTTTGACAGCCGCCACACATTCCCTAAACACCAGCTGAAGTTAAAATGTCATATATAAGGGATAATCTTTTGGAAGCAAGTACTACAACATGGAACAGAAAATCGTAGGCTGCAGGATTATCTTGGCTTTGTGATTCTTGGGGATAGTCATAGTGATAGTTGTATGACCTATGTTGAAAGCTATATGAGCCATGCTTATAACTGTGTGAGTCATGATGAAAGCTGTGTGAATCAGGATGATAGTTTATTAGCCATGGTGACAGCTTAAGGCGACATGATGATAGCTCTATGAGTCTATATTAGCTTTATGAACCATAGTGACATCTGCAAGAGTCATGGTGATATGAGCCAGAGTTGCCGATGAAGGAGTCATGGTGACAACTATAGGGTAGACATAGCGATAGCAGCAACCTCTGAATTATGACAGCAGCTGTAAGTTTGTTTGATTTGAGGTTTTATGGCCCCGTCAACCCTCTAAAGGTCATTTTGGAGACGCTGCTTCCAATTTTGTGGGACTTTTACCCGACATTCAGATGAAATGACATCTCAAGCCCTGTCGCCCAATGAAACCAATATGGTTTATTAGCATGGACGGTCCGCCTCGCACCGCGGTTCCTGGACAGGCTTAGATCCTCTAAGCGGTTTACCAGTACTAGTGTGCGGGCCGGATTCAGCTCTGCCTGGACGCGTCATGCAGCCCATATATTTCTTCAAGCCCCTATGGGCGGGGCTTAGCAGATGTAAGAGTCATTGTGACAATTGTATGGGTCTTTTGGCAGCTTTATACGGACAGCTGTATGTGTCATGGTGATATGAGCCAGAGTGGCCGATGAAGGAGTCATGGTGACAGCTATAGTGTAGTCATAGCGATAGCAGCAACCTATGAATTATGACAGCAGCTGTAAGAGTCATTGTGACAACTGTATAGGTCTTGTAGCAGCTTTATACGTCATAGGGACAGCTGTATGAGTCATGGTGGTATAAGCCAGACTGGCCCATGAAGGAGTCATGGTGACAGCTGTAGTATAGTAATAACGATAGCACCAACCTCTGAATTATGACAGCAGCTGAAAGAGTCATTGTGACAACTGTTTTGGTCTTCTGGCAGCTTTATACGTCATAGGGACAGCTGTATGAATCAAAGTGGCAGCTGTATGAGTCATGGTGATAACTTTAGTCGTCAATGCGCTAGCAGCGTGAGTCGTGTTGATTGCTGTATTAGTCACAGTAATATCAGTATGAGTAATGGTAATAGCTTTAGGAGTCATGGTGGAAGCTGTTTAAGTCCTAGTAATAGCTAAAAGAGTCATGGTAATAAATGAATGTGTCCCGATGATTGTGATACGTACATTTATCAGTCGTAGTGACAGCTGTAGTCGTCATGGTGGAAGCAGTATACATGTAAGTCATGGTGACAGCTCTCTCTGTGTGTGTGTGTGTGTGTGTGTGTGTGTGTGTGTGTGTGTGTGTGTGTGTGTGTGTGTGCGTGCGTGCGTGCTGATGCATGTTTTCTCCCACCAACAACTAAGATCATATAGAAAGTTGACCTCAGTATAAAGACTTATCCAAAAGTCTGGAGAATAAAAAGCTAAATGGTTGCCTTTGGAAACAAAGAACACATACAAGAACGAAAATTGGAGACTCGGTTTTATTGAGGCTCTTCATACACAGCAATATAGTTTGCAAGGCTGCATATGCCTAGCACCGGCTTAAGCGATATTCGATATTCAAAGTAAACAAAATAGGCTCAATGATCCCAGAGGAAAAGAAAATATAATCTGCCCTATGATGAAGCACAGGGAGACTTTTTACGGCCGCCACACGGCACTTAACAACAGCTGCAGTGAGGTAAAGGTTGCCTTTGGAAACAAAGAACACATAAAGAACGAAAATCGGAGACTCGGTTTTATTGAGTATCTTCATACACAGCAATATAGTTTGCAAGGCGTATGATCATAAAGGAAAGGAAAATATAATCTGCACTAAGATAACATTATCTGCTCAAATCGAACCCCCAAGATACATGGTTTCTAAGTCGAGTAGTTTAACCACTACACCCGCGGAGGCTTTAATGGTGGTCACAGCTCAATGAGTCATGATGATAGCATTGTAAGTCATGGGGCTAGCTGTATTAGTCATGTTGACAGTTGTGTGAGCAACTGGGAAGACTTATGCGAGTCATGTTGATAGCTGTATGCGTCATGATGACAGCTGTATGTGTCATGGCAACCGCTGTGTGAGACATAATGGCATCTGAAGCAGTTATGGTGACAGCTGTAGGAGTCGTGAGAATAGCTGTGTGAGTCATGTTGATATGGACAGCTGTATGAACAATGGTTGTAGCTGCACAAATCATAGTGACATTACATTAGATAATATGGCTGATGAAAGTGTTATGGGTCTTGGTGACAGCTGTGTTTGAAATTAAAATATCTGCATGAGTCATGTTGGTAGCTGTATGAATCATGGTGATAGTGATAGAAGTCGTGGTGATAGCTGCGTGAGTCACGGTGAAAGCTGTATGAGTCATCTTAATAGCTGTATGCGTTATGGAAATAGCTACAAGAATCAAAATTTCAAAGTGATATATGTACGAGTAATTGTGATAGCTGTATTAGTCTTCCCTTTTTTTATTTGAATAGAGGTTTACGGGGCTTGCTGTATTAGTCATAGTGATAGCTATATTAGTCATACTGGTCACTAAATGAGTCACTGTGACAGCTGTTTGATTCATGCTGATAGTTGTATGAGGCATGAAGACAGCTTTAGGCATAGTCATTTGGTTAATTGTTACAGCTGTGTAAGCTTTATGGCCCCTGACGAAAGCAATATGAGCGATTCTCATAGCTGTATGAGCACGGAGTGATGACTGTATGAGTAACGGAGATAGCTGCATGAACTAAGATGACAGCTGTATTCATCATGGTGACAGCTGTAGTGATCAAGATGAGAGCTGCATGAATTATGGTAACAGTTCTAAGTGTCACGGTGAAAGCTGTTGTCATGTGATAGCTGTAAAGGCCATGATGGCAGCCATATGAGCCATTTTGAAAGATCTATTGACAGCTGTAGTAGTCATACTGAAAGCAGCAGTTGCCATGATGACATATTTGTGAGTCATGGTATGTGTGATGTTAACAGTTGAATTGGTAATGGGTCATAACAATAGCTATACAAGTCAATGTGACATCTGAATGTGTAATTGCGATATCTGTATGTGTCTTGGTGAAAGCTTAAAAGGCGTGCTAATAGATATCGGAGTCATGGTAAAAGCTGTTTGAGTTATGGTCATAGCTGTATGTGTCGTGGTGGCGTGTTGATAGCTGTATGAGTCATCATGATGGCTGTATAAGTCATGATATGACTCGTCGTGTCAGCTGTATAAGTTATAGTGATCGCTGAATTAGACACGACAAAAGCTATATCAGTCTTAGTGAGAGGGATGCGAGCAACGTTGACAGCTGTTTGAGTCATGGTGACAGCTATAGAAGTCATGGGTTCCATTGTTAGAGTCATGGTGACAACTAAAGTAGTCATAGTGTCAGCTGTAGAAGTCATAAAGAAAGCCGTGTGAGTCATGTTGACAGCCTTATAAGCGATGTTGATAGCTACATGAACAATGGTTACAGCTGCATAATTTATAGCTACAGGAGATACGACTGTTGAAAAGGAATAAGTCTTTATGGCAGCTGTATATGAAATTAAGATATCCGAGTCATTTTGGGCGCCGTATGATTCGTGTAGAAGTCGTGCTGGCAGCTGTATGCGTCATGATGGCAGCTGTATGTGTCATGGGGACCGCTGTATGAGACATGATGACATCTGAAGAAGTCATGGTGACAGCTGTAGGAGTCGTGAGGAAAGCTGTGTGAGTCATGTTGATATGGACAGCTGTATGAGCAATTGGTTTCAGCTGCATGGTTCTTTGTGACAGTTTTAGAGATATGGCTATTGAATGCGCTGTGTGTCGTGGTGACAGCTGTATGTGAATAAATATATCTGTATGAATCATGGTGGTAGCTGTATAATTCATGGTGATAGTTATAGAAGTCGTGGTAATATCTATGTGAGTCCTGGTGGCAGCTGTATGAGTCATCTTAATTGCTGTATGAGTGATGGTAATAGCTACAACCCTCATGGTGATAGCTGTTTGAGTGATTGAGATAGCTCTATTAGTCTTTTCTTTGTTTGTTTGTTTGTTTGAATAGAGGTTTAATGTCCCTGTCAACACTATTTAGGTCATTTTCGAAATGTTGCTTTCAATTTTGTGGGACTTTTACCCGACATTGAGATGAAATGAAATCCCAAGCCCTGTCGCCCTTTGAAATCAAAATGTTTATATGCATGGACGGTCCGACTCGCACCGTTTTGCCTGAACAGGCTTAGACCTATGCTGCATACCACTTCTCATGTGCGGTCGGTTTCAGCTCTGCGTGGAAGCACTTTGCATACCGATTTATTTCTCAAAGTCCCGATGGGCGGGAGCTTGCTGTATTAGTCATTATGATAGCTATATGGGCCATGGTGGTCAATGAATGAGTGACTGTTACAGCCGTTCGAGTCATCCAGGCATGAAGACAGCTTTAGGCGTAGTCATCTGGCTCATTGTTACAGCTGTATTAGACATAGTGTTTGCTGTATGAACCCTGCCGATAGCAATATGAGCGATGCTTTAAGCTGTATGAGCACAGACTGGTGGCTCTATGAGTCATGGAGATAGCTGTATGAGCTGTGGTGACAGCTGCATTCGCCATGGTGATAGCTGTTGGGATCACGTTTAGAGCTGCATGAATTATGGTGACAGTTGTAAGAGTTACTGTGGAAGCTGTAAGCATTGGCGATAGCTATATAAGCCATGATGACGATCGTATGAGCTATTTTTAAAGATGCATTAGTCATATTGATAGCTGTAGTAGTTATACTGACACTCGTAGCAGTAGTCATGATGAAAGATTAGTGAGTCATGGGGACAGCTGTATGTGTGATGTTAACAGCTGTATTAGTCATGGTTACAGCCGTATAGGTGTTTACGATAGCTAAAAAGTCAAAATAACACCTGAATGAGTAAAGGTGGTAGCTATAGGTGTCTTGGTGAAAGCTTTAAAGGTCGTGCTGAGAGATATCCGAGTCATGGAAATAGCTCTATGAGTTATTGTAATAGCTGTTTGTGTCGTGTTGATAGCTGTACGAGTTATCGTGATTGCCGTATGAGTTATGCTATGAGTTGTCGTGGCAGCTGTATTAGTTATAGTGATTGCTGTATTAGACACGATGAAAGCTATATAAGTCTTAGTGGAAGGGATGCGAGTCATGGTGGTAACTGTATGAGTCATGGTGACAAGGTGTCATGGTTACCTTCGTAAGATTCATGCTGACACCTGGAGTAGTGATTGTAAGAGCTATAGAAGTCGTAAAGAAAGCTATTTGAGTCATTGTGACAGCCTTTAAGGTGATATATGACCAATGGATACAGCTGCATATTCCATGCTGATGGCTATAGAAGCTATAACTGTTGAAAACAGAATAAGTATTGGTGGCAGCTGTATGTGAAATTAAGATACCCGATACATTGTGTTAGTCATGGTAACAGCTGAATGGGGCATGATAATTACTTTACTTTAGAAATAGCGACAGCAGTATGAGTCATGGTGATTGTTGTAAGAACCACAGAGACAGCTGTATGATCAATGATGACAGCTCCATGGGTTATGCTTACAGCACTATGTTAGTGTTGTCAGCATCGTCATGGCGATAGCTGTATGGCTAACGATGACGACTTTATCAGTCATGCTGGCAGCAGAACGAGTCATGATGATAGTTGTATCAGTCATGGTGATAGTTGTTTGAGCCATGGTTACAAATGTATCAGTCATGATGACAGCAGTATGAGTCATTGTGACAGCTGTTTGGGTTATTATGATAGCTGCATAAGCCTTGGAGACAGCTGTAAGTGTCAAAGTGAAAGCTCAATGACTCCTGGTGACAGCTATATGAGTCTGGCATACAGCTGTATGAGACATACTTATGGCTGTAAGAGTCACGGAGACAGAAGTATATGCAATGGTGACAGCTGCTTTCAGCACGGTGATAGCTGTAGGAATCACGCTTAGGGATGCATGAATCATGATGACAGTTATATGAGTCATTGTGATGGCTATCGTAGTCACGGTGAAAGCTGTATGAATGAAGGTATTAGCAGTGTTAGTCATATTGATATTTCTGTTATTTATAAATGAAATACTGAAAACAATATCAGTGGTATCATACACTGCAAAGCATACATGGTATACACAATATATAAGAAATAATAAAATAGTAAATCAGTGGCATGTGTATGTGCAACCAATTAGCACAGAAAGACTTTTGACTGTATGAGTTATGGTAACAGCTGGGTGAGTGATCTAATTGCTGTATGAGTCATCGCAATATCTACAGTAGATATGGAGATAGATGTTTGCTGTATTCATGGTGATAGCTGAATAGGTCATGACAATCGCTGAATTAGTAATGGTGACAGCGGTATGAGTCATGGTGATTGCTGTAAGAACCACAGAGACAGCTTGAAGAGCCATGCTAACAGCTATGAAAGTGCTGTCCGCATACGTCATGGCGATAGCTGTATGAGTGATGATGACAGCTTTATCAGTCATGGTGGCAGCAGTACGAGTCATGATGATAGTTGAATGAGTCATGGTGATAGTTGTATGTGCCATATAGACAGCTGTATGAACCATTGTTACAACTGCATGAGTCATTGTGACAGCAGTATGAGAGTCATTATGACAGCTATATGGGTCATTGTGATAGCTGTATGAGCCTTGGAGACAGCTGTGGGTGTCACTGACCCCTGGAGACAGCTATATGAGTCATGCTTATAGCTGGATGAGACATACCGATGGCTGTATGAATCACGGAGACAGATGTATGTGCCATGGTGACAGCTGCTTTCATCAAGGGGATAGTTTTAGGAATCACGCTTAGAGATGCACGAATCATGATGACAGTTATATGAGTCATTGAGATAGCTTTGGGATTCATGGTGAAAGCTGTCGGAATGAAGGTTGTTTGCTATGTGAGTCCTGTTGATAGTTCTTTTATTTATTTATGAAATACTGATTACAATATCAGTGGAATCATACATTGCAAAGTATACATGACTTACACAATATATATGAAAAATAACATAATAAATCAGTTTACATGTGTATATGAAACCAATTAGAACAGAAAGTGTTAACATCACTTATACACCTGTCAACATGACTCACATCATGATTCCTACAGCTGCCACCATGACTACTACAACTGTCACCATGTCTACAACAGCTGTCAATATGACTCATACATGTTTTACTTTACGATGACTAATAAAGCTACCACTTGGACTCATATAGCTATTATTTGAACTCTTTTTTTTAATATAATTGTTTGTGAAGAGTAACAGTAATATTTTTAATTAGATTGTTAGAACATAACTATGGTAATGTTAATATTTACTGCTTTGTGCTTCCGGTCACGGTTATAGCTACATAAGTCATTGTGACAGCTCTATGTGTAATGGTGTCAGCTGTAAAAGCCATGATGCCAGATGCATGCATCACTGACAGCTGTATGAGTCAAGATGACAGCTGTTTGATTTATGGTGGCGTATGATTCATGGTGACAGCAGTATTAGTCATTAGCTTTATAAGTCATGCTGACAAGTGTTTAAGTAGTCGTGACAGCTGTATGATCCATGCTGTATGCAACTCGTGACAGCATGATAAGAGCTAAACGAGTCAGTGATAGAGAGTGGCACGTGTTTGAGTCAGGACAAAAGGTATATGAGTAATCATGACAGCTATGCGAGTCATAATGACAGCGGTATGAGTCATCATGACAAGTGTATTAGGCATGATGCGATATACTATTTAATACAATTCGAAGAAATCTGTAATTGTGTTTTAGATATTTATATATCAAATTATAGATATCTATAAATCAAATTATAGATATGTATGATTAACATTATTATCAATAATTTGACATCATAAAATGTAATCAATGATATGCAATATATATTTCTTGATATCTATAAATTTGTCTAATGATATCCATGATTCCTTTACATATATAGATATCTAAAAATCAAATTACAGATACCATTTCAAGGCTGGATAATAGATATCAAAGTTTTCAATAATGGATATCAGAAAATATATGAAGGATATCAATAAACGTAATTCTTGATATCCTGAAATGTTCATCAATATTTGATATCTCTATATCGAATAAAAGATTCTATAATTGGAACTACAGATATCCCTTAACACATTATGGATATAATGAAATAAATAATACATATCTAATATTATTTATAGATATGTAATAATATTTATTGATATCCTATATCTTTGTTATAATTATAGATAATTAACATTATTGATTTTTTTTAGATATTTATTATTTATTTCATGATATCCATAATACGTAAAGGGTTGTCAATAATTTCAATATTAGATATCTATTATTTTGATATATGGATAACAAATATTGAAGAGCATTTTAAAATATCAATAGTTTCACTTATTTATGACCATAATATATTTTATTATATCCCTTATTGAAAATTGTGATAACTATAATTCAGCCTTTTAAATGATCTCAATAATTTGATTTTTAGATATTTATATATGCAAAGAAATTATTGATATCAGGAAACAAATCTATTGGTTCAAGAAATATATATTACATATCACGGATTTCATTTTATGAAAGCAAAACATACAGATAATTATAGATATTAATAATGTTAATTGTACATATCTATAATTTGATTTATTGATATCTATAATTTGATTTATAGATATCTGAAATAAACTACAGTTTAATAATAATTATTGTCAGATATCGATAAATAACATCTATAATAATGACATCTATAAATCAGTTTGTAGATATCTATAAATCAAATTATAGATAATTAACATTACTGATATCAGATATTTATTTTTTTTTCATGATATTCATAGTAAGTAAATGGTTATCAATAATTTCAATAGTAGATATCTATTTTTTGGTATATGGATACCAAATATTGAAGAGCATTATAAAATATCAATAGTTTCATTTATTCATTACAAAAATGTTTTTTATGATATCCATTATTTAAAATTGTGATATCTATGACTCAGCCTTTAAAATGATCTCTATAATTTGATTTTTAGATATTTATTTATGCAAAGAAATTATTGATATCAGGAAACAAATCTATTGGTATCAAGAAATATATATTACATATCACGGATTTCATTTTATGAAAGCAAAACATACAGATAATTATAAATATTAATAATGTTAATTGTACATATCTATAATTTGATTTATTGATATCTATAATTTGATTAATAGATATCTGAAATAAACTACAGTTTAATAATAATAATTGTCAGATATCGATAAATAACATCTGTAATAATGACATCTATAAATCAGTTTGTAGATATCTATAAATCAAATTATAGATAATTAACATTACTGATATTAGATATATTTTTTTTTCATGATATCCATAGTAAGTAAATGGTTATCAATAATTTCAATAGTAGATATCTTTTATTTTGATATATGGATACCAAATATTAAAGAGCATTATAAAATATTAATAGTTTCATTTATTCATGACCAAAATGTATTTTATGATATCCATTATTGAAAATTGTGATATCTATGATTCAGCCTTTTAAATGATCTCTATAATTTGATTTTTTGATATTTATATATGCAAAGAAATTATTGATATCAGGAAACAAATCTATTGATATCAAGAAATATATATAACATATCATGAATTTCATTTTATGATAGCAAAAAATACAGAAAATTATAGATATCAATAATGTTAATTGTTCATATCTATAATTTGATTTATTTAATTATAATTTGATTTATAGATATCTGTAATAAACTATAGTATATCAATAATTATTAAAGATATCAATAAATAATATCTATAATAATGATATCTATAAATAATATCTATTATAATGATATCTATAAATAATATCTATAATAATGATATCTAATATATGTTTAAATTATAGCTATCTATTTTTCAATATATAGATAAATATTATAAAATATCAATAATTTCATTTATTCATGACCAAAATGTATTTTATGATATCCATTATTGAAAATTTTGATATCTATGATTCAGCTTTTTAAATGATATCTATAAATTGATTTTTAGATTTTATATATGCAAAGAAATTATTGATATCAAGAAACAAATCTATTGATATCAAGAAATATATATAACATATCATGAATTTCATTTTATGATAGCAAAAATACAGATAATTATAGATATCAATAATGTGAATTGTTCATATCTATAATTTGATTTATTGATAATTATAATTTGATTTATAGATATCTGTAATAAACTATAGTATATCAATAACTATTGCAAGATATCAATAAATAATATCTATAATAATGATATCTATAAATAATATCTATAATAATGATATCTATAAATAATATCTATAATAATGATATCTAATACATGTTTAAATTATAGCTCTCTATTTTTCAATATATAGATATATACAACTATGAAAAAATTAAAGAAACACTGGAATAAAAGTTATTTTTCCTGTATACATATATAGTTCCTTTGCATATATAGATATCTAAAAATCAAATTATAGATATCAATTAGAAGGCTGAATTATAGATGTCACAATTTTCAATAATGAATAAAAGAAACTATATTAATGATATCAATAAATGTAATTATATGTTCTTAAATATTTAACATCTTTCCATCGAATAAAAGATATCTATAATTCTAATTATAGATGTCCCTAAATGCATTATGTATATCATAAAATAGATAATAGATATCTAATATTATTTATACATATCTAATAATATTTATTGCAATCCAATAATTTTATTATAGATATCAGAAATTTATTAACAAATATCTTGAAATTCAAGCTGACCTCGGTAGCTCAGTGAGATGTAGGTCTGACTGGTGATCAGAAGGACACGTGTTCGAGTCATGTCGGTGTCAGCAACATTCTTTCCTGGACATGGATCATGAAATCTATTTTACAGTCATTTTCTCCATTCTGCTGATTCAAGAAGGGCAGTTGTCCGTTTCTGTGAAAGAATGTGCACTGTACTTATCATGAAGCGCGTCTTTAAAGCGTTTGACCCTCTTGAACCCCACTTTTATATAGTAAAACTTGGGTTGGCAGGGGTAAACCTTTTTTTTCTTATTTCTGCTCCAAAATATAGATTGTGGGTACTCGTTAGAACCGCCTCGGGGAAGCGGTTCTTACATGTAACCAGAATCTCTATTTTAAGCAGAAATAAGAAAAATATCAATTTTTCATCTTTAAAGTTTCCTTTTTGTGGTGATAAACTTTACAATGTATTTGTTTAGGCAGTGTTTTCGAAATGTGGTTAACAGCTTACGTATAAGCTTGCCCACTAAAAGTGTGGAATGGTAAACTGACCGGCTTAAAATGACCTAAATAGTTAGGACTGGGCCGTTTAACTCCAATACAAACAAACAAAATCTTGAATTTCAATTAAATAGTAAAATGGCACCTCATAAATGAAGGTAGGTAAGGATTTGTTAAAGGATACTTTGTTTGATGCAAAGAAATTATGAATTTATTATGGAATGTAAAAAAAATTATATAAGATATCTTATATCCTATATAAGATATCTGATATAACAATTAAGATATCTTATATCCTAAAGTAGATACCTTATATCCTATATGAGATATCTTATTTAATTCTGCAATTCAGATATCTGATATGATATATGTTTTAGTAAACAAGATATCTTATATGTTATATAAGATATCTTATTAAACATATAATATATCTTATATAACATATATATAACATATAAGATATCTTGTTTACTAAAACATATAAGATATCTTATATGCTTTATAAGATATCTAATATACTAAATAAGATATCTTATATAGCATATAAAATATCTAATATAACATATCAGATATCTGATATATTATATCAGATATCTTATTTATATTTTTATATAAAATATCTTAATTGGTATATCAGATATTTAATTTAACATATAAGATATCTTATATAAGTTTGATAAATAAGATATCTTAATTGACATATAAGATATATTATATAAATTGGAAAGAAATGACAAATAATAGTCACTACCTCTCCATTAGACTGCTACAGAGGACTGGAGAAATTATAATTATTAATTATAAACTGTAATTGTACATATGTGTTTATAAATAAAACGGGGTTCCCAAACACGTGCGATCAGATTAAAGACAACATCTTTCTTTTTTGAGAGAGAGAGAGAATAAATCCAGCTTGCTTTTGTTCATTACGATAACTCAGCCGTGCGACTTAGTGCATTTTTCACATCTCCAAAATGGCTACTTTTCTGATGAAAATCTTTGATATTTTTGTTATAAGTGTTCAAATAACAAATGTTGTGGG
This sequence comes from Lucinisca nassula, assembly GCA_963580285.1. Classification (NCBI taxonomy): domain Eukaryota; kingdom Metazoa; phylum Mollusca; class Bivalvia; order Lucinida; family Lucinidae; genus Lucinisca; species Lucinisca nassula. The sequence goes on along the minus strand of OY757016.1, from coordinate 125,659,281 downwards.
TGCTCGTTAGAACCGCCTCAGTGAGGCGGTTCTAACGAGTACCCACAACCTATGTCTTGGAGCAGAAATAAGAAAAATAATGTATACCCCCGTAAACCCCAGTTTTATCTATGTAAAGTGGGGTTTAGGGGGGGTCTTCATTTCACGGACTTGTTCACGTGATGTTGTATAATTTAATTACCTTCCCTTACAAGATAGTGGAAGTATAAATTAACTTCAAACTTGAGTTATGCCAAGCACTGCTCATTGCATGTATTTTGACAAAAACAAAAAACAAAGACTCTCACCAGACTGTCCATATATTCAGCCTGGTTTCTGCCTCTACTTTTCGCATAATTAGTTCAATTTTTCTTTGTCCCTTTTATCCTTTTTTTTACCAAATGGAATCTTCCTGCTTATTTATGACAGGAGCCCATTTCGAAAATTAGGTATGACACATGATGAGAGGTTGTGTAATCTGAATAAAGCTGAACATTTTATTAATAGTGTAGGCCCTGATCTGATCTGGGCCTGCACTGTTTGCCAGGGTTTCTGGAATGTTAGGCATAAATGGGGGTAGTCATTCCTTGGCAGTTTCGGGGAGACTTCATTATTTTGTTGGTAAAATATATTAGATAGTCATATAAGATATCTTAAATAGTTAGGTAAATAAGATATCTTATATATTATATAAGATATCTGTTATGCTATATAAGATATCTAATATATTAAATAAGATATCTGATATGGGATATAAGATATCTTATTTACTGGAATATATATCTGATATGCTAAATAAGATATCTATTATACCAAATAAGATATCTAATATAACATATAAGATATCTCATATAATATATGAGATATCTTATATATCATATATCTTATTTCCCTTATTAAATAAGATATCTTATATATTACATAAGATATCTTATGTAATATATAAGATATCTGATATGTTATATAAGATATCTTATATGCTATATTAGATATCTTATTTAGCATATCAGATAGCTTATATATTTTGGTAAATAAGATATCTTATATATCATACTAGATATCTTATATCCTATATTAGTTATCTTATATCCTATATAAGATATCTAATATAGCATATAAGATATCTTATATAACATATCATATTCTTATATGCTATATAAGATATCTTATTTATTATATTAGATATCTTATATATGTAAGATATCATATATAATAAATATCTAATATAATATATGATATCTTTTATAATAAATAAGATATCTACAATTCATAATAAATAGACTGGCCCCGATAGCTTAGTTGGTAGAGTGACCGCTCCGGGGAACAGGGGGTCACGGGTTTGATCCCGGGCCGCGACATACCAAAGTCGCTAAGAATGGTACTAGCTGCTCCTCGCTTGGCACTCAGATTTACGGGGTTGAGCTAGGACTGGTCGACCCAGTGTCAGGATAATGTGACTGGGTGTGGTATCATGTAATGTGTCTGGGACATTATACTTCAGTGAGGCAGCACTATAAAAGTGAGCATTGAGCTCCCTGTCGCTACCAGACACCGTCGTGATATGACTGAAAAATTGTTGAAAGCGACGTTAAACCCGAATTCACACACACACTCTCCATAATAAATAGTAAAATGGCTTGCCATACTTCCCAGTCACCACGGGATACAATACCCTACCTTCAAAGTGACATTTGCCGTACTAGGACCATGACGAATTTATTGACAATTTTCTCTCCAGCGGACAATTCAGCTGATAGAGGATGTATGATTACAAATACCATGTGTAAGAATTAACATATGACACAGTCTTTTTTCTAGTGTGTGTGGATCATGAGAATTAATTATTACATTGATAAACCTAAGACTTAGTATTCTCAGGTGAACAGGTTGTCAGTCAGTTGGTTGTAAATAATAAATCGAAAGTAGGAAATCAGGCCGGAAATGCAAAACGTGGAGCCAGCACTCCAGTCGGCGCATGCGTATTGCATGGTGACTGGCATGGTTACTGATTCCAATAACCATCTCCGTACATACCTCGTCAACTTGGCTGTCCTGAGTCTATCTAAAACTTCACGTAATGACGTCAAGTGGTCTTTCCAAGTTTCGGTAAAGATCCACATATCATCGACGAAGCTATCAACGTTAGAAAGTTCGGACAGAATCTTTCTCATCAACCTGCAAAATGTTGCTCCTGAGTTTACCAAACCGAAGGGCATAGTTTTGAATTGAAACAAGCCTTTGGGGGTTTCGAACGCAGTTAGGGGTTTTGCCTTAGACGTCATTTTTACCTGCCAATAACCTTTTGACAAATCTAATTTGCTAAAGTATTTGTGCCCCGACATTCTATTTATAACCTCCTCCATATTTGGCATTGGTTCTGCATCGAACTCCGTCACTTTATTAAGTTTACGGAAGTCAATGCAGAACCGCACCGAACCATCTTTTTTAGGGACAAGTACTACAGGGGATGAATATGGAGATATTGATGGCTCAATAACTCCTAAATCTAACATATCTTGAATTTCCTTTTCCATTACATCCCGTACTTTATATGGTATGGCATAACCTTTTGACCTCACTGGTTCCGCCGTCAGCAACTTTATGTCGTGTTCTATTTGGTCAGTTCGTCCTGGTACACTGGACAGTACGTCCGGGTATTCTTTTATCAACGTCTCTATTTCTTTACGCTGATCCTGCGTTAACATTTCTGAAATATTGACGTCCTTAAACGTCTCTGGTTGCTTTGCAGTAGGAAAAGCGCAATCTTCCAATGAGAATTCGTCAACGTCATCATTTTCAGTTGACGGAGTGGACTCTACAGAAAGCAAGCAATGTGACGTCACATTTTGACGTTCCACATATTGCTTCAGTATGTTAGCGTGATATGTGTTAACATTTCCATTGACGTCAATCTTATAATCCATTCTGTTCACTACCTCAACCACTTCATAAGGACCTTTCCATTGAAGCAATAATTTATTACTGTCTGTCGGTAGTAACAACAGTACTTTGTCGCCGACGTCAAATTTACGCGACCTCGCGCCTTTATCGTAATAAGCTTTCTGCTTAATCTGAACCTTCTTTAAATTATCACGCGCTAATTTGCATGTCTGCTCTAACCGTTCCCTAAGCTCAATAACGTATTGATACGTCGAAAGAACTTGCTCATCGCGTACCTCTTCAGCCCATAATTCTCTTAATATTGCCATTGGACCTCTGACGTTACGTCCATATAACAACTCAAAAGGGGAGTATCCTAAAGACTCTTGTGGGACTTCCCTTACCGCAAATAATAAAGCTGGAAGATATTTATCCCAATCTTTTGGACGTTCAGCACACATGCGACGTAACATCTGCTTTAACGTAGCGTGGAAACGCTCTATCAGTCCGTTGCAAATTGGGTGTCTCGGACTACACGTTAACTGTTGAAGAGAAAGAAGTCTGCTGACTTCCTTCATTACCTCAGCAGTAAACTGTGAACCACAATCAGTCAACATTTCATCAGGAATGCCAACCCTACTAAACATTTCAATAAGCGCTTCCGCGACACGTTCCGTCTCAATACTCGGTAAAGCTATCGCCTCTGGATACCTTGTCGCATAATCTATCATGGTTAAAATATACCGAGATTTCCTATCAGATCGAGGCTCAATTGGACCAACTATGTCCACTGCCACCCTCTTAAATGGCGTATCAATCAATGGCATTTTTCCTAGAGGTACTTTAGTGACCCGACCTTTCTGAATAGTTCTCTGACAAATATCACAAGATTTACAAAATCTAGCGACATCACCGCAAATACCGGGCCAGTAAAACTCAGTTACAACTCTATCCAATGTCTTCCTAATACCCATATGTCCAGACATAAGCGTTTCATGAGCCAGTTTCAACACCTTTCCTCGGAAACTTTGAGGGACCACAAGTTGGAAAGAGACTTTGTTACCCTTGGTGAACTCCCTATATGCCAAACCTTTTTTCTCAATAAACCTAGTTTCACCTCGGTTTAAACCACGACTCACAGTCTTGTTCCCAGATACAACCCTTTTCCTGATGTTTTCCAAAGTTGGATCATCAACCTGAGCTTGCTTGAAAGCCTCCTTGTCATCGTTAATGATCTGATCGGGAACCTTAAGTTTTCTGTAAGGCTTCTCCTCCTGCCTAGTTTGAGACCTAGTTACAGCCGCAGCTGAGAAATGAGACATATCAGGAAGTTTTGATCCATCAATGTTACCGATAACCAAATCGTACAACGTATCATCCATACACAAAGCTTCAGTTTTCCCAGTGAAAAAAGGACAATCAATGTCAATCATTGCCAAAGGATACCTTTGTGTGGATTCATCAATCAACGTAACATTTGATTCCTTCCCTATTAACTGACTATCCGAAACCAAACTTCTCCGAACGACACAGCCTGTACACCCAGTATCTCTTAATACAACCACCTTTTTATTATTAACCAATCCTTGTGCCGTCGGTAACCTTGCCTTTAAGAAGTAACAGACACCTTCCCTAGTTTCCTTACTACACTCCTCCCTATCCGAAATCAAAGGATCACCAACCTTATTTTCAAAAATACTTCCAATCTCATCACCTTTCCTAGTTACTTCCGTTTGACAAAAACTAACTTGGTGTGCTGCGCCACGTGGTGTGCTATTATTTTTACCGCGTCCGCGAAAAGACCCTCTGAAATTACCACGACCACGTGTATAACCACGACCTACATTCTGCGTATTCTCATTCTTAACCTGAGAACCTTGAGTCTCTACGCGCGTGTTAAAATTTTCTTTAACACCGCTATCCCCCACTCCAGTTGCTCCTACCTCTGCGCTATACAATTGTTTCCTGTCGGGGTTCTTAAAACATTTAATTGTTAAATGCCCCTTACCACATATGCTACACTTGATATCCGGTCTACCACTCGGTTTGTTCGAGTCAACTTTGTCCTGTTTACCCTGCGCTGCGCCTCTATTATCGCGTTGCCCCTTATTAATGCAACTATATACGCCCCCGCGCGCTTCTGCAAACAAATCTGCCTCCCTAGCCATTTCATCTAAATTACCAAACTGTTTTGGCTTCAGATGTACATACAGTTCTCTATTACATGACTCCAGGAACTGATCCCTTGCCATGAAATCACAGACAGCCGGAAAAGATTTTTCTATCTTTGCCATATTAAGCCATTTTTCTAAATAACTTCTCAGTCTACTACTGAACTGTATGAACGTTTCTGATTTCTCGGGCCTACTATAACGAAACTGTTTCCTAAATCCGCGCTCTGTCATGTCAAAATTCTTTAATAAAGCGTCCTTTAACTTTTCATAATCCGCTGCATCCTCATTTGACAACCGGTCATATACATCAAGTGCGCGCCCTTTGAGCAATGCACTTAAATACGCGGCCCAAACACTCTTATCCCATTTATTAGCCGTAGCATATTTCTCAAATCTAGATAAATAACTATCCATTTTATCTTTACCCTCTTCAAAATAAGGTAACTTAGGATCCCGGGCATGAGCCACCTTCTCAGCTTTTTGCCTTTCAAATTCTAGCTCGAGCTTCGCTCTCTGCATTTCTAACTGATTCCTTAATTCTTGGTGCTGTAGCTCAAACCCATGTTTTATTTGTTCTAAATGGGCCTCACTAATCTCTTTTGCCTCCCTTTCAGTCTTAATGCGTGCCATTTCAAGTTCATGTGCCCTTTCCTTTTCCTTTTCTTCTACTTCTAACTTAGCTAGTTCATGTACCCTTTCCTTTTCCTTTTCTGCCCTTTCCTTTTCCTTTTCTTCAGACCTTAACCTTTCTAAATCCCTTTGCTCTTGCCTTTCTGCCCTCTCAATATCTTGCTGCTCTTTAACAAAACCTTGTAACTCCTTCCCCTCATAACCTAAGTCCTTTCCCATTTGCATTAAACGCTCCATTATTGATAACGTAAATCTCACGTTACTATCAAAACCACTATAAACTGATCAGTTATGATCAGTGATGATTGAATGGGCTTAACTAAAACGTTAAGATATGTGTTATACGCGTTAATCTAACTAAAACGTTAGTTATTAAAGCACACGCGATTTGAAATGTCAAATGCTTTCAGCAAAGTATGACGTTGCGTACTAGTAGTCTAATATGACGTCATAAACTGACGACGTTTACAGTAAAATGCTACAATCCGAAGTTTCATCACATTACAAAACTCCGATCATAACAAGTCACCATTAATGTTTCTATTACGTCATACCTAACCTCAAGCCACAGCGTAAATATTAACGCTAACGTTATGTCAACGTCAGTAAATTGTTAACGTCACTACGTCAGAACCACGTGTGGGTAAGATCAATTAGTAGCTCCAATTTAACTTAGTAGAATGTCAGGTAACACAATTAAGTGGGGTCTACTTAAATTTTTCGTTACCAAGAAAAAGTGGGGTTTGCCTTGCCTTCCTGCTCAGAAATTATCGACTTGTCAGTATCCATTCAGTTGAATACATGGGTTTCGCACTTCATCAACGCAGGAAGGAAGATTCAAGTTAATTTCTAAATGTGGCTGTCAATACTTTTTTTTTTTTTTTTTTAAATTGATGATTCAGAGTATCAATGTGCTGTTCCACAGCCGGGAACACCAGCCAGAGATCAAATCCGCACTTTACTGACACCAAATGTTACATGTGGGTTTACGGCGTCCCGCAAACCCCCATGCTGACAAGACAACCGAGCGTGATCTCTGACAGGTGTACGGGCAGCTGTGGGGTAAGGCACAAGAAAGATGTTAAATGAATGACATGAATTATTTACAGTATCTACATACAACACTTACTAACACAAAACATCACAATTTGTTGCTTCTGTAGCCAACTCACGACGTCCGCTCCGAAGGCAAAACACTGTTCTGTGCTCGGAACGGGTGACGTGAATACCTACAGAAGCAAACAACAAAACAACAACAAAAACAAAGAAAAAGAAACAACACAAGACGCGACTGGCCAGTTATAACCTAGGGTGAATCCCCCACACGCGTGACACTTCCTCTCGCGAACTAGTAGAACTAGTCTATCAACATAGTCGATAATCTTAGATTTAGCGATCACGTTTGCTGATCAGACGTTTAGTGATCGTCCAAATAAGGTAAGTTGACCTCTTCCATGATCACATTTGTTTACAACGAACAATGATTTAGAAGAATCTGCTTCTATCCTGGTAGGCGCTGATTACGGCGGTCTGTCCGCCCTTGCTGGACCCTAACGCCTAGCGTCGTACCAGTACCTGCTGCTATGAAGCAGGGAGCTGTTATGCCTGCAAATTACGATAACGGGACTAGAAACGAGTCACAAAACATACATGTTATATCATGATCCCCCTCCCGGAGAAGTAAGAATATGTTCATGCATATACCGTTATTGCGCATGCGCCGACCAGACATACAGGCTGATTAGTGCATGCGACAAATAACCGTACAGCAGAACTCAACTTGACTGTGCATCAAATTATCAGCACCCAGCGCTTGACACAATAATACTCAAAGTTTATGTTTCCTTACTGAGCACTACAGAAATCAATTAATGCTCACTACTACTGAGCATAATACTCATCAAACCTGTGCTCACTACATTATCACAAGTAAGAGGCAATTGAACAGACCACGCCTTTGCGCTAGCTGGTCAGCCGCCAATTACAGGAAACATAACAATCTCTATTTCATATCCTTCTCCGCGACACGGCTCACAAATATAGCTATTCACAAATTCAATACATTAATAACAGATAGAAACTACAACAGAAGATTTTCATCTATAATCTACAACATTTGTTAGTGTCTCATATGGGCCAACACTGTTTGCCGTAAATTCTCTCTATTTAGTAGGCACCCCGTCACAACCGTCCTCGCGGCGCCGATGACGCAGCTGACGTCATCCCCGCCGCTCAGGCCGTTATGACGTGTGGCGACCAAATACTCCCCCTTATCATCATCTCGTTCTTTATATGTACATACATGCACAAACTGAGTTATCAGACAAAAACGGCATCATTACAAAATGAACTCGTAATTCTTCTTGAACAAGATTATTTCTAATCAACGTGAACATGCTTGTAAAATAAAATTCATTACGGTTCATCATCACGGATAACCCAACAGGCTCTTGTATGAGTTTGCCCTGATGATGAAGATGTGGTTAAACCCGTCTTAAGTTTACGTCCCCTCTACACCTAATATCATATTGGGACGGAACCACGGTTTTCTAACCACAGCCAGTCACAAGTCATGGATCAAACAAGTGACCCGGCGTTTATTAATTACATTCTACAAAAGGGGTCTAAAAGCCTAAATGAATCTAGAATGAGCGGGTGTCCAAACTTTACGTCTCACCAACATCTAGGGTCAGCATGAGACAGGACCTCACTTAGAAAGACTCATTCTACTACTGGAGAAGCCTGGGATCGATCCTGCGACGTCTAGCTGGCAAAGCTAGTAGCCTAATCACTACAGGCCTCAATAGTGAATTCAGAATAGGCTTCAGAAAGTTGGGGTATACTAGAAGTAAACCCCTCCAAAACCTACAAGCATGTTCATACAAAAATAATACTAAACATAGATTTAACATACCTTTCAATATACTTTCTATTTCCCCGTCACAATGTTGTGTTTACTCTTTACAACTTGACCTGCTGCTAAAGTGTCCGCTTTTTTCAGGGTTTATATATCTATGAATACTACCGGAAAATCATGCCTACTCGTATTACCTTGCTTTGTTCGTGGGGAAGTGGAGATACCGGCCACAAACAAAGCCAGATAGCAAAATCGAGTAGATAATGGATTTGCGTTCAAATAGTATATTTTCCATAGGAAAAATTGATGAAACGACCCTATAATCAATGACATGACTCCTGTCAAAACGAACACCCACACAACACGTGACGGGAATAAAAATCATATATGGCACAATTTGGCGGTTGGCGATTTTTAGGCAAATTCTATAGGACTCGGCCTTTTAGCGGCCCCCTGTATTGTAAAAACAGCTCTCTATAAACCACTCATGCATACATCGTATGATATGTGCATGACTTGTTCATGGAGCCGCATAGTTTGCGTACCATATTTCACCTAAAATATTTCACTCACACCGCCCTACCATATATCTACTAAAATAATTTAGATGTGCATAAGCACCAGAGAGGTTTCCTATTCCATCTCGCAACAGGGAATAAAGGTTGCGGTGGTCTTGAACGGCTGGTAGTCAAAGTCGGCGCTTCTGGGGGAATAGAGGGTAGCATAAGTTACATTGTCGTGAGTACTAGAGAAACAAATTCATTCCTTAACCCTTGTCCTGCTGAACCAGGATAACACCCATCTTTATAAACAGTGTAGATCCAGATCAGATGGCTTTGGAAAAAGCCATCTGATCTGAATCTTCACTGTTTTCATTCAGTTGGGGAATTTATAGGAAGAAATTACATAAAGTAATTTGATTGGTTGATAGTCAAAATGGGTGTGGCAAAATTGATTTATTCAGCAGAACAAGCATTAACTCCTTAAGAGTAATGCTCTTCAGGAGCAGATTCATCCCTTAAATGTAAATGTTCTTCAGGAAGAAATTTACTCTTTAAAAGTAAAATAGTCACCAGGATTAAATTCATTTCCTAAGAGTAATGCTATTCATTCCTTTTGAGAAACACTCTTCAGGAGCAAATTCCTTCCTTAAGAGGAAAGAGTAGATCCCTTTTAATAAGGAGAAAAAGTACATCTGTTTCGCTTAAAATAGACATGATGAAATAATTCTACAAGAGGAGTTGTGGCCCCTGCCCATTTGGGCTTGAAGAAATAGATGGGCTGCATGATGCTTCCACGCAGAGCTGAAACTCACTCGCACACAACTACTGGTAAACTGCCTAGGGGATCCAAGCCTGCCCAGGCAAATCGGTGCGCGTAGGACCGCCCATGTTTATAAACTCTATTTGGTTTCATTGGGCAACAGGGCTTGAGATGTCATTTCATCTCAGTGTCGGGTAAAAGTCCCACAAAACTGGAAGCAACGTCTCCAAAATTACCTGTACAGTGTTGACGGGGATGCTAAACCTCAAATCAAATAAACAAAACAAGAGGAGATAAACAATAGAACATAATGGTGAGAAACCTAAGAAAATTTCAGTATTGCAGGAAGAGAAGGGATATTCATAGTGGAGAGAAACACTATGCATAGCTTAAGACGTTTATGTAAGTACTTTATTATTCCTTTTTATGCCCCCGGAATCTAAGAGATTCGGGGGCATATAGTTTTTGGTCTGTCCGTCTGTTTGTCCGTTTGTCCGTCTGCAAAAACTTTAACATTGGGCATAACTTTTGAATGGTAATAGATAGAGCATTCATATTTCACATGTGTATACCTTATCACAAGACCTTTCCAGTGGTACCATAATTTTTGATCTCGTGACCTTGAACTTGACCTTTGACCTATTTTTTTTCAAAATTTTTAAAAACATTAACATTGGCGCTGTCCGGGGGCATCAGTGTTTCACAAACACATCTTGTTTAGGAAATAATTTGTGTTGTATTGTGCAAATAACATAATATGATCTTAAACTAGCATCTGTTGAACATCAATACAGTAAAATTTTACTTAAAATCAAGACAAATTCTGCTTTTATATGTAGTAGGTTTCAGTAGAAGCCCGTGTGACACAGTGGTTATGCTACTCGCCTTGTAAACCAGGGATCGCAGGATCGATCCCGGGCTTCTCCAGACTTTCGGATGAGTCTTTAAACTGAGGTCCCGTCTCCGTATGACCTTAGCTGTTGGTGGGACGTAAGACTGAAATTCACTCATATAGTAGGTTTCAGTGATTCTTAATTAGTGTTTTCTACACCCAGCGTCTTGTTGTAAAAGACCATCTTTGGACTGCCCAAAAATGATCTTCTAGGCCACTTTTGGGTCTCAAAGGTGGTCTTGATATAGGAATTTTACTGTATATGATTGTTTTTGCCACAACATACTAGGATTAAATGATATTTAGAGTAGCGCATGTTACAGAAAGACTGAAAACAAATCACTTGCCAGTCATCAGTTCTGAATCAGAGACCTAGTGAACTGCTATAGACCAGTTAAACTTGTCCAAAAGAAAAGCAGAAATTAACCAATTTAGAAATTTATGGCACTTGCACCAAAGGACTTTTATAATGCAGAATGTGTCATTTGGCTTGAAAGAACTTTTTTGTATTTTTGAATTGAAAATGTTAGCATGTCAGAGAATTAGAATCATTGCAGTATGTTCCTTTCTTTCAGATGCATGTTAGGACAAAAAGATGCCTGTAAAATGTAAAATGTGTAGCAGCCTTGTCTCCAGTGATGATGTAGCTCTACTTTTTAGAATATAGCTTTTAGACCTACCCTAGCTGCAGAGCTCTGGAGTTGGTAATTTTCTTCTTTATGACAACTGTAATTACAAACAGTAAATTAAGGGGAATGGGTACACCTTCAGGAGAGGCAACTCCTGCAAAAGTGTTTTTGTCTCCCTTGTCAATAGGGGTCAACTCTTAAAGGAAAGAATTTGCTCCTGAGGAGCAAATTCTTTCCTTTAAGAGTAGACCCCTTTTTCAATGGGACAGGGCTTACAGAAAAGAACAGAGGGTCCCAAAAGTTGTCTCCCTAAGAAAAATGGCGGAAAAATATGCCAGAGGTTCCCATTCCCCTTAAATGGGCCCTGCCTAGTGAAAAGAGGTCTTCAAGCATGTACATCTAGCAAAGACTCAGATCAGCCTGCACACCTGTTCAGTCTGATCAGAGCCTTTCCTGTGCTGTGCTGCACTATATTTATGCAAAGTTTCATGAGAGGGCTCTGTAATAACTGAGTGGGTATGCAGGCTGATTTGAGTCTTTACTTAGTGCACATGCTATAAAATACTTTAACTTGTCGGGGTCCATAAGGTATTATCTGTCTGTACGTGCCTGAGACTCCAGAAAATGAGTCTTTTGGAATAATGTCAATCTGTATATATTAAATGAAACAGAAGGTAATTTCTGATTTGGATGCACAAAGTTTAAAGTAAAAACTATTTCCTCGGATAAGTGGTGTGACTATCTGATATGCAAGAGGTAGAAAAACTGAAGCTTCCCAGAGATACCCTTGTACCGGTAACTCTAGCATTTAGAACAGTAGTAAAGCAATGTAGACCACTATTTGCCATTACTTCATACTATACCCCCTTCCTACTCTATCGCGGGTTCTATTTTATCGCGGTATTCACGTTCTCCTCTTATTCTCGCGAGCAGCGGCCCCTGCTGGTTGTTTACATTAATTACCTTCCGAGGCAAACATCAAACTCCACATCACGAGAGAAATTGAACAAAATATCAAGTATATTGTTGAGTAAAGTTTATTTATTTAGAAAATCAAGTAATACTTTCTTCACTGAATCTATTCTATACCTCTACCTATATAAATCCCACTCTACTTTATTAAAACTTCAATGTATTATTTTGGTTCGATTCTGGTTGTTGTCGTCTGAAGTTGACAAATGCCGCGCGCACGTAAAGTCACGTTATTACCTTATATGGAAACGGTTTCCTGGAGCCGAAAGTCACGTGGACAATTAGCGACTATAATTGGAAATGAAACCCCGAACGGCTTATGGGGGGGCATCTAAATTGAAAGTATTTAAGTCGGTCAAAATTGTGAACTGGGCAGAGTGTGACATATGCGGTCATTGGGCACCCCTTTAGTTTTGCTCCACAATCCTTTCTGTGAATGAAGGCAGTGAGTAAAGGTGTCCATGCTTGTCATGTGACCAGTAAATAGCATACTAAGAACACCAAACATTGCAAATACGTTAATTTCTGTTAAAGTTGAATTTTTGGATTATTTAAAGGGTTAATTAACGTTTAATGATTCAATTCAAGTGCTAAATATGTTTTTATGAATCAGTGCTGATAACTGATATTACATGGATATGCACCCGGCCTCAAATATTTAGACACTTTCAATTCAAGTGAATGCCGCGATAGACTAGGAAGTCACTCTGACGTAACTCTAAACAACATGGCTGCCAACAACCGGAAAATTAAAAATTGACTGATGCTGAAATATATTTCTACCCCTTTTACAATATCGAAGTAGGATTACTTATAACACCCAAACAGGCACATATAAGGTAAGTTGATGTGTTTATTTAATTACTGGCGATTAACTGTTAGTACCGCGATAGAGTAGGCAACCGGGATACATCCACAGAGATATAACAAGATAGCAAAGTTATACAGTGAAACTTCAGTCCCTAAAGCACATCACCATGGTAGCAAAGTTATACAGTGAAACTTCAGTCCCTAAAGCACATCACCATGGTAGCAAAGTTATACAGTGAAACTTCAGTCCCTCAAGCACATCACCATGGTAGCAAAGTAATACAGTGAAACTTCAGTCCCTCTAGTGCTGATGGCACATCACCATGGTAGCAAAGTTATACAGTGAAACTTCAGTCCCTCTAGTGCTGATGGCACATCACCATGGTAGCAAAGTAATACAGTGAAACTTCAGTCCCTCTAGTGCTGATGGCACATCACCATGGTAGCAAAGTTATACAGTGAAACTTCAGTCCCTCAAGCACATCACCATGGTAGCAAAGTTATACAGTGAAACTTCAGTCCCTCAAGCACATCACCACGGTAGCAAAGTTATACAGTGAAACTTCAGTCCCTCAAGCACTGATGGCACATCACCATGGTAGCAAAGTTATACATTGAAACTTCAGTCCCTCAAGCACTGATGGCACATCACCATGGTAGCAAAGTTATACAGTGAAACTTCAGTCCCTCAAGCACTGATGGCACATCACCATGGTAGCAAAGTTATACATTGAAACTTCAGTCCTTCAAGCACTGATGGCACATCACCATGGTAGCAAAGTTATACAGTTACACTTCAGTGTCTGAAGCGCTGATGGCACATCACCATGGGAGCAAAGTTATACAGTGAAACTTCAGCCCCTCAAGCGCTGATGGCACATCACCATGGTAGCAAAGTTATACAGTGAAACTTCAGTCCCTCAAGCACTGATGGCACATCACCATGGTAGCAAAGTTATACATTGAAACTTCAGTCCTTCAAGCACTGATGGCACATCATCATGGTAGCAAAGTTATACAGTTACACTTCAGTGTCTGAAGCGCTGATGGCACATCACCATGGGAGCAAAGTTATACAGTGAAACTTCAGCCCCTCAAGCGCTGATGGCACATCACCATGGTAGCAAAGTTATACAGTTACACTTCAGTGTCTGAAGCGCTGATGGCACATCACCATGGTAGCAAAGTTATACAGTGAAACTTCAGTTGATCGAACACTGTTGGCACATTTACCATCGTGTGTGTGTGTGTGAATTCGGGTTTAACGTCGCTTACATTTACCATCGTAGAAAAGTTAAACAGTGAAACTTCAGTTGATCTGTATATCTTTGCTACTATGGTAAATGTGCCATCTGTTTGATCAACTGAAGTTTTATTGTATAATTTTGCCACCATGATAAATGTGCCATCATTGCCATTCAGTTGATCAAAACTGATGGCAAAGTTCATGGTGGCAAAGTTATACAGTTAAACTTCAGTCCCTCAAACACTGATGGCACATTTACCACGGTAGCAAAGTTATACAGTGAAACTTCAGTTGATCAAACACTGATGGCTGCTTTACCATGGTAACAAAACTATACAGTGATCTTAGGTATAGATAGATGAATGGGATCCTTCTCAGTTATTAGAGAAAATACTGTATTTGTTTTTATGGTAACTCAGTTTAGTTCATTACTGATAATGACAGGATTCTTGTTATTGCATATTATTCTGAAGTTCTGAAGTCTTAGATATGTCTGGGTCATCATTCGGATAATTTAACCCTTTTTGTACCAAATGGAATCTTCCACCTCATATATAGCAGGAGTTCATTTCTAAATTTAGGGGTGACAGGTTGTGGTATCTTCAAAATCGATTTGGAAAATGGCTGAACTTTCTGCAAATAGTGTAGGCTCTGTTGTGACACCGCGTTCTGCGGCGTCTCATCTGGGCCTGTAATGTTTGCCAAGGTACCCGTTTGCGGGTTTCCAGTACAAAATGGGTTAAGCAGGACAGAAGCAGACTGTGTATGACCAGGAAAGACTAGCTTTTACTGGTCCAAATTCCAGATCAGCTCTTGGAATAAAAGTGGTTAGATTCTTATGTAAACTGTTTGTATAATAGCAAGAAATCAACTCAAATTCCAAAATTGTGCCTTTCTTCTAAATTTTAAATGCCAGACTAATTTTGTTAAAAATTATGGCGTAACTATACCAAATTTAGTGACACAGAGGCCTTTCTGATATATAATCTTCATCAGTGTGTCTCAACCCCAAAGCGGATGATTGGCAAGACCCAGCAAACACAGCACATCCCCCTCAAGATCATGATCAAGGAACTTTGGTAAGCGACAAGAAATATGATGATGTCAATATCCCTCAACTTAAATGGAAACAGTTTTGTTTGTTTGATTTGAGGTTTAACGTCCCCGTCAACACTGTATAGATAAATTTGGAGACATTGCTTCCAATTTTGTGGGACTTTTACCCGACATTGAGATGAAATGACATGTCAAGCCCTGTGGCCCATGAAACCAATAGGGTTTATAAGCATAGACGGTCCGACTCGCACCGCTTTGCCTGGGCAGGCGTAGATCCTCTAAGCCATTTACGAGTACAGGTGTGCAGTTGGTTTCAGCTCATTGTGGAAGCGTCATGCAGCCCATCTTTTTCTTCAAGCCCCGATGGGCGGGGGTAGGTATGACCAGGAAAGACTAGATTGCACTGGTCCAAATTCCAGATCAGCTCTTGCTGGATGATGAGTAAAACTGGTCAGTTTCTGTATAATAGCAGGATATCAACTCAAATTCCAAAATTGTCTCTTTCTTCTAAATTTTAAATGCCAGACTAATTTTGTTAAAAACCTTTATCAACAACAAGAAATATCATGATGTCAATATCCCACAACTTCAATGGAACAGTCAAACTAAGACACATAACATTATTTTCATATTAGATTAAGCATAATGAAAACTGTTGAATAAAGGTGAGCTTGAAGTTTTAGAATGGCCCGATCCTTTGAATGCTATTCATATCTAGCAGACAGCATTTCAGCTTTATGTATATGACATTTTCAAAATAATTTCCTTTCTTTCTGAGAAAGTAATAGGGCAGACGGTTAAAAAAATTAAAGAAAAAGAATAATATGTCATCTGCTTTAGCATTTTGTGTGGCCCTTCAATGTTTAACTTAGTTGAGAGGATGTTTTTACCTACTAAATGATTGTGATAGATGTATGTGATGAACAGGAAATAGTTTCCAACTCTCAGCTAATTTAACAGAAAATCACCAAGCTTTATTGGCAGTCAAATTAGAAAACATGTGACAGGATTCAGACAGTACTTGTTGAACTGGGTTCTGTAATTAAGCTGGTTCTCTCAGATCAGTGGTTCAGTCAAAAACATGTCTGACTGGTGACCAGACGGTCACAGATTTGATCCCAACCAGGTTGGGCTGTATTCTTCACAAAAATATTTTTATGGTCATTCAATCCCTTCATGAACATTTTCTATTTCCGCTGATTCAAGATGTATGGTTGTCAGTTTCTGGTGAGAGATTATACACTGTACTATTTATTTTCTTCACTCTTGGGTGTAGGCTATCTAAGATTGACTTTTGCCCCAGAAGCATTGACTGGTTAGATGTTATTTTCTTTATCACATAGTTTTATGATGTGTCACTTTCCTTTTATCAGTCTTTGAAGCCATTCTTCATAAAAAATTTTATCACTTGGAAACTATTATCTGGACCCAGTTGTTCAGAGCAACGTTAGCTTAACGAGCCCCTTAGTGGTTAAAAAGTCTTAACTGTTCTGCAAGTACAAATCAATAAAGTGATTTTTGCTGGAAAAAATGTGAGCAGCTAGTGCAAGTGCAAAAGCTACTCACATTTTTTCAGCAAAAATATTAGCATATTTGCTGCCAAATTAAATGATCAAAGTTTTAACGATATGTTAACTAACAAGATAGTTAGAAAAAATAACTAGCCACAGATATTTTCCTTTCAGATCTGTATCAATTTAAGCTGCTTCTTAAGAAGACCAGAATCTTGATATGGTCAAAGCTACATGTTAAACACGAAATCGAGACCTACTATGATGTTACTGCAGAGTACTCCTATAAGGGACAGGTAAGGTGAGATTTTTTAAAAGTAAATAATCAAAGCACTGATACCACTGAAGGAATGATTGTCTCTGAGTGTAAGCTTGGAAAAAATGGTCCTGAAAGGGTAGATTGTTTCATTCAACCCTTAATTTCCTGTATTTTAAACAGTAGAGACCCTGATCAGACCTGCATTTTGGTGTCTGATCTTGGTTTCCACTGTTTGCGAGTCATTACACAAACACGCCTATACAAATACATTGCCACCTTTATCGCCGAAAAAATGAAAATTTTAAGATAAAAAATTGTGATATTTTTAGCTCACCTGAGCACGAAGTGCTCAAGGTGAGCTATTGTGATCGCCTTTTGTCCGGCGTCCGGCGTGCGACGTGCGTCGTGCGTCGTCAACAATTCACTTAAATGACATCTCCTCCTAGCCCTTTGGCCAGATTTCAAAATAATTTCACAGAAATGTTCCTTTGTTGACCCTCTACCAAAATTGCTAAAATGGTTCTGCTCCGCTGAACAAAATGGCCGCCAGAGCTAAAAAAAGAAAAACCTTTAAACGACATCTCCTCCTAGCCCTTTGGCTTGATTTCAAAATAATTTCACTGAAATGTTCCTTGGATGACCCTCTACCGAAATTGCTAAAATAGTTCCGCTCCGCTGAACAAAATGGCCGCCAGAGCTAAAAATAGAAAAACCTATAAACAACATCTCCTCCTAGCCCTTTGGCCCAATTTCAAAATAATTTCACAGAAATGTTCCTTGGATGACCCTCTACCAAAATTGCTAAAATGGTTCCACTCCGCTGAACAAAATGGCCACCAGAGCTAAAAATAGAAAAACCTTTAAACGACATCTCCTCCTAGCCCTTTGGCCCGATTTCAAAATAATTTCACTGAAATAATCCTAAGATGACCCTCTACCAAAATTGCTAAAATGGTTCCGCTCTGCTGAAAAAAATGGCCGCCAGAGCTAAAAATAGAAAAACCTTTAAACGACATCTCCTCCTAGCCCTTTGGACAGTTTTCAAAATAATTTCCTTGGATGACCCTCTACTAAAATTGCTAAAATTGTTCTGCTCTGCTGAACAAAATGGCTGCCAGGGCTAAAAATAGAAAAATCTTCAAACAACATATCCTCCTAGCCCTTTGGCCCGATTTCAAAATAATTTCACAGAAATGTTCCTTGGATGACCCTCTACCAAAATTGCTAAAATGGTTCTGCTCCGTTGAACAAAATGGCCGCCAGAGCTAAAAATAGAAAAACCTTTAAATGACATCTCCTCCTAGCCCTTTGGCCTGATTTCAAAATAATTTCACGAATATCTTCCTAAGGTGACCCTCTACCAAAATTGCTAAAATGGGTCCGCTGTGCTGAACAAAATGGCCACCAGAGCTAAAAATAGAAAAACCTTTAAACGACAACTCCTCCTAGCCCTTTGGCCCGATTTCAAAATAATTTCACAGAAATGTTCCTTGGATGACCCTCTACTAAAATTGCTAAAATTGTTCCACTCCGCTGAACAAAATGGCCACGAGGGCTAAAAATAGAGAAAACCTTTTAAGGACATCTCCTCCTAGCCCTTTGGCCCAATTTCAAAATAATTTCACAGAAATGTTCCTTGGGTGACTCTACCAAAACTGCTAAAATGGTTTCTCTCCGCTGAACAAATCGGCCGCCAGAGCTAAAAATAGAAAAACCTTTAAACGACATCTCCTCCTAGCCTTTGGCTTGATTTCAAAATAAATTTCACAGAAATTTTCTTAAGGTGACCCCCTACCAAAATTGTTAAAATGGTTCTGCTCCGCTGAACAAAATGGCCACCAAAGCTAAAAATAGAAAAACCTTTCAACAACATCTCCTCCTTGCCCTTTGGCCCGATTTCAAAATAATTTCACAGAAATGCTCCTAAGGTGGCCCTCTACCAAAATTGTTAAAATGGTTCCGCTCCACTGAACAAAATGGCCACCATAGCTAAAATTAGATAAACCTGTAAACGACATCTCCTCCTAGCCCTTTAGCCCGATTTCAAAATAATTTTACAGAAATGTTCTTTGGGTGACCCTTTAACAAAATTGCTAAAATGGTTCCACTCTGTTGAACAAAATGGCCACCAGAGCTAAAAAAGAAAAAAACTTTAAATGACATCTCCTCCAAGCCCTTTGGCCCGATTTCAAAATAATTTCACAGTTCTAAATGTTCCTGAGGTAACCCTCTGCCAAAATTGCTAAAATGGTTCTGCGTGCGTTCATGTGTCCGTAAACTTTTTCTTCCAACGACATCTTCTCCTTAACCACTGATCGAATTTTGACCAAACTTCACAGGAATGATCTTTAGGTGGCCCCCTTTCAAAGTTGTTAAAATGGTTCTGGTCTGTTACACATCTAGGTGACAGGAGCTAAAAATGGATTGTTTTGCTGAAAATTTTAAAAATCTTTTTCTCGGAAACCACATGGCCCAGGTCTTTGATATTTGGTTTGAAGCTTCATCTAGTGGACCTCTACCAAGATGGTTCAAATTATAGCCCTAGGGCCAAAAAATGCCCCCGCCACTGGGCCCTGTGGTTTTTCACAGGCTTATATAGTGAAAACATTTAAAAATTTTCTTCTCTGAAACCACAAGGCCCAGGTCTTTGATATTTGGTATGAAGCTTCATCTAGTGGACCTCTACCAAGATTGTTCAAATTATAGCCCTGGGGCCAAAAATGCCCCGGCCCCGGGGGCCTATGGTTAACATAGGCTTATATAGGGAAAATCTTTAAAAAAAATCTTCTTCTCTGAAACCACAAGGCCCAGGTCTTTGATATTTGGTGTGAAGCTTCATCTTGTGGACCTCTATCAAGATTGTTCAAATTATAGGCCTAGGGAAAAAATGTCCCCACTTGCACCTTTGGTTTTACATTGACTTATACAAGGAAAATCTTTAAAAAAAAATTTTCTCCAAAACCGCATGGCCCAGTTCTTTGAAATTTTGATGTGTAGCTTCGTCTTGTGTACTTCTACCAAGGTTGTTCAAATCATAGTCCTTGGGCCAAAAATGGCCCCGCCCCGGGGCCCTTAGTTTTTCATTGACTTATATAGGGAAGTTTTAAAAAATCTTCTACTTGGAAACCGCAAGGTCCAGGTCTTTGATATTTGGTGTGAAGCTTCATCTAAATTGTTCAAATCATAGCCCTAAGAAATAGAAGTCAAGGCAATGAAAACCTTTGAAAATCTTCTTGTCTGAAAGCAGAAAGCCAAGGTCTTTGATATTTGGTATGAAGCTTCGTTTTGTGGATTTTCTACCATCATTGTTCAAATTATAGCCCTGGGTCCAAAAATGGCCCGCCCCGGGGACCTCAAGGTTTAAATAGACCTTTATAAGGAAAACCCTATAAAAATCGTCTTGACTGAAACCAGAAGGCTCCAGTCTTTGATATTTGGTATGAAGCTTCACTTTTTAGACCACCATCAAGATTATTCATATTATAGCCAAGGCCAATAATGGCTCCCTCAGGGGCCCACTTGATACCCTATGGATCAGGTGAGCGATCCAGGGCCATCATGGCCCTCTTGTTCTTATTTCTGCTCAAAATATAGATTGTGGGCACTCGTTAGAACCGCCTCATCGAGGCGGTTCTAACGAGTACCCACAATCAATATTTTAGAGCAGAAATAAGAAAAATAAGGTATACCCCAAGAAACCCCAGTTTTACTATATAAAAGTGGGGTTCAAGGGGGTAAAAATTATACAGGGGTGTTTACGTAATGGCCCGAGCATATGAGCCCAGTCCCATGTTTTACAGATAACTACTGTTAAAACCTTAAAGGCGGGACACCTAGAGAACTTACTGTAATTCTTCAAAGATTTTAACCAAATTGGTTCATGATCCAGCAAGGAGTCCAGAAGGTGCAGACGGAATGGCAAACAGTGTAGACCCTGATCAGACTGCTCCTTCAGGTTATAAAACCTCTCAACTCACTTATGCATTAAATTTGCCCTGCTTATAAATTTTAAAATGCCAACAGTTGTTGTCATTTTAAAATTTATGAGCAGGACAGTCAGCATTCTTTGCTCATTGGAGCAGGAAAATTGCATCATTTGTTGCCAACAGCTGTTGTCATTTTAAAATTTATGAGCAGGACAAGTAAAATTCTTTGCTCATTTGAGCAGGAAAATTGCCTCATTTTCTACCAACAGTTGTTAATTTATGAGCGGACAAACAACATTCTTTGCTCATTTGAGCTGGAAAATTGCCTCATTTGTTTATATTTTAATGCTTATGCAGCATTACAAATTACATGCCAAGTTGAACGTGATAAAAGTTTTAGAACCCAAGGCCTGTATTCAACATTTGAAAACCATGGGAGCAAATTCGCCTGGTATATGACCATGTTGTCATGCAATAAAATGACTCTATGATCCTTTGACTGGACTTGTGATTTGCCCATACAATGCTGACCTGTATAATGATCCCAGGAAATATTGGCCAAATCAGGAGAAAACTTGTTTTTGCCTTTTGCAAATAACACAAGTGCCCCACCAATTGGGGCTTGGAGAAATAGATTGGGCTGCATGGTGCTCCCATGCAGAGCCGAATCCGAATGATTTTTAGCTCACCAGAGCCGAAGGCTCCGGGGGAGCTTATAGGATAGGCAGTTGTCCGTCGTCGTATGTCGTATGTCTGGCATCAACACTTTTAAACATCTTCTCCTCTGAAGCCACTGGGCCAATTGGGCCCAAATTTTATCTGTAGCATCCTTGGGCTGGGGGATTGAAAGTTTGTGTTTTTTATGAAAATCGGCTCATTAGTTTGGTTGCTATGGCAACTTAGAGTTTCCATTGACTTATAATGGGGAAAATTGAAAAATGGCATTTACTGCCAAGTCATTGCAGATATTTTGACAAAACTTTTATAGAAATGTTTCTTGAGTAAACTTCTCTTAGCCATATGCATTTATGCCAACCTGAAGGTCCCACAGGTTGTGCCGGGGCCATGCCCCACCCCCTCCACTTCATAAAAGGCCATATATCTCAGAAACCATTCAGATCTCGACCCCTAAACCATATATATTCTTGTTCCTATTGATAAGACGCATTCAGTAACACCAACCTGGGGGTCCTCAGGGATGCGCCGAGGTCATGCCCCACCCCCTCCACTTAATAAAAGGCCCAATATCTCGGAAACCATTCAGATCCCCACCCCTAAACCATATATATTCTTGTTCCTTATGATAAGACCCATTCAGTGACATCAATCTGGGAGTCCCCGGGATGCGCCGGGGCCATGCCCCACCCCCTCCATTTCATTTAAGGCCCAATATCTCGGAAACCTTACAGATCCCCGCCCCTAAACCATATATATTCTTGCTTCTTATGATAAGACACATTCATTGACACCAACCTGGGGGTCTTCGAGGGATGCGCTGGGGCCTTGCCCCACCCCTCCACTTCACAAAAGGCCATATATCTCAGAAACTGTTCAGATCCCCACCCCTAAACCATATATATTCTTGTTCATTATGATAAGACGCATTCAGTGACACCAACCTGGGGGTCTCCAGGGATGTGCTGGGGCCATGCCCTACCCCCTCCATTTCATAATATCACAATATCTCGGAAACCCTACAGATGGCCACCCCTATACCATATATATTCTTGTTTGTTATGATAAGACACATTCATTGACACCAACCTGGGAGTCTCCTGGGGCCTTGCCCCACCCCTCCACTTCACAAAAGGCCTTATATCCCTGAGAATGTTCTTAGCCCCACCCTAAACCATATATATTCATCTTTCTTATGATAAGACGCATTCAGTGACACCAGCTTGGGAGTCCCCGGGGCACGCCCAGGCCATGCCCCACCGCTTTACTTCATTAAAAGCCATATATCGCAGAAATAGTTCAGATCCCCACCCTTAAACCATATACTTGTTCCTTATGATGAGACTCATTCAGTCACACCAACCTGGGGGTCTCTTTGTGCTGAGGCAATGTGCCCCGCCCTTCCACTTAATAAAAGGCTTTATATTTCAGAAACCATTCTAATCCCCACCCCATAATCATAAATGTTCTTGTTCCTTATTATTTGCACACCTACTGTAGGGGGTTCCGCAGGGGCCATTCCCATCCTTCCCACTTCATAAAAGGGCCTCAAATATCCGAAACCGTTCAGATTCCCAGCACTAAACCATATATATACTTGGTCCTTATGATAAGACACATTTAGGGACAACAATTTGGGCTTTCCTGGGATCAACAGGGCATGCCCCAACCCCTCCACTGTTTAAGAGGCCTTACAGATCCCCACTGCTAAACCGTATATATTTTTGTTTCTTATGATAAGACCCATTTAGTGATACCAACCAGGGCTCCATTGGGTCCATGCCCCACCCCCTCTACTTCATAAAAGGCCTAATGTCTCAGATACTGAGTCCACATGGGTGCTCATTTGGGCATGGGGGTTCATTTGGTAGATTAAAATGATATCATGTTAAAATACATGGCTGCCATTGGGCAGTGCCCACCTGAGCTCTGGTGAGCATAGTGGCCCATGGGCCTCTTGTTTGAGTACTGGTATCTAAGCCTGCCCAGAAAAAGTGATTCAAGTAGGACCGTTACTTAAACTCTAGTGATTTTTTTGGATGGTAGGGCATGGGATGTCTTTTCATCTCAATGCTGGATAAAAGACCTACAAATTATGAAGCAACATCTCCAAGATGACCTAAATAGTATTGACGGGGATGTATAACCTCAACACAAACAAAGTGCAGATTATAGTCTGAACATCCATGCAACCTGATCAATACCACAGTGTAAATTACATCTAATATCTATATCTAACATTTCAAGACTCTTGCCAGTCTATGCATCATGTGAACAAGTCCGTGACATTAACACACCCCCTAAACCCCACTTTATATAGAGAAAACTGGAGTTTATGGGGGTATACATTATTTTTCTTATTTCTGCTCTAAAACATAGGTTGTAGGTACTCGTTAGAACCGCCTCAATGTGGCGGTTCTAACGAGCACCCACAACCTATGTTTGCAGTATAAATAAGAAAAATATCACAGAATTTTCATCAGAAAATAGCCATTTTAGAGATTTGAAAAAATGCACTATGTCACACGGGTGTTATCGTAATGGTAACTGGTCACAAATACTGGCAACATGTTTTCTTGTGATCGACCTCACATGATCTCCCCTGACTGTGTCTTTATTTACCCTAAGCATCATTACAGCACTTGATGTAAGATTTGTCAATGCCCCTATCATTTTTGCAGCAATCGTTGCTACAATTTTTCATGATCTGTCACCATTATTATAGTGATCTATCACCACAATGGGCAGCAAGTTTGGCCTTTCTTTCATAATTACCTTGTTTTTGTCAACAGTAATTGATTGCTGTATTGATTCTAGAGGAATAGTTAGTTAACTCTTCAAGTGCTAATCAAGAAAGGCAGAGGGCACCTTTAACCCTTGTCCTGCTGAGCCCGGATATGTCTTACCGTATTCACCCTAATAACCGCACATGCTCAGGAAGATGAATGAGGACTATAAGCGCACATCAAAGCTATTTTTGAAAAGGAAATGCATAAGCGCACACTTTACAGTAGCCTCCTCTCAAAGTTCTCACAGTAATTCAATAAAAACTTGCTGTTATTTCTTCAACAGTGAAGGCAATGCTTAAGTATCCTTTTCTGTCCCATTATATATCAATATGCATCATCTAGGAAGCTATTGTTTTCATATCAAGTGTGCGCTAATTAGGTAGATTTTTCACCACGATTTTTTGACACGATTTTGAAAAAACTAAGCGCACGGTGCGATAATTAGGGCGAATACGGTATCTTTCAAACAATGAAGATCCAGATCAGATGGCTTCTGGAGAAGCCATCTGATCCGGATCTTCATTGTCTGTCATGAATTTGCTGCAATAATTTGCATCAAGTAATCTGATTGGTTGATATTCAGTAGTGGGGGTGGCATATATAAATATTCAGCAGGTCAAGGGTTAAAGTCTTAAGCCAAAATATGTGACGGATGGCGCGGTCATATTAGCACAAGCGCAATATGCACTAATGACTTTTGTTTGTATTACAGGTACAGGTGGGACCCCGGGGGACAAGAAACTGGACACAACTACACTGATCCGAGCGCACACATGAGGTCCCAAAGCACTAATCCGACTTTTCTATTTAAGGAACGAGAGGAGGCTCGACGGAGAGCGTCAGGACAACATCCTGAGGGCACCTGGGAGAAAGCCCGTACTGGGCTCCCCTAGGTACCAACAGAATGAAGTCCCCGGAAGTATGCAAAGCGAAGGCATAAATACTGCCAGAACAGAGTATACAAACGGGGACAGGTCACACGCTAAATATCGTTATAGGCTGGGCAACGGCAATATCCACCATTTGCTAGGTATTTGGAAATAGGAAGTCCCTTAAAAATGCCTTTTGGAAGACCATTCAAAAATAAAAAATTAGCGGGATTGCAAAATGGCTGATTAGCCTCATCACTGCCTTTCCCAAACAAACACATACCTCCAAACACATCACGAAGACACACCTGTCCAATTTTGAACCCCACTTGCATAGGCAGGTCTCCGTGATGAGAGCACGGGTACTAGGACTTTTTGCAATAGCCGGAATTGGCTGGTCTATTAGTCACCCATCCTGGCTCACTTTAGATGCCTGTTCAAAATTCAAAATTTCATGCGTTATCACCCTTTAACAAGCATCGTGACCGAAGGCGTTTTCTTTGCCATGTCAGGGGTGGAGGCAGAGAATAATGGAAGCAAGAACTGATAATGTATGTTAGCTTTTTTCCTCGGCCAGACATTCGAAAACAGGGCTGTGCTCTGACACATTTGGCAGTCGAAATTGGCAACACGTCATCACATACTAGAGCCCGTCTTTGGTCTGATTCCTGCACTCAAAATTCAAAAATCGCTACAGAACTGTGTTTCTTAGGACAAAAGCTGTTCCTTGGGTGTGATTTCCGATTAAGAGTTCAGTATATTCCCATTGGTCAGCTGACACCTGTCGAATTGACAAGTGCCAGCACATTGGAGGCCCTGGGAAGAGCAGTTCATAAACTAATCCCATTTAGCGAGATGGTGGTAGCCCCTATGTGCTTTTAGCGCCCGGTTACCTTACAAAACCTATCAAGTCAAGTCAAGTTAAAGTCTTTTTTATGCCCCAGCCATTCAAAGAATGGTGGAAGGGCATATAGTGTTGCCCCTGTCTGTTCGTCTGTTCACCCATTCATCTGTCATTTCATCCAAAATGTAAACATGGTCAATAACTTTCTTATTTCTGGATGGATTTTGAAATTACTTTGCAGAAATGTTTACCATCATGAGATGATGTGTTGCACTCAAAACCCAGGGCCTTACTGCCAAGATCAAGGTCATACTTAGAGGTCTAAGGTAAAAAAAAGGGGGTCCAAAACTTATACACGGTCAAAAACTTATTTCCGGATAGATTTTGAAATTACTTTGGGACGATGTGTCACGCACAAATCCTAGGTCAATACCTCCAAGGTCAAGGTCATACTTAAGCGGTCAAACACACGATCAATAACTTTCTTATTTCTGGATGGACTTTGAAATTACTTGGCAGAAATTTTAACCATCATGAGCCGATCTGTCTTGCGCAAAATCCAGATCCATACCTCCAAGGTCAAGGTTGTACTTAGAGGTCAAATGTCAAAATAGGGTCCAAAACTTAAACATGGTTAATACCTCTTATTTCTTGATGGAATTTTGAAATTATATGGCAGAAATGTTAACCATTATAAGATGATGTTTCATGAGCAAGACCCAGGTCGGTACCTCCAAGTTCTAGGTCATACTTAGAGGTCCAAGGTACTGGGGTGTGTCCAAAACTTAAACATATTTTCAGGTGGAGGCATCCATGTCCCCATTTCTAGTTTTCTTCTTTTTCACAGAAATGAAGCCTTATTTTATATGATTGTCATCTGCTTTAAGTTTTTTTGTAGACCTTGAATTACTGATGTGTGTATTTCTTGATAGATTCTGTGAGTTTCTGAGATCACTCAATCAAAGCAGTGACAGCTCTTGTTGGTCGATTTTCTCTAAATAAAACTTGTCCTGAACAAGGACTTAGACTGTTTTGTGTAACCCTCAAATTTCTGTACTGTAAGCAAACAACGTAGATCCCATAATTCCAGTCCATATTCTACAGATAACCTCTTTGACCTCACATCAATAAAAATAACACGGCTATTTACTATAAATAACTGTTACCTGGATTTTCTACAAATCAGTGATACGAGGGTAGGCTGAAAAGTTCTGAGCCTGACAAAGATCCAGTGGTTTGTTCATGCTGAAAGTGCCTTATTTTTCAACATAGTCTCCCTTTCTGTCCACACACTTCCCCCAGCGATGCTGGAGTCCTTGAATCCCAGTGGTATTGAAGGTCTCATCTTGGTCCCTGAAAAACTCCTCCACAGCAGCTATCACCTCCTCATCTGACCGATAATGCTGCCCAGCCAAGTGCTTTTTCATGTTTGGAAACAGGACATAATCTGATGGTGCTAGATCAGGTGAATACAGAGGGTGATTGACAAGTGTGAAGCCACAGTCATGCACAGCAGCCATTGCGACAACCGATTTATGAGCAGGCGCATTGTCCTGATGGAACAGGACCCCTTTTGTCAATTTTCCGGGTCGTTTAGCCTTACTTGCTTTTCGCAATTGTTTTAGCAGATCTGCATAATACTCCCCACTAATTGTTCTGCCCTTTTGAAGGTAATCTATGAATATTATACCCTTGGCATCCCAGAACACTGATGCCATCACCTTCCCTGCAGAGGAGACGGCCTTCTTTGGAGGGGGTGAGCCAGGGTGCTTCCAATGCATGGATTGTCTTTTGGTCTCTGGCTAAAAGTGATGAACCCAACACTCATCCTAAGTGACAGAACGGTCAAGAAAACCATCTTGGTCTGCTTCAAAAATAGCCAAGTTGGCTTGTGACAGGTTCAGTCTGGTCAACTTTTGGTCAGGCGTCAAAAGCCGTGGCACCCATCTGGCTGAAACCTTCGACATTCCTAATTCACTGTGTAGAATGTTCTCTACTCGTTCACGGGAGATGCCAACAGTGTTAGCTAACTGATTCACAGTTAAATGCCTGTCATCCATCACGGCCCTGTGCACTTGGCTGATGGTTTCCTCAGTTGTTGCCGTTGTGGGTCATCCACACCGGTCATCATCTTCAAGGCTGTCCTTGCCCATCTTAAAATTTGCTGCCCACCTTTTCACGGTTGCATACCAAGGAGCATCATCCCCTAATGTAGCAACCATATCGGCATGAATGTCCTTAGGAGCTAACCCCTTTTTATGAAGGTACTTGATGACACCACGATGCCAGATTTTGTCCATTTTCTCAAAAACGTGCTAGTATCAATTTTCAAAGTCTAGAATTTCTACGTTAATGCAGGTAAACTTGAACTTGTTTGAGTCAAATCAAGTAATAAAGGTATGGATTTCATGAATACAAAATTTCATGGCTGTTCGATGCCTGCTTCTTGGTCAGGCTCAGAACTTTTCAGCCTACCCTCGTAGTAAGGATGCCAATTCAGAAAATGGGACTATCATTCACAGAAGGTTTCTTACTGTTGCTACTGATGTTTGTTCGCAGTCGTCAAGTTTGTGAAACAGGGTATATTGACTGCTCTGATATTACGAAAACACGCCTATTATTACGAAAACTAGCCTATACAAATACATTGAAAAACGAAAATTTTAGACAATTTTTTTTTTCTCATTTCTGCTCAAAATATAGATTGTGGGTACTCGTTAGAACCGCCTCGATGAGGTGGTTCTAACAAGTACCCACAATCTATATTTTAGAGCAGAAATAAGAAAAATACGGTTTACCCCTGTAAACCCCAGTTTTACTGTATAAAAGCTGGGTCCAAGAGGGTCAGAATATATAGGCATGTTTTTGTGATGATTTCCATCCAAAAATGATTCAGTAATGCCCAGCCTCTGTGACAAACTGACAGAACAAGTGTAGCACGTGGGTCCCTCGGTTTACAGAGGTTATAGAGAATAATTTGCTTGATTTGTTTTGTTTGATTTGACATCCCCATCAACACTTTTTAGATAATTTTGAGATGCTTCCATTTTTGTGGGACTCTTACCCGAAATTGAGATGAAATGACATCTCAAGCCCTGCCCCCGAATGAAACCAATAGAGTTTATATGCCTGGATGGTCCGACTCGCACCACTTTGCCTGGGCAGACTTAGACCTTCTAAGCAGTTAACCAGTACTCATATGCGTGGTTGGTTTGAGCTTTGTGTGGAAGCACCATGTCTGCTTAAAGTTTTTGGCCAAATTGCACTAACTTGACCTTTGATGTCATATTTTCAGGCTTGTCATCATCAGTAATGCCTCAAAGAACATTTCTAGAATGGCTACAGAGCTTTTCCAAGAAATGCCATCAAAACTGATTTCCAGGCATTGTAGGAAATATATCAGGTAGAATGTGCTAGTACTACTGGACAGTCATTACGAAAACACGTCTATACAAATGCATTGTAAACTTTACCACCGAAAAAAGGAAAATTTTAAGCTGAAAAATTGTGATATTTTTCTTATTTCTGCTCTAAAATATAGATTGTGGGTACTCATTAGAACCGCCTCGATGAGGCGGTTCTAACGAGTACCCACTATCTTTATTTTAGAGCAGAAATAAGAAAAATAAGATTTACCCCTGTAAACCCCAGTTTTACTATATAAAAGTGGGGTTTAATGGGGTCAAAATTACATAGGCTTGTTTTTGTGATGGTGATTTCACACGAAAATACAAGGGCAGCTTTTCAAAAGTTTGGCCCAAAACAGTATTTTCATTTTCCCAGGAGTTTTTTTCCTGAATTTCCTGAGGCTTGAGAAAAGCTGTGTTTTCGGGAGTCTCCCGCGATTTTTGGGAGACTTAACATGTCTGCAGAACAAACATTCTCAATCAAATTGGCATGTGTTGCCCGTAGATAAGACCAGGGCCCAGTTTGGTCAAAGCATTGTTAGCTTAACAAGATTGTTAGCAGTCAAAATGTTAACTATTCTGACAAGTACAATGTCTAACACTCTGGTATTTTTCTGCAAAAATGTGAGTGGCTAATTTGCTATATTTGGTGATTAACGTCTTCACAATTCATTAAAAAATGACATCGCCTTCACAATTCATTAAAAAATGACATTGTTAGTTTTGAACAATTGACCCCTGATCTTGTATGCTTTGTTTAACCCTTTTTGTACCAAATGGAATCTTCCTCCTTATATATAGCAAGAGTCCATTTCTAAATTTGGGGGTGTCAGGTTGTGTTTTCTTCAAAAACTATTTGGAAATTGGCTGAACTTTTTGCAATCAGTGTAGGCCCTGATCAGACGCCGCATTGTGCGGCGTCTGATCTGGGCCTGTACTGTTT
Organism: Lucinisca nassula; assembly: GCA_963580285.1. Lineage (NCBI taxonomy): Eukaryota > Metazoa > Mollusca > Bivalvia > Lucinida > Lucinidae > Lucinisca > Lucinisca nassula. Next base: position 125,628,670 of record OY757016.1, on the reverse strand, counting down.
GCCAACTACCCGTTTTGGGGTTTCCTGTACGAAATGGGTTAACCCATTTCGTACCAGAAACCGCAAAATGGGTACCTTGGGAAACAGTGCAGGCTTCTTCAGAAGCCATCTGGTCTGGATTTACACTGTTTGCAAAGGAAGAGGTTGTTGTGAACAGCAAAATAAGGATTAATTCTCCCAACCCTGTATAAACAGACTGATATGGATACTATTACAAACAGTACAAGTCTAGATGAGAAAACTCATAATGAGCTGTCTCATCAGTTTCAACACTGTTTCCCATCTTGTTGATGATTTTGACTAAATTTCCTATTTACAAGACTTCACATTGCCCCCTCCCACTTGGACTTGGAGAAATAGATTGGGCAGCATGATGGTTCCACGCAGAGCTGAAAATGACCGCACACCAGTACTGGTAAACCGCTTAGAAGGTCTGCGCCTTCCCAGGCAAAATGGTGTGAGTCGGCCGTCCATGCATATAAACCCTATTGGATTCATTGGGCAGCAGGGCTTGAGATGTCATATCATCTCATTGTTGGGTAAGAGTCCCACAAAATTGGAAGCAATGTCTCCAAAATAACCTAGATAGTATTGACAGGGATGTTAAACCTCAAATCAAACAAACAAAAACAAGACTTGAAATATCCAAATTCAAAGTTGGAAGAGTCTCTAGGGTGAAAAAGCTAACATTCAAAAGCAACAATACCAGAGTGTTTGATATTGTACATTGTACTTGTAAACATTTTGACTGCTAACGAACTTGTTAAGCTATTGTTGCTTGAACAACTGGGCCCTTGTCACAATCAGACTGATTGATTTGTTGCTTGACTATACTAAACATCACATAAATATGAGAAATGGTTATCCTAGTAAACCCATCCTAATATAGGGGAAAGTGGTTTTTACACTAGTCAGTGTACATCATTTTTCTTCTTTCTGCTCCATGTAAGTACTCATTAGAATTGCACTTTCAATCTATGTCTGGAGCAGAAGCAAAAAAAAAAAAAAAAAAAAAAATTATGGCAACGTACATTTGCATCTGAAAAAGTCTACCAGCATTCTTAAAGCCATTAATCATTTTTCATGGGTGTGTTATTTAAATGTATTTCTGTATATAACAAATATAGAAAATATTTCTGAAGCATATTTTGCCAACTAGTCAAAAATGAATTCCTTTTGCATAATATGTCATTGCTTTTCAAAAACCATTTTATGAAGCCGACAGACACCATTATAAGTTACTAGAATGTGACAAAGTTCCATTTCCTTTCTCGATAAGGAGAAACTAAGAACATGTAAATTGTCGAGACAAACTTGTTATGTCCAGTCACAGACCTTGTAATAGTCTGGATAAGAGCTTTGTAGGATGAGATATTTAATCAAGCACTAGTAACGAAAGGCCGGAAGGCTCTAAATACGTGGAAATTCCCTCCACGATCTCATTATGATATTGAAATATTTGATTTAAAGTCTGAACAAACACACTTGATTGGATACAAATTGTCTCGCCATGAATTGTCATGGCATATACATAGGACTTACCAACAGACTTTCTGGAAAATCTGCTTTCTCTGAATGCTTTAGATATATTTATAAATGGCACCACACTTAACCCTCATCATTCTTAGTTTGTTTGATTTGTTTGATTTGAGGTTTAACGTCCCCGTCAACACTGTAAAGGTCATTTTGGAGACGTTGCTTCCAATTTTGTGTGACTTTTACCCGACATTGAGATGAAATGACATCTCAAGCCCTGTCCCCCAATGAAACCAATAGGGTTTATTAGCATGGACGGTCCGCTTCGCACCGCGGTTCCTGGACAGGCTTAGATCCTCTAAGCGGTTTACCAGTACTATTGTGGGGGCTGGATTCAGCAGGTCATTTTGGAGACGCTGCTTCCAATTTTATGGGATTTTTACCCGACATTTGAGTTGAAATGACATCTCAGGCCCTGCTGTTCAATGAAACCAATAGGGTTTATAAGCACTGGACGAGCCGATGTGCTCATTCATATGCTGTATAGATGTTTTTTTTCTGCTTTTGCAGATGTCTGGAGTGGTCCAGATCAGCTGGTCCAGATGCAGTTTGAAAGGTAGGAGAGTGTCTTATATCAGGTTAACAGCTCTCTGTTATGGTCACTCCTGTAAACCCCACTTAATGTAGAGAAAAGCGGGATGTATGGTTTTCCTTATTTTTTATCAAAACCATAGGTTGTCAGTACTCATTAGAACTGCCTCGTTGAGGTGCTTCTAACTAGCACATCACGTGAACACGTCCATAAAATGAAGACCCCCTAAACCCCACTTCATATAGAGAAAACTGGGGTTTACTGGGGTATACATTATTTTTCTTATTTATGCTCCAAGACATAGGTTGTGGGTACTCGTTAGAACCGCCTCAATGAGGCGGTTCTAAGGAGCACTCACAACCTATGTTTTGAGCATTTATAAGAAAAATATCATGGATTTTCATCAGAAAAGTAGCTATTTTGGAGATCTGAAAAATGCACTATGTCGCACGAGTGAGTTATCATAATGACCAACAGTCTATTATTGGACAAGAAATAAGAAAAGTATAAAAAAAATCATCCAGAAAATGCTAGTTCCAGAGATATGAAACATGCCATTTAAGGGGAATGGGAACGTCTGGCAGATTTGTCCGCCATTTTACAAAGGGAGACAACGTTTGGGACTTCCTGTTCTCTTTTCTACAAGGCCTGTCCCAGTTAAAGGAGCAAATTCTTTACTTCAAGAGTTGACCCCTGTTGACACGGGAGACAAAAGTACTTTCACAGGAGTTGCCTCCCCTGAAGGTGTTCCCATTCCCCTTAATACTCAAATATGTAATTGTAATGGTTACTTTCGGTTACATTTAGATTATGCGTGATAAATTGCTCTGAAATTATTTTACTCCATGAAGACGAATTATGCATTTGAAATTCTTTTGAAAAGCGCAGTTTCGCATGTTCAGAAAGGTTTAGAGTAATCAGCTACCAGCTATGTGGTTAATTCTGAAATATTGAATTTTCAACATGAACAAATATACCTGATTGGTTTCAAACCAAATTTCATGAGTTATTATGCAAGCTCACATGGGTTTCATGACACTGTAGAAAAAAAGGAGATGTTAAGAATTTTACTGGCAGAAAATAGTGGGGTTCAGCTTCTTAATGGCTTTTGAAAATTGGTTTTTGGATTGCTGCATGCCAATGCATTTAGATGCATGTCTGTGCATTTAGTCATACATGGAATATTTGAAACAGTTTGCATGATTTTTGGAATAACAGTTGGTTTAAACATATTTATTCAGATTCTGGGTTGTTTGAGCTGAGGTTTCAGCACAATTTAGGTCATTTTTTTAAGATGTTGCTTCCGATTCTGCAGAATTTCCTGATGTTGAGATTAAATGACATCTCAAGCCCTGCCACACAAAGAAACCATTAGGTTTTGTAACTAGGGACAGTCTGACTTGTAGCACTTTGCTTTGGCAGGCTTGGCCATTCTAAGCGGTTTACCAGTTCTCATGTACAATAGCTTTCAGCTCTGTGCGGAAGCATCATATTCTAGTTTGACATGCAGCAGTCGTTTGTTTCATATTAGAATTATGTCATTGAAATGAAAGCAATGTGTTTATATTATTCTGTACTTAGTAACAGTTAACAAGTAACAGTTAATCCCTAACCCAGAAAATAAATTGCCTTTGATCATAAATATACAGAACCCTGGAAGGGACATTTGATTTATTTTAATATGTTGTGTGAACATGTTTATATCTTGTTTGCACAAGATAATATCTTGTGCGAACAACATATTATCTTGTGTGCACAAGTTATTATCTTGTGCGAACAAGATAATATCTGTTTGCAAAACTTAATATCTTGTGTGCACAAGATAATATCTTATTTGCACAACATAGATCTTGTGCAGATAACATAATATCTTGTGTGCACAACTTATTATCTTGTTTACACAGCATAATGTCTTGTGCGCACAAGATATTATCGCTACACCAACCTCACAACAACCTCATTAATTTGATGGAAATTTTTGTTTTGCTGCAACTTAATCCACTTCAACACCTAGTAGCAGATTTCCATTAAATTTTCCTTTCCTTTAAATTCTCCGCCTAAACGGCTGCAGCGCACCAGAAGCTTAATAAATTTATAATTAGAATGGACTCTTTACTGTAACGTGTGTTTTGTTTGTTTGATTTGAAGTTTTACGCCCTGCTCAACACTGTAAAGGTCATTTTGGAGACGTTGCCTCCAATTTGTGGGACTTTTACCCGATATTGAGATAAAATGACATCTCAAGCCCTGCTGCCCAATGAAACCGATAGGATTTATAAGCATGGACAGGCCGACTCGCACTGCATTGCCTGTGTAAAACGTGTGTAAAAAGCCTTTCTATTCGATTTTGATAATTCGACAGTAAACAATTGAACATTAATGAAATTAAAAACATGAAAGCAAGTCTCAGAGTCCGCAGAGTTCTTTGGAACTTTTCACGACTTTAATCATGACTTTTAACCCTTGTATTGCTGAGCCCGGAAATGCCTTATTTTCCAAACAATGAAGATCCAGATCATATGGCTTCTGATCAGGATCTACATTGTTTGCCATTCAGATTGTGCATTTGTTGCAGTAATTTGGATCAAACAATCTGATTGGTTGATAATCAGTAGTGGGTGTGGCATATTTGAATATCCAGCAGGACAAGGGTTAAGTAGTCACTGAACTCAATTTTTCAGCATCCTTAATAATGATAACAAACAGGCATTGATTCTTGGAGCCGTTTTGATGGTGCTTTACATTTTTCCCCGCAAAATGTCATTTATCTAACTGATACAAAATTCGAACGAAAATTTTGTCGTGTGGACAGTTTGTAGGATTTATATCACTTAACCCTGAAGCGCTTCAGACAAAAGCGATGCTGCTGCGCAGACATGAAAACAGACTTTAAGTCCTGTCATCTCAGTATTTCTTCATGCCACTGACTACTCGTATGGAACTTGACAGAAGAATCCAATCCCTAGATATGAGAGGCTACAGAGGAATTTTTAACCCATTGTATACTAGTGGATTCTTCCATTGCTATATCTTGGACAAGACAATTAGTTATATAAGGGGTGTCAGTCCTATTTTTAGCTCACCAGAGCCGATGGCTCCGGGGGAGCCTATAGGATAGGCAGTTGTCCGTGGTCGTCCGTCGTATGTCGTATGACGTATGTCGTCTGTGTCAACACTTTCAAACGACATCTCCTCTGAAGCCACTGGGCCAATTGGGCCCAAATTTTATCTGTCACATCCTTGGATTGAAAGTCTGTGTTTTTTAGCTCACCTGTCACGTAGTGACAAGGTGAGCTTTTGTGATCACATTTTGTCCGTCGTCCGTCGTCCGTGCGTGCGTGTGTGCGTCCGTCCGTCCGTCCGTGCGTCCGTAAACAATTTCTTGTCCGCACGATAGCATCTTCATTTATGATTTAATTTTAACCAGACTTGCACACAACTTGTACCACCATGAGATCTAGGTTCCTTTCTTGAACCAGCCAGATCCCATCATGTGTTACGGAGTTATGGCCCCTGAAAGGGCAAAAATTGCCTATTTTGGTCTTGTCCGCACGATAGCATCTTCATTAATGATTTGATTTTTACCAAACTTGCACACAACTTGTACCACCATGAGATCTAGGTTCCTTTTTTGAACCAGCCAGATCCCATCATGTGTTGCAGAGTTATGGCCCCTGAAAGGGCAAAAATTGCCTATTTTGGTCTTGTCCGCACGATAGCATCTTCATTTATGATTTGATTTTAACCAGACTTGCACACAACTTGTACCACCATGAGATCTGGGTTCCTTTGTTGAACCAGCCATATCCCATCATGTGTTACGGAGTTACGGCCCCTGAAAGGGCAAAAATTGCCTATTTTGGTCTTGTCCGCACGATAGCATCTTCATTTATGATTTGATTTTAACCAGACTTGCAAACAACTTGTATCAACATGAGATCTGGGTTCCTTTCTTGAACCAGCCATATCCCATCATGTGTTACGGAATTACGGCCCCTCAAGGGGAAAAATTGCCTATTTTGGTCTTGTCCGCACGATAGCATCTTCATTTATTATTTGATTTTAACCAGACTTGCAAACAACTTGTACCACCATGAGATCTGGGTTCCTTTCTTGAACCAGCCATATCCCATCATGTGTTACGGAGTTACGGCCCCTGAAAGGGCAAAAATTGCCTATTTTGGTCTTGTCTGCATGATAGCTGTTTCATTTATACTTTGATTTTAACTAAACTTGCACCCATTTTGTACCACCACAAAATATCTCCGTCAAGTTCCAATATGGGTCATGTCGGGTCAAAAAGTAGGTCAGTAGGTCAAATCAGAAAAAAAAACTTGTGAAGACACTAGAGGCCACCTATTTGGTCTGATCATCATCAAACTAGCCCAGAATGATCATCTTGACAATATCTCAGTCAAGTTCGAATATGGGTGTTGTCGGGTTAAAAAGTAGGTCAGTAGGTCAAATCATAGAAAAACCTTCTGAACACACTAGAGGCCACAATTTATGTCCAATCATCATCAAACTTGCTCAGAATGATCAACTTGATAATATCTTGGTCACCTTTGAATATGGGTCATGTTGGTTCAAAAAGTAGGTCAGTAGGTCAAATCAAAGAAAAATCTTGTGGACACACTAGAAGCCACAGTTTTGGTCCAATCATCATCAAAATTGCCCAGAATGATCATCTTGACAATATCTGAGTCAAGTTCGTATATGGGTCATGTCGATTCAAAAAGTAGGTCAGTAGTTCAAATCAGAGAAAAACCTTGTGAACACACTGGAGGCAACAGTTATGGTCCGATCATCATCAAACTTGCTCAGAATGATCATCTTGATAATACCTTGGTCACATTCGAATATGGGTCAAGGCAGGTCGAAAAGTAGGTCAGTAGGTCAAATCAGAGAAAAACCTGGTGAACACACTAGAGGCCACATTTTTGGTCCAATCATCATCAAACTTGCTCAGAATGATAGTCTTGACAATATCTTGGTCAAGTTCGAATATGGGTCTTTTCAGGTCAAAAAGTAGGTCAGTAGGTCAAATCATAGAAAAACCTTGTGAACACACTAGAGGCCACAGATTAGGTCCGATCATCATCAAACATGCCCAGAATGATCATCTTGACAATATCTGAGTCATGTTCGAATATGGGTCATGTCTGTCCAAAAAGTAGGTCAGTAGATAAAATCATAGAAAAACCTTCTGAACACACTAGAGGCCACAGTTTTGGTCTGATCATCATCAAACTTGCTAAAAATGATCATTTTACAATATCTCAGTTAATTTCGAATATGGGTCATATCTGGCCAGTAAGTAGGTCAGTAGGTCAGATTGTTGAAAAATCTTGTGGACACACTAGAGACCCCAGTTTTGGTCTGATCATCATCAATCTTGAAAATATCTGGGTCATGTTTGAATATGGGTCATGTCGGGTCAAAAAGTAGGCCAGCAGGTCAAATCATAGAAAAGAGGCCACAGTTTTAGTCAAATCATCATAAAACTTGCTCAGAATGATCATCTGGACAATATCTCAGTTAAGTTCGAATATGGGTCATGTCAAATCAAAAAGTAGATCAGTAGGTTATTTTGTTGTAACTTTTGAACTGTTTGAGATAGAGCCTTCATATTTGGCATGTAGGTTTCTTGTGGCAAGGGCTTCCCACTCATATAAAGATTTGACCTGTGACGTTGACCTGTGACCTATTTTATCATAACTTTTGAACCATATGAGATAGAGCCTTTATATTTGGCATGTATGTTCCTTGTGACAAGGTTTTCTCAACCATTCAAAACTTTTGAGCCATGACCTTGACCTTTGACCTACTTTGTCATAACTTTTGGAGCATTTAAGATACAGCCTTCATATTTGGCATGAAGGTTCCTTCATAGGAGTGAGTGCTTAAGTTGAAGTCTCACCAACAGCTAAGGTCATACAGTGATGGGACCTCTGTTTAAAGAGCAATCTGAAAGTCTGGAGACGCCTGGGATCGATCCTGCTACCCCTGGTTTACAAGGCAAGTAGCATGACCACTTCACAATGAAGGCTTCTAAACTTCAATGGAATGTTGTGTAGATGGCCTTCTAGGAAAATAGCATAACGATTAACAAATGGTCACAAGTGCTAAAAATAGAAAAACATTGTAAATTTGCTTCAAATGGGAACTCCTTCTAAACCTTTGGGCCAATTGGATTTAAAACTTCACAGGAATGTTGCCTAGGTGACTCCCTACTTAAATAGTTAAAACTCATTCCACTCCAATGAACAAGATGGCTGCCAGAGCTAAAAATAAAAAAAAAATCTTCAAACGACAATTCCTTCAATACCCTTGGCCCAATTTCATTCAAACTTCGAAGTAATGTTGCTTAGATGATCCTCTACCAAAAAGGCTAAAACAATCCCACTCTGATGAAAAAAATAGCAACCCAAGCTAAAAATAGAAAAATATTGTAAATCTGATTCAAACGTGAACCCCTCCGAAACCCTAAGGCCAATTGATTCAAACTTCACAGGAATGTTGCCTAGGTTACTCCCTACCATATAAGCTAAAATCACTCTGCTGATGAACAAGATGGCCACCATAGCTAAGAATAGAATATACTTGAGACAGTGACACACAGGTGAGCGAACCAGGGCCCTGTGGGCCCTCTTGTTATCAAAATTGGCTCATTAGTTTGGTTGCTATGGCAACTTGTAGTTTCCATTGACTTATAATGGGGAAAATTGAAAAATGGCATTTACTGCCAAGCCTCTGCAGATATTTTGACAAAACTTTCATAGAAATGTTCCATAGGCAATCTCCTATCTGCCATATGATTTTAGGCCTTCTGCCCATTTTCATTGGTTGCCATGGAAACCAGAATACAAAAAATAGACAAAAAATACTTAAAAAACCTCCTAAGAAACCATTTGCTCTAGGAGGCTGAGACTTTATGAAAATATTCACCATATTTGCCTGTACAGGTTTTGTGTTTTTTATGAAATTTGGCCTTTTAGTTTTGTTGCTATGGCAACTTAGAGTTTCCATTGACTTATAATTGGGAAAACTGAAAAATGGCATTTACAGATATTTTGACAAAACTTACATAAATATGTTCCTTGAGTAAACTTCTCTCAGCCATATGCTTTTATGTCAACCTGGAGGTCCTCTAGGTTGTACCGGGGCCATGCCCCGCCCCCTCCACTTCATAAAATGTCTTATATCTCAGAAACCTTACAGATCCCAACCCCTAAACCATATATATTGCCTTTCCTTATGATAAGATGCATTAAGTGACACCAACCTGGGGGTCCCCCAAGATGTGCTGGGGACATGCCCTGCCCCCTCTATTTCATAAAATGCCATTTATCTCAGAAACCATTCAGATCCCCACCCCTAAACTATATATATTCTTGTTCCTTATGCTAAGATGCATCAAGTGACACCAACCTGGGGGTCCCCCGGGATGTGCGGGGGACATGCCCCACCCCCTCCACTTCATAAAATGCCATTTATCTCAGAAACCATTGAGATCCCCACCCCTAAACTATAAATATTCTTGTTCCTTATGATAAGATGGACTCAGTGACACCAACCTGGGGGTCCCCCGGGATGTGCCGGGGCCATGCCCCACCCCCTCCACTTCATAAAAGGCCCAATATCCCAGTAACCTTACAGATCCCCACCCCTAAACCATATATATTCTTGTTCCTTATGATAAGTCGCATTCAGTGACACCAACTTGGGGGTCCCCCCGGGATGTGCGGGGGCCATGCCCAACCCCCTCCACTTCATAGAAGGCTAAATATTCCAGAAACCTTACAGATCCCCACCCCAAAACCATATATATTCTTGTTTCTTATGATAAGACACATTAAGTGACACCAACCTAGGGGTCCCCTGGGATGTGCCCGGGCCATGCCCCAGCCCTCCACTTCATAAAAAGGCGATATATGTCAGAAACCATTCAGATCTCCACCCCAAAACCATATATATTCTTGTTCCTTATGATAAGACAAATTCAGTGACACCAACTTGGGTGTCCCCTGGGATATGCCAGGGCCATGCTCCACCCCCTCCACTTTGTAAAAGGCCCAATATCTCAGAAACCATTTAGATCCCCATCCCTAAACCATATATACTCTTGTTCCTTTTGATAAGACACATTTAGTGATACCAACCTAGGGGTCTCCCAGGGTGCACTTGGGCCATGCCCCAACTCTCCACTTCATAAAAGGCCATATCAGAAACTGTTCAGATCCCACCCCTAAGGCATGTATATTTGTGTTCCTTTTGATAAGACTCATTCAGTCACATCAACCTTGGGTGTATTTCTGCTAGGGCAATGTGTTGATGCGATGGCCCATCCCTCCACTTCATAAAAGGCCTTATATCTCAGACACCATTAAAATCCCCACCTCATAATCATATTATATTCTTGTTCCTTGTGATTGGACACATTCAGTCATACCAATTTGGCGGTCCACAGGGGTCATTCCTCTCCTCTTCACTTCATAAGAAGGCCTCATAACTCAGAAACAGTTCATATCCCCACTCCTAAACAATTTATTTTCTTGGACCTAATGATAAGACACATTCAAGGACAACAATCTTGGATTTCCTGGTGTCTGCCAGGGCCATGGTCCAACCCCATTCACAGCTTAAAAGGCCTTATATCTCTGGAACTTAACACATCCCCACCCCTAAACCATATATATTCCTGTTCCTTATGATAATACACAATCAGTGATGCCAACCTGGGCTCTGTTGGATCCATGTCCCACCCCTCCTCTTCATAAAAGGCCTAATATTTCAGATACAGAGTCCACATTGAATGGGGGGGGGGGTGTTTGGGAGACTTTATAATTGATAAATTGAAACCATACATGGCTGCCAGTGGGCAGTGCCCGCCTGAACTCTGGTGAGCATAGTGGCCCATGGGCCTCTTATTTTGCTTTTATTCTATTTTTTGACGGAAAATTCTGTTAGCAAGAAGTGCAGGGCCAGATCAGATGCTGTGGCCTGCACTGTTTGCTAAGGTTTCCCTCATGCAACGGGTTAACATTCTCTTACATGAACCACATGAAGAGGTCTGCAGTCGGGTTTGGGGTACTTATTGGCTCCTCACTACAGTAAAGAAAAGAAAGTTGAAATGATATGGACATGTTTCCCACACATCAGACCACTCCAGGGAACAGTTTATGGAACATGAAAAGAAGAGATGGGAAGATAATGTCAAAGAGTGGACAGGATTGAGCTTTGCAGCATCTCAGAGGCCATTGTGCTAGCCTATTGGCAAAGCTTTGATTTTTTATGCCCTGCCATTCAAAGAATGCCTGTGTGCATTTGTTTGTCCATCCATCCATCCATCCATCCATCCATCCATCCATCCATCGTTCCGAAACTGAAAAGCAGTCAATTGGATGGATTTTGAAACAATTTGTCAGAAATATTAACCAATTTTAAACACAGTTAATAACTTTATTATTTCTGGATGAATTTTGAAATTACCTGGCAGAAATGTTAACCATCATGAGAGATGATGTGTCATGCGCAAAACTTAGATCCCTACCTTCAAGGTTGAGGTCATACTTAGAGGGCAAAGGTAAAAAAAACGGGTCCAAAACCAACACGATCAACAAATTTTGAAATTACTTTGCAGAAAGGTTAACCATCATGAGACGATCTGGCCAGCGCAAAACTCAGGTCCATACCTCGAAGGTAAAGGTTGTATTTAGAGGTCAAAAATATGGTTTGAATCTTTAACTTGGTCAATAACTTTCTTATTTCTGGATGGATTTTGAAATTACTTGGCTGAAATGTTAACCATCATGAGACAATGTGTCATGTGCAAAACTCAGGTTGGTACCTCCAAGATCCAGTTTATATAGAGGTCAAAGGTGCTTGGGTGCGTCTGAAACTTAAACATATTTTCAGGCGGGGCATCCTTGTCTTGTGGACGCATTTCTTTTTTTTTTTTTTTTTTTTTTTTCAATTTTAACTCTGAAGATGTGAATCACAACAATTTTCATCTGTTGTCTGCTTGTTACTTTACAAGTCATTGTTGCAAAAAGTGTTGACCCAGATCAGACTGTCTGATCAGCGTCCACACTATTTTCCTGTATGCAAAGATATGTTTGAAATTGTTTGCAAGAAGATGCAGCAGACAACACAAGCAGACAACATTTTCAGAGGGAGTTTTTCTTGGCATCTTAAGGATTAATGCGAGCATTAGGAGCAAATTCATTTCTTTTAAATAAAACCCACTTGTTAAGAAAGACAAAATATTTTTAAGACTCCCCCTGTAAGTGAAGCAAGTGCCTGAGGTCCAAGTTAGCCTTTTGTATAAGTTTCAAAGTCTGTGCAAGTGATTTTCAGTCATTCTTTCTTCAGCACAACTGAATGAGAGGGCACTGATTTATATTAAATCCTGTAGAAAAGCCAAGCATATTAATATTGCAATATTTTTGGTTTGGTCGCCATGAGGCGGGCAAACCGGGTCTAATGACCAGATTGTAACTGTTCCATGGAGGGGCACGTGACACGATCAACCAATCAGCTTTAACGATGATGCAATACTATACTGCAATTACAGGAAACAGCCTGTCTGAATAGCGAAACAGACCTAAAAGCAAGCGTTTCAACTCCAACAATAAATATCTTATGGGAAATGGATACACCTGGCAGGTGTGGCAGTTAGGATACCATTTTTTTCCGTATTTCGAAACACACCTATACAAATACATTGTCATTTTTTGGCCAAAGAAAAAGAAATTTTAAAAAGAAAAATTGGAATATTTGCCTTTTTTGCTCAAAACATAAATTGCGGGAAGTCGACAGAAACGCCTCGACGAGGCGATTCTATCGAGTACCCACAATCTAGTGTCTCAGAGCATGAATACGGAAATTAATGTATACCCCTGCAAACCCGAGCTTTACTATATAAAAGTGAAGAGTATATTTTCTTGTCCTTTGGGATCATTGATTCCATTGTGGAATTTTGAAAATATCTGAGGGTCACTGATGAGGCCTAATTGGCCAAAACTAGCTAGTCTGGCCCAGAAAACATGTACACTCCATATTTTTCAGTTCTGTGGTGTATTCCTTGCTTCCAAAGTATAGCCCTTTTATAGAACATATTTAACTTCACTTCAACTGGTGTATGGGAATGTGTGGCGGCCATAAACCGTCTCCCTGCCCCACATCATAGTGTAGATTATATTTTCTTGTCTTTTGGGATCATTGATTCCATTGTGGAATTTTGATAATATCTTAGGGTCACTGATGAGGCTAGTCTGGCCCAGAAAACATGTGCACACCATATTTTTCAGTTCTGTGGTGTATTCCTTGCTTCCAAAGGATAACCCTTTTATAGAACATATTAAAGGGGATCACAATTCTATAGGCATGATTTCGTGACGGAAATACAACTTTAAGGACCTTATGGTTGCTACTCTGTTGGCTCTGTCCAACTGAAAAAGGGGCCTACTCTAAAAGGGGAAAATTTGCTCCTCAAGGGGATTACTCTTAAAGGGAAGAATTTGCTCCCCCTTAAGGCGTATCTATTTCCCTTATGGGAAACTTATTACAGCCGCAGTCATTTTCGCAAATTTTACGTCTTGCAATGCAATTATGGAGCAAGTCCATGGGGCCATGGAAACGAAAAACAACAGAACATAACTACTACTACTCACAAAGTGTGGCTGGCTACCGCTGTTCAGTCGGTGCAGTCTGACTGGTGATAAGGAAGACTCAGGTTCGATACCTACCGGGGTCGGCAACATTCTTTCGTGGGGATTGATTATGAAATCTTTTCTATGGTCATTCTCTCCCTTCCGCTGATTTGGGAAGGACGGGTCAGTTTTTGGCGGCAGAATGTGCACTGAACCGGTAAACTGCTTACGGATAAGCCTGCTCAGGAAAAGCGTGGATAGGTACCCTGACAGGCCCAAACATGACCCAAATCAGTGTTGACTGGGACGTTAAATACAAATAAACAAAACTTGAAAAGTTTACTTCACACAGATAGGAACAGATTTATATGTTCTGAACAACTTTGGGTACGCTGATAGCTCTAATAATATGTATATGTAAATGTTGGAAAGACAGAGAACGTTATTTTTCCTCATTTATAAAGATCGCTGGGTGTAACGGCCTCCGTGGCCTAGTGGATAAGAGTGCTGACTCTTAATCATTAGGTCTCTCAAGGCTGTAGGTTTGAGCATGGCTCAGGTCACATAATGAGAAGTTCTGCAATGGAAGGTCAGGAGGATTTTCATCGGGTACTCAAGGTTTCACTCACCTGATTAACGATCGGCTTGATGTGAGTGAAATAATCTTGTAGGATCGTAAAACCAAACATAAAAAAGATCACTGGGTGTTAAACATTTTCATGTCTTTGCTACAAGAATAAACGTCAGTGCCAAGGTCGAAGGTTCTATCTCTTCCAAATATATAAAATATTTAGGGAGCAAAACAAAGTCATAACGCTGATGGGTCGTTGTTTATTGTTCTTGAGCCCAGCACAGATAGCAATAGTTTCTGTTCAAAAACTTCATGACTACTATTAAGAGACCTGCTACCAGTTACAGACTGAGTTGTTAAAAGACTTTTTGGCGCATTCGATGGGAGCTATTGTATCTGATAAGCCGGGAGTGGTGTTCTTTATTTCCACTCAATACTTGACGTTTTACTAATCAGTTTCTTTTACAATTAAATTGTGATCCAGAAAGATATACAAAAGAATTGCAAATTTCAGGTTTTTGCGGAGGGTACTGCCGAGGTTTAAGATACAGTCTGATTCGCAGCACTTTGTCTGGGCAGGCTTAGATCTTCCTAGGCGGTTCAGCAATACTTCAAAGTTCGGTCGGTTTCAGCTCATGCAGTCCAATATATTGCCCCAAGGTCTGATCGGCCCCCATCCATCGGGGGTTGAAGAAATAGATTGGGCTGCATGATGCTTCCACACAGAGATGATACCGGGTAGTGTTAAATCGCCTAGAAGTTCTAAGCCTGCCCAGGAAAAGTGGCTCGAGTCGGACCGTTGATGCATTTCAACCATTTAGTTTCATTGGGCGACAGATTGGAAGCAATGTCTCAAAAAAGACCCATACAGTGTTAACAGAGACGTTAACAACACATAAAATAGATAACCAAGGCCCTATAGAAGGCCTGATGACTTAGGATAATTTTTTTTATATACCCGTTTGAAAAACAACAACAACAAAAAAAAAAAAACGCCGTATTAAGTTATGGGGTTGGTGTCCGTCCGTCCGTTCGTAAACTTTTTTTTTCGTTTCTGTATAACTCCTACTATACAATTTTCATCGGATCAAGCCTAAAATATGTATGTAGTAAGGCTAAGATGTGAAGATGTGCCTTAAGTTTCGAGAATTACTGTCCACCAAATATTAACAGAGTTATGACCTTTGAAAAATTTGGTTTACATTTTCGTTTGGTTAAGTTTTGTGCTATACATGTGTAAACCATATGTAAGTTACATTTAGTTTATACTTGCCATGGCGTTAAACAATTTACCACAGAATACTCATCACTACCTATCCCTCCTGATATCAAGGTCATAGACTTCGAAATTTTATATACACGTTTTGTATTAAAAAAATTGAAGTGGAGGCAATGATCCGGAATCGTTACAATCAACCCACAGCTCCCATCAGAGACACCAAAGGGAAAGACACACAAACATGAAACAACAGATCCTAATGGAAACACCAACAGCGGAAAGCCAAAAGGACAGTTACTTTCCCATAAAATGGCCAATAGGCTATCCAAAATAAAATAACATAAGCGACACAAACATCCAAAGACAAACCATAACAAAAACAAACCGCGACAGAAGAACCGCCTTGGAACGGTCAGCGGAAACGAATTCCACTGGGGGGCTTAAATCGATTTTACGTGGCCACAATACTTGCCCTTACTTGCGTCGTGATTTAGACAAATAGTCCACATGAAGGCCTCCAAACTTCAGACAAACCATAACAAAAATATACCGCCACAGAAGAACCGCCTTGGAACGTTTAAAGTTTATTATTTTTATTAAAAAAAAAATGCATTAAGTGGGATAATGATATCAGCTGGCTCAAATCAGAATGTAGACTGACAAGACCAAACCTAAAATGATTCACATGAAATATCAAGCCTTAGTTTAGGAAGACTGTTCACATCAAATGTCAAGTCTGGTTTTCTTTGACAAAAAAGGAAAAAGTAAAGGAAAATGTCATCTGTTAATGTTGTAATTGATGTTTGGATTTCGTCGGACCCTTAAAAGCTGCTGTGAGATGGAGAGTTTTTTTTGGTGCTCTGGATAGACATATCTCATTGTTTTAAAGCCCCTGTTACTTTATTTTACTGTCTCTTTGAGACAATTGCTGTGTCTGACCCTGATTACTGATGTTGCAATTTCCGCCGGTAGATACCGAGCTTTTACTTTTATTGTCGTTTTACCGTTCCCAATATTTATTGCTTAAGCAATTACTGCTGTAAATGGAATTGGATTTCTAAATTGACAGGTTTGGCGATAAATTCACTATAAAACTGGACTGTTGTTTGCTTAGTGTTGATTGGTGTCCAATCTTTAGTTTTGTGTTTTAGCTCAGAATCAGGCTCTTTTTCGAAGACTTTGTACAGAGTGTGTTTACGAATAATTCGGATATTCTCTTCTATCCGTTAAACTGATGCAGAATCCTAACCCTGGAGCTCATTTCACGCTCTAACCCATCTTCATCCTTTCACCTCTCAGTTTCTGAAGTCAACTCTTCCATCTTTGAATTTTGGACATGTCCATTCTTGAAATAAGGGGGTTTACTCAGAATCATTAAGTTAAAAAACAGAATGGCAACCAGTGTTGATCCTCATGAGATGGCTCATGATGAGCCATCTCATCTTCATCTACTCTGTTTGCAAAGGTATCTATACCAGTCTACAAGATTGAATGGATTAGCCCTTATCCTACTGTACAACAACCCCTACCTTTGCAAATGAGCCCCGCCAAGCGAATTTGTGTCTTCGAGCATTCCGTCATGACAAATTTTAACTGCGCATGCCCAGCCATTCAGAGGGGCCAGGGACATGGCTTTCTGTCTGTAGGTTCCTCTTGATTCACTGCTTGTATGAGCCAGCAGCGAAGGTTCTGGCAAGGCTGCGCGGATGCGCAGGCTCACCTGAACCTTCACTGCTTGCATAGGCGATAAGTACCAAAATCGCTTGACGGGGCACAAATAGTGTAGATCCAGATCAGATGGCTTCTTCATCTCAGGATCTGCAATGTTTGACAGTCAGTTTGTGAATTTGTAAGAACAAATTATATCAAGTGATCTGATTGGCTCAAAGTTAGAAATGGGTGTAGCTAAACTAATTATTCAGTGGGATAATCCCGTATGAAATTTTGGAGCGGATTTCGCCCGTAAAATGAGCGGAAATGGGGCGAAATACCAGTTTTCCGGGCGAAAAAAGGGCGGAATCTATAATTCCGCTTCGAAAGTTTAAAAGCAACAAGTTTCTCCGGGCGAATTTCTTTTTTATTCCGCCTGTAAAGGTGAGGTGGAATAGTTTGAAGACGGAAAAATAGGACTTAAACTTTTTTCAGAGGCGAAACATTTTACTTAGAAGAAAATTTGGGGCGGAAATTTGTCAGCATCATTTCTTTAAAAATTTCTGCTGGCGGAAAAAGTTGACTTAGACATTTTTAGTGTTGCTAGAAATTTTAACTTATACACTTACAAACAAAATACTGGCAAGTTTAATATTTGCTCTAAACCAACATTACAATAGCACTCCCGTGCGACGTAGTGTAAAGAAAAATATACCATTGACATTCAAGTCTCCGATTTAAAGAAATAATGTGCCTATTGAATTTCTATGCATTACTACTTGTCAAAGGAAACAAAATTTGAATGTGACCAGCATTGAAAATAATGAAATCTAGAATTAGAAACTAGATTTTTTGTTATGTAACACGAACATCATTATTACTTTCTATTTTATGATATGTAAACAAATATGTTTCGTTGACTATAAAATAATGAGGATTTGCAGACTTCCTGGCATTTAGTAAAAAGAATTTTTTATAATTTCTGATGTGTTTGCCAATAGTAAGCCATAGGAAGACTTCCAAAATCTCGGACATACCCTTCTTGGCATTTACTCCATTTCTTCGTTCAGGTCGCTAGGCATGGTGGGCGAAGCTTGCTTACCAAGTAATGCTTACTATCCTAGGACGCCTGATTACACTCTTCTGGAGTCAATGTCTGTTGATCTGAACATTAATATTTGCCATTTGTCTATGGATTGATGATTTTAGATCAACGCTTTGGTACTACGACCTAAATTACTTATTAGAAAAAAAGCTAACCCAGGTATTGAATTCCTTTTCTGGGACGTAAAACTCAAACACTCTCTCACCCATCCCCTGTGCAGGTTAAAGAGCCCTAGAGCTTCCATATATTTACAAGATTACTGTATAGGCTTTCATCCTGCAGACCTGGTATGTTAGACAGACAGACAGATAGATAGATAGCTAGATAGATAGATAGATTGTTTACATTATCACCTCGGCAACATTACTGCTTTTTGATATAGCCGAAAATGCATAAACCAAGATCAAACGAAAGAAGTGACATACTCAGTCATGTAATTTTATGTCTTATCTACACAAATTACATGAATTATATAGTACTTTCAAATAAAAATTACAGGAACGACTTGCTTGAATGCAGCAACCATAACAGAAAAGGTATCCAGTTTTCGCGACTTTGAAACCCTGCAGCACATGCCGATAAAAAAAAAATATTGTTTCCTATACTAAATCATAGGGGCAATGATAATGATGAGCCTAAAGAGAACGATCCTATTCAACATTAATATCTGACATAGCCAAGACGGAAGGAAAACGAAAGTAGCCGAGTATCCCCACCCACATAAAACGGATAGGGTATTCTATTATGCCAAGTAGTTTGACATACATTTTACATAATACCTTAAAGAAATCATTAAGTTATGCTTCTTCAAACATGATATGAAAAAAAAAAAAAAAAATAGAAAAAAGTGTGTTTCTCTCAAAATTTGTCGAAATTAACGATACGTCTATTTCAATAACTGGGGTCCGCCATTTTGTATTGGTCACATGATTTCGTTGTCATGTATCCATTTATAATCTCAAACTATCCATTTTTGCATTCTTGGTTTTTATTTCTGCCTTTATTTAAGTTACCTCTGTTATCATTTCTGCTTTGTATTTTTTTTGGTTTTTGTTTTTCATTCTCCTTTCGTTATCATTCTTATTTTCTCTCGTAGTAACAACTTTTATTGAGATTATACATTTCGAAATCAATGCGCGCCAAAGACTTGCAAAGCCGGTGTTTTCTGTACATAAAGAACGGACAAATTCAAGTAATTTGTAAATGCAGCAACATGAAATCGTTTCAGTAGTATGTCGTAAATGAATGGAATTATTGCAGGTAAATTTGTTTGATATTAGCTTACTGATACATGTACGTTTCCGCTACTATTCAAAATATTGATCGCGGGTGGTTTCGGACCGGGTCGTTTCGGCCCAATTTTCGGGATAGGCCGTTTCGGAGCATTATATTGCTTGAAAAGTGACAGAACTTTTTTGCATGTTCTGCGGCGTCTGATCTGGGCCTGCACTGTTTGTCAATTACCCTTTTTGGGGTTTTCTTGTACAAAATGGTTTAATAGGGCAATTCACTCAGTCTTGGCGTGCACATGTGGACCCAAGTGCCAGTGGAGTGGTCCTGATTGAGGACGTTTGAAGTTGAAGGGGCTCAGAGTGGAGCTGCTGGTTTTGTGGCGGGCTGTTGCTGCTTTGAGGCTGGGAGTATGACTGGAATGTTGGAAGATAGGAGTCTCTCGGGAATGGGATGGGAGACATTGGGCTTAGGACTGTTGTACTGCGGTCTAGGGGGCATCACTGCAGATGGATGGATGGCCTTGTTTCTGGGCGCTGTGGGGGTCATTATTCGTTAGCGTTTCAGACCCGGCCCTGCCGCGGGAGACTGATGTTAGCTTGCAAGGATTCCTTCTTCCCTCGGACCGTGTCATTTCGGTTCCCTCGGATTGTAGTGCCCTTCCTGATTCGGTGTATATAGTGCCAAGGAACTGCATGTCCCTTAGATGACATTTCAGTGAATGGTATCCTGAAATTACTGCAAGGCCTAAACCCAGACAAAGCCCCAGGACCTGACTGCATCAAACCCCTATTCCTTAAGAAGCTCAGTCGTGAGGTCGCTCCCATCTTACAGGTTATATTCTCTAGGTCCCTACAGGAAGGTTCCCTGCCCTCTGATTGGTTGAAGGCAAATGTTTCGCCTATCTTCAAAAAGGGAGATAAAACATGCCCGGCCAACTATAGGCCTATCTCCCTTACATGCATCCTATGTAAGTTACTTGAGCACATAGTGACCTCAAATTTAGTGAAGCATCTGGATCAACACAATATCCTCTATGACCTCCAGCATGGCTTCCGTGCCATGAGGTCATGCGAAACTCAACTCACTATGCTTATTGAGGAATTGCACCAAAACCTATCGGACAGCAAACAAACAGACCTCATACTGCTGGATTTCAGCAAGGCATTTGACAAGGTGAGCCACGAGAAACTAATTTACAAGCTCCATGGCTTTGGTGTCAGAGGTGGAACCTTGTCCTGGATTAAGGCTTTCCTTAATGGTAGGTCACAGACTGTGGTCCTTGAGGGGGATTGCTCTGAGGAGGTACCAGTAACATCAGGTGTCCCACAGGGATCTGTCCTCGGACCAATCCTCTTCCTGGTCTACATAAATGACCTGCCTGAAAAGGTTAAGTCTCAGGTGAGACTCTTCGCCGACGACACAGCTGCCTACCTTGCCATTACAAAGCCTGCTGAGTCCAAGCAGTTACAGGATGACCTCAAAACTCTCGAAGACTGGGAACTCGACTGGAACATGGAGTTCAACCCAGGTAAATGCCAGGTCATTCGAGTAACACGAGCTAGAGAACCCATCCCAACTCAGTACACCCTACATGGCCAAACACTTGAGGTTGTGCCCTCTGCCAGGTACTTGGGCGTGGACATTTCTAGCGACCTGTCCTGGAAGCCCCACATTCAAAGAATAACAAACAGTGCTAACAAGTCCCTTGGATTTCTGAGAAGGAACCTTAAGGCCAAAAGCCCAGATCTTAGAGAGATAGCTTACAAGGCTATTGTCCGCCCCCAGCTGGAATATGCTGCACCAGTCTGGGACCCTTACACCCAGGAAGATATTCAAAGGATTGAGATGGTCCAGAGACGGGCGGCTCGATGGGTCTTGAGGGACTATTCTCCCTATTCTAAAGTCTCAGACATGCTGGGAAAACTGGGCTGGCGCACTCTAGAGCAACGGCGTGCTGATTCACGACTGGTCCTCTTTTACAAGATAGTCCACAGTCTGGTTGCAATCCCTATCCCTACATATGTCATCCCCCTCAATCGATGCTCCCGGACAACCCATTCATTGGCTTTCAGACAACTCTATGCTCGAACTGATTATTACAAATACTCGTTCTTCCCATTGGCAATAGTGCAGTGGAACAATCTTCCGGCCAGCATTGCAACCCTGACAAGCCTTGACAGCTTCAAACTGGCTGTCAGTCAGGAGTACCACCACAGACCTTAAATATAAACACCATTGTTTTTATCCTCACTTTTTCTTGTTTCTACTGTATAATACACTAACACTATGCACTTTTACTCTGTTCTTACTATCCGCTTGATTTTAACTCCTTTCTTTTATCGCATGTTGCGGGGAACCCGGCACGTAATACTCATTTGAGGGTGTATGCCGTATGGAGAGATAGAGATAGATAGATAGACCACATGGGGGAGTCAAAGCTGGACCCGACAAGCTGGAGGTTGTAGCTTCCTCTTGCTGCCTATGTGATATGCTCTCAGCAGTGGGTGGTTGCGACCTTTCAACCACATGTGTGAAAACAGCCTGGAAGAATTCAAGGAGTTGCTACCAGTTCTCTCTTCCCGCCACCTCTAGTTCAAGACACGTGGCTTTTTGTACAGCTCTTGTGTGCGGAGCATAATGCTTCATGCCAGTGAGACATGGCCATTGACAAATCCAAACCTCCAACATCTTCAGCGGAATGACAGGGCAATGATCGGACAGATCTGCAATGTCAGGCCACAGGACACTGTTACCATCAGGTCAAGTGAGCTTCTTGAGCGTCTTAGCATTGAGGACCTAGACCTAATCTTGAAAGAGAGAAGGCTCCGCTGGTATGAACATGTGGAATGCTCCAACGATGCAGTCAAGACTGCCTTGAAATATAATACAGGTAGGTGGAAAGTGGGAGCCTGGAAGGCAAATGATGACCTGGAAGCAGCTGACAGAAAGAGATTGCTGAGAATGGAAGGTATCTGCTATTGATCCTCATGACAGACAAGCCTGGAGATCTGGTGTAAGATCTGCCATGCATGCAGCAAGCCAGCTACCTCGAATGTGGCCCACTTATGTGGATGTTGCCCTTGTACCTGCATGTTGATAAAAAAATCTGTTGATGATTCTCTATAGGATCTATGGAAATTATAGATTCTTGCAAACAGGAAAGATTCTGGTCAAACCCGCTGTTAGATCTGATTCTTTTCTGTATATATCAAGAAGCCGGCCTCGGTAGCTCAGTTGGATGCGCGACTGACGGGTGATCAGGCAAACGCCGGTTCGGTACCGGCAACATTCCTTCGTGGAGATTGATCATGAAATCTTTTCTACGGTCATTCTCTGCCTTGGGCCCCCGCCCATCGGAGCTTGACGAAATAGATGGGCTGCATGATGCTTCCACGCATGCAGAGCTGAAACCGGCCGCACACGAGTACTGGTAAACCGCTTGGAGGATTTAAGCCTGTCCAGGCAAAGCAGTGCGATTCGGACTGTCCTTGCTTATAAACCCTATTGGTTTCATTGGATGACAGGGCTTGAGATGTCATTTCATCTCAATGTCGGGTAAAAGTCCTACAAAATTGGAAGCAACGTCTCCAAAATGACCTGCATAGTGTTGACGGGGACGTTAAACCTCAAATCAAACAAACATTCTCTCCCTTCCGTTGATATGTGATTGAAGAAATGCAAAATATTGTCATTTTCAGGCGAAAGAAATTTCAGCACTGTACTGATAAACCGCTTACATGTACGTATACGCCTGCCCAAGAAAAGTGTGGATAGGTAAACTGACCGGCTCAAATATGACCTAAATTGTGTTTACTGGGCTGTTAAATGCCAATTCAAACAAACAAACAAACAAACAAATATATCGAGAAAATTTGCTGAATATTCGCCACAGCATAAAATCCATTGTCCGAGCCCATATTCACAGCATAGTCGCTGTTTATTCACAGGATATTCACAGTTATTGTTCGCAGCATATTTACATCAAAATTTTTACATTATATTCGCAGAGTGTTCGCAGGATATTCACTCTATATTCAATTTGCAGTTTTGAATCCATGTTCGTCGTATATTCGCAGAATGTTTGCAGGATATTCGCTGCATTTTAATCCACTGTCTTGAATCATGTTTGCCGCATATTCGCAGAATATTTGCAGGCTGTTCACATAAAGTATTCGCGGCAAACCTAATTTGCATGTGAAAAGTGAACATCTTGCGAATATGCTGTGAATACTGTTCATGCCTTAAAAGGACAGTTCGCGGAATATTCTCGCAGTATTTGCCAAATGTTCGCAACATTAGTTCGCGGCAGTGCTTTTTTTTCCGTAAGGGTATAGCCTTCATCCAGATTTTTTTATTCCGCCCGGAATATTTTATGCCCTGGACGGAATCAAAGTATTCCGGGCGGATTTCTGTTGACCTATTGTGATTCCGCCCGGAACCTATTGGGATTCCGCCCGGAGGCGTTCTTGAATCTCGCCCGTAAACGTTTGCAGAATTCCGTCTAATTTGCATATTTCGCCCCAATATTACGCCAAGATTTCGCCCGGAAGCTTATATATCTTCATTAAGTTTCAAAAGCGTAAAAAGGGCAAATTTCCGGTCAAAATAGAAGAAAAATTTCGCCTTTATTACGGGCGAAACGTTTCATACAGGTCTAAGGGTTAAACTGAATAGAAAATTCCTCACTATATATATATGGTAGAAATCCTTTTTAGCTCACCTGAGCACGGAGAGCTCATGGTAAGCTACTATGTTCGGTTAGTGCGGCCGGGCGGTTTTGCTCCAACAAACCATTTTGCCACCATAGCTTAAAATAGAAGAACCTTAAAATGAAAACTCCTCTTATATCTTTGGTCCTAGGCTATGTCATTCATCATAGTATGGGTTATATTTTTCTAGTCCTTCGGGATCATTATTACCACCGCGGAATTTGGAAAATAACTGAGGGTCACTAATGAAACTAAGTAGACTGACCCAGAAAAAACTTGTTTACTCCAGTTTTCATTTCTGTGTTGAAGTCCTTGCTTCCATAGAAATACCTTTTTAATCCATTTGGTACCGGAAACCCCAAAACGGGTACCCTAGCAAACAGTGCAGGCCCAGATCAGATGCCGCAGAACGTAGTGTCTGATCAGGGCCTACACTGTTTGCAAAAAGTTAAGCCATTTTCCAAATAAATTTTGAAGAAAACACAAGCTGACACCCCTAAATTTTGAAATGGACTCCTGCTATATATAAGGAGGAAGATTCCATTTGGTACAAAAAGGGTTAAAGAACATTAAAGATTTTTTATTTTTAGCTCTGACGAACAAGTTGGCTGTCAGATGTAAAAATAGAAAAATCTTTACCTATACCCCTTGCCCAATTTCATTCAATCTTCATAGGAATGTTGCCTAGGTAACCCTCTATCAAAAAATCTAAAACCATCTGCTCCAATGAATAAAATGGCTGCCAGCACCAAAAATAGACAAATGTTAAACCACAATTTCTCCATTACTTTTGGTCCAATTACATTCAACTTCACAGGAATGTTGCTTAGGTGACCTTCTACCTTCTGCCGAGTTCTGCAACGGAAGGTCAGGTGGTTTTTCCCTGGGTACTCCAGTTTTCCCCCACCTCTGATTAACGATCAGCCTGATATGAGTGAAATAATCTTGAAGGGGCCGTAAAACCAAAACCGCCCCAAAAAAAATCTTTACAGGACTGTTGCTTATATGACCCTCATCCAAAGTAGCTAAAATGTTCTGCTCTAATAAACATGAACGACAAAGCTTAAAATAGAAAAACATTTAGATGACAACTCCGCCTGTATCTTTGGTCCAATTTCATTCAAACTTCATAGGTAACTAAAATCGTTCTGCTCCAATGAACAAGATGGCCACCTGAGCTAAAAATAGAAAAACCTATAAGCAACAATTTCTCCTGTACCTTTTGCCCAGTTTCATTCAACTTCACAGGAATGTTGCTTATATGACCCTCTTCCAAAATAACTAAAATGATTCAACTCCATAGAATAAGATGGCTGCCAGAGTTACACATAGAAAACTTTTAAATATACCTTTGGTCCAGTTTCATTCAAACAGCACGGGAATGTTGCCTATCACTGTTCTCAAGGGCAATAATGGCCAGTTTGACAATCAAGGGGATGTAACTCTGCTACTACATGGCCGATTTGACCCATTTTTGAAAACGTCTGAGATTTAATGCATGTCATTGTTTTCTGCAAATTTCATAAAGATCCAACAAAAAATGTTCACAAGGTCGAAAAGTACCATTTTGAGAATCAAGGGCATGTTAGTCTGCTAAAGTAGGTCTGATATGACCCATTTTTGAATTCGTCCGAGATTTTATGCATGCCATTCTTTGTTTTGTTTGATTTGAGGTTCAACGTCCCCATCAACACTGTAAAGGTCATTTTGGAGATGTTGCTTCCAATTTTGTGAAATGACATCTCAAGCCCTGCCACCCAATGAAACCAATAGGTTTTATACGCATGGACAGTTCGACACTCGCACCACTTTGCCTTGGCAGGCTTAGACCCTCTAAGCGGTTTTCCAGTACTCATGTGCTGGTCAGTTTCAGCTCTGCATGGAAGCATCATGCAGCCAATCTATTTCTTCCAGCCTTGATAGGCGGGGCTGGGCATGTCATTGCTATCTGCAAGTTTCTTAAGATCATGCAAAAAATGAAGCAGCTTCGCTGTTCACAAGGTCGAAAATGACCTGGAGTGTATGTAATATACACCTGCGGTAATGGTCAAATATGACCGACGCAGTATCAGAAGAAAGATAGATAGATTTTTTCTGCAAACAATGAATGCCTTGATCAGATGCCCTTCCCGTTGGCTTCTGATATGGGCCTGCGTTGTTTGCTTATGTTCTGAATCTCTGAATCTGAATCTCTGTATCTGAATCTGAATTGTTACTGGTGACACGTCAAACGACATTCATTCACCAGGACCTGTGAAAATGGAAGTTAGTCCCTAGCTCTTGCCTCATTTTGGGTTTCCTGTATAAAATGGGTTAAGGACAATGCAAAAGTATCTCCTCCTCTCACCACCTGCCCTTGTCATTTCTCCTACTTTCCACAGCCTTCCCAATGGGTTGTGTTTGGGCAGTAATTTAAATCACAGGTGAATTCTAAATAGGTAGACAATTCACATTAACCTTTATCACTCTCAGACGATAAATTGTTGATATTTTTCCTATGTTTTCTCAGAAAACAGGACTTGACATCTCATGCAACTTGTCTCCACAGGAGACTATTTGCATGAGATGTCAAATCCTGTTTTCTGGGAAAATCAGAAAAATATTTCAAAATGTTGTCTGCTGTGAAAAAATACCCATGCAGTGCGTTAAATGTCCACATGCTATGCTGACAGCACTTGTCTGAGTATAGGCTTGGAAAATGGTCCGTGTATGGTTTAACCCATGAATTTCTATATATTAAACAAACAGTGTTGACCCTGATCAGATGCCACAGACTGCTGTGTCTGATCTGGTTTACCAGTCTCCCAGCATGAGCCAAGTCCATGTTTTACAGATAATTCTTTTTGCAATGCAATCTGATGTCATAGCAGAATGAATAGCGTGGCTATAAATGACCATTTCCTGGATTTTGTACATGGTCAGCAGTACTCACATGGACAAACTTCTGGAGTATTAAAGTTGATTTTTTATACTTTTTGTGACGTTTTTTGGCAAATTTTTAGCTCAGACTCTGGGGGAACTTCTCCATCATCATTGTCTGTCATCCATCGTCCCCTTTTTCAAACTGGAATATCTTTGCAACCTGCTAGTAGATCTCAACCAAAATTTATCTGTAGCATGTCTTTGGTGGGGGATTACTAGAATATGCATGGTAGGAGAATTGCTCCAGGACTTTGGTTGCTATGGTAACGGATAGGTCGTATAGGTTTTCTTTTGGCAAATGATTGTGAACAGCATAACTTTTTCATTTTTTGCTTGATCTTCGTGAAACTTGCAGTTCCAAAATGGGTCGGATCGAACAAACAGTAGCAGAGTAATGTCCCCTTTATTCTCAAAATGGTCATTTTCGACCTTGTGAACAGCGTAGCTACTTCATTTTTTGCATGATCTTAAGAAACTTGCAGATAACAATGACATGCGCAACGCCTGCCTATCGGGGCTGGAAGAAATAGATGGGCTGCATGATGCTTCCACGCAGAGCTAAAACTGACCAGCACATGAGTACTGGTAAACCGCTTAGAGGATCTAAGCCTGCCCAGGCAAAGCGGTGCGAGTGTCGAACCGTCCATGCCTATTGGTTTCATTGGGCGGCAGGGCTTGAGATGTGATTTCATCTCAATGTCGGGTAAAAGTCCCTCAAAATTGGAAGCAACATCTCCAAAACGACCTTTGCAGTGTTGATGGGGATGTTAAACCTAAAATCAAACAAACAAAACAAAGAATGACATGCATAAAATCTCGGACGAGTTCAAAAATTGGTCAGATCAGGCCTACACCTGTGGACACAAAAGCGTTCAAACTCCTATGAAATAACTTTCAATGAATCTATTTGCATCAAGTTAGTTTGACAAGCAAAGGTCATTCATCAAAGAATTCTAAAACTAGATCAAGCAATTGATTGGTCTCCTTTTGGAAAACAATTTCTGATTGACATTTGAGATGTATTTTGATTGGACAGTGCAGGAGTCAGCAATGAAATGTACACCACCTTGTGTTTTGAATTTATTTCTGTCAGGCAGTTGACTGATATGATGTGAGGATATATTGAATGATGTTTCAAGTCAGAATGACATGAAGCTCATCACAGTTTGAACCTTTTGTGTCCACAGGTGTACTTTAGCAGACTAACATCCCCTTGATTCTCAAAATGGTAATTTTCGACCTTGTGAACATTTTTTGTTGGATCTTTATGAAACTTGCAGAAACCAATGACATGCATTAAATCTCAGACGTTTTTCGAAAATGGGTCAGATCGGCCATGTAGTAGCAGACTTACATCCCCTTGATTGTCAAACTGGCCAAACAGAGCAGCTTCTTCACTTTTTGTTGAATCTTCATGAAACTTGCAGATAATAATGGTATGCACAAAATCTCAGATAAATTCGAAAATAGGACAGATTGGAGTAGCGATGGAAGAGGTATGTCCTCTTGTTTGTCAAGATTGCCTGTGAACACATGTTATCTTGTTTGTACAACATATTATATCTTGTTTGCACAACATGTTATCTTGTTAAGCACAACATATTATCTTGTTCACACAATATATTATCTCCTTGGCACAACATATTATCTTTTTAGCACAATTCATTTTCTTCTGTTAAAAGAAAGATATTATGTTGAGTGAACAAGAAATTATGTTGTGCACAAAAGATAATATGTTGTGCAAACTAAATGATATGTTGTGGAAACAAGATATTATGTTTTGCAGACAAGATAATAAGTTGTGGGAACAAGATACACCTGTGGACACAAAAGCGTTCAAACTTCGATGAAGTACATTTCAATAAATCTCTTTTCATCAAGCTAGTTTGACAAGCAAATGTCATTCATCAAAGTAGTCTAAAATTGGATTAAGCAATATACATTGATTGGTCTTATTGTGACAAGCACTTTTTTTCCATTTTTAGATCTAATTGACATTCAAGATGTATTCTGATTGGACAGTGCAAGGTCTACAATGAAATGTACAGACTTTGTGTTTTGAATTTATTCCTGTCTTGCAGATGACTGTAAGGAAATATTGAATGAGACATCAGATCAAAATGAAATGAAGCTCATCAAAGTTTGAACGGATTTGTGTCCACAGCATTATGTATTATGTTTTGCAGACAAGATATTTTCTTGCGTGCACAAGGTACTATATTGTGCAGACAAGATATCTTGTGTGCACAAGACATTATCTTGTGTGGACAAGTTGTTATCTTATGTGGACAAGATATGCTGTGCGCACAAGATATTATCTTGTGCACAGAAGATATTATCTTGTGCAGATGACTTAAAAATAAAACCAGCATGTCCTTTCCCGGGTTCCATAGTAAATGCACTGCAAATGTAAATATATGGACTTGTCACTTTGATATTTTTCATTTCAGGTTGGGGATGAGAGAATTTTCTGAGGTAATTATGTTTTGTAGCATTATTTTCTCTCAGTAACAAAGACATATGAGCCAGTGCATGACAAAACCTGCAATAAGACATGAGTGCCCAACGAAGACTCAGATCAGCCTGTGCATCTGTGCAGTCTGATCAGAGTCTTTGTTGTGCGCTCTAGGGATAGCTAAGGGACCAATGCTCCTTCATGCAGCAAGAGAAGTCTCTGGTAAGACTATATGGATGTGCAGGCTGTTCTGAGTCTTCAATGGGGGCACATGTCTTATTGTAGTTTTTATCGTGCGCTGGCTCATATTACTGTCTCTTGTTTCATTATTGAAGTGATACACTTGTTCCTTTCTGATTATTCTCCAAGGACCTACAGTTGACATTTTCCCCTATTTAACCCATTGTATACTAGTGGACTCTTCCATTGTTGGACAAGTCCATTTGTCTTAAAAGGGTTGGTAGACCTATTTTTTTGACGGGCCTCCGTGGCCTAGTGGATAAGAGCGCTGACTCTTAGTCATTAGGTCTCTCACCGCCGTAGGTTCGAGCCTCGCTCAGGCCACGTGTGAGACGCCAAGTTTTGCAACGGAAGGCCAGGTGGTTTTTCTCCGGGTACTCCAGTTTTCGCCCACCTGATTAACGATCGGCTCGATTTGAGTGAAATAATCTTTAAAGGGCCGTAAAACCCAAACCAAAAAAAAAAAAAAACAAAGACCTATTTTTTCATTCTTAGTCTATTTTTGACAGAAAATTCTTTTATCAAATAGTGCAAGCCTATATCCCCTTTACGGGTTTCCCCGCCTACAATGGGTTAACTGTTGAAGCACCAACCAAAATTGCACAGCAGACAACATTTTTTTTTCCAGAGAAAAAAAGGGTTGAAATTTCCTCAGTCATAATGAAAATAATTTACCTCAAATATCACCAAATTTCTTTATCCTTTCAAAGTCTAACCTTTAAAGAACCTGCCACGTGTAGCAGATGGTACTTTTAAAGTTTTTTATTTTCTTATTTTTCTGCTCAACAGACAATTCACATGAAATGCCTACCTCTATAGAAGGGTTGACATTCCATGTGAATTGTCTGCTCAGCAGACAATTCACATGAAATGCCAACCCTTTTTTCTCTGAAAACAACATCAACAAAAAAGATGAAATTGGCATCTGCTTTAGCTGAGATTGGTACTTCAAGGGATACGCTGTTTTCTGTCCAATATGATCTGTTTTTGCTCTGTGTCTGTGGTCAGTTAGCGATGAATAATGAGACTAGCGTTGTTTGTTGGAAATCAGGCTGCAACTCACGCAGAAAAAAGCAAAGAAATTGTATTAGTTTCCTGCCTATATTTGGAATAGAGAATGAGTTTCAGAATCAATATCAATTTACTTTGCTGGACATATGAAGTTGTTTCCCAGTAATGAAGGTATTGACCTTTATATGTGTTTTATAACGGGATGTGATCTTTGTATGTGAAAAAGAAAATACACTTTTTGTTCATGAGAAATTTCCTTTGCACGTAAGGGGCAATTTTTACATTTTTAAAATTTACATTCCTTAATGAGTAGATTCCAGCTGAAAAAAATCATGGTACATTAAAATTTCTGTAAATATTCAGACCACCTTGAAGACCACTTTTCAACAGTTTCAAAGGTGGTCTCTTACAAGAGGATACTGGTTGCAGAAAACACAAGAAAGAAAAACTTAGACATTCTAAATATGCTTTTAACTCTTATCCTGCTGTTCACGACAATCCCTTTTCTTTGCAAACAGTATAGATCTAGATCAGATGGCTTCTGAAGAAACCATCTGATCAGGATATACACTGTTTGACATTCAGTTAATGAATTTGTAGCCATAAATTACATCAAGTAATTTGATTGGTTGATAGACAGAAATGGGTGTGGCTTGAATTAATATTCAGCAAGATAAGGGTTAAAAGCAAAATTTGTCCAGACCAGAACAGATACCTGTACAAACCATGTAGATCCAGATGGCTCATAATGAGCTACCTCATCAAGATCAAAACAGTTGCCATTCTCATTATGGTAACTCACCCGTGCAACATAGTGCAGTTTTCATATATACTTTTCTGATGAAAATCGTTGATATTTTTCTTGTAAATGCTCAGAACATAGGTTGTGGGTGCTCGTTAGAACCGCCTCATTGAGGCGGTTCTAACGAGTACCCATAACCTATGTCTTGGAGCAGAAATAAGAAAAATTATGTATACCACTGTAAACCCCAGTTTTCTCTTTATGAAGTAGGGTTTAGGGGAGTCTTCATTTCACGGACGTGTTCACGTGATGGTTAATGATTTTTACTAAAGCCCCTTCTAGCAACAATTCGGACATGGACAAAACTCAAGAATGAATTAAAGGGTTTGTAATGTTGTCATGCAATGACAATATATGTTGTCATTAAATGCAACACTGTTTAATATAACATAATTTTGGATATAAAATGGTTTTAACTTTATAGATGTATCCGAAAAATGTATATATTGTATTGATGATGCTTCCACGCAGAGCTGAAACTGACCCGCACACGAGTACTGGTAAACTACTTAGAAGATCTAAGCTTGCGCAGGCAAAGCGGTGCGAATTGGCCCGTCCATGCTTATAAACACTATTGGTTTCATTGGGCGGCAGGGATTGAGATGTCAATTCATCTCAATGTCGGGTAGAAGCCCCACAAAATTGGAAGTAACGTCTCCAAAATGACCTATACAGTGTTGACGGGAACGTTAAACCTCAAATCAAACAAACATATTGTATTGATAAACAACCATAAATGATCATTTCTCTACACTTGTTCGATTGGATATAATAATAGTAATAATAATAATAATCATAACATCTTTATTTCAAGAGGGCAGCACAATTAGAACAGTAACTAATCTCCCATATAACATGGTTGTTTAACTAATGCAGTTTCTACTTTGGGTGCCAACAACAGTGTTATAAAGAAGCTGTGATGTACTGAAATATTCAAAGGAATTTGCCCTGAAGGAGCAATTAGATCTTAACCCTTTTTGTACTGGACACCCCAAAACGGGTAATTGGCAAACAGTGCAGGCCCTGATCAGACGCTGCAGAATGCGGCATCTGATCATTGCCTCTACTGTTTGCAAAAAGTTAAGCCATTTGCCAAACAAATTTTGAAGACACCACAATCTGACACCCCTAAATTTCAAAATGGACTCCTGCTATATATAAGGAGACAGATTCCATTTGGTACAAAAAGGGTTAAAAATGTTGATATCTGGTGTTATGGGGAAAATAACCAAAGGTCTGATAACAAGTTTGATTTAACGAAGGTAACATAAACCATAGGTGTTTGGATCAATCGAGTTTCACTGTACAGTAAAATTTCAAAAAGCTTGAATACCTTTGAGACCTGCCGGCCTCGGTAGCTCAGTCAGATGTGCGTCTGACTGGTGATCAGGAGGACGCCGGTTCGACTCTCGCCAGGGTCGGCAACATTCTTTCGTGGAGATTGATCATGAAATCTTTTCTACGGTCATTCTCTCCCTTCCGCTGATTCAAGAAGGGCAGTTGTCAGTTTCTGGTGAAAGAATGTGCACTGAACTGGTTAACCACTTACGTATAAGCCTGCCTAGGAAAGTGTGGATAGGTAAACTGACCGGCTCAAAAGTGACCTAAATAGTGTTGACCGGGCCATTAAACTCCAATACAAACAAACAAACAAACAAAACCTTTGAGACCTTGAAATTTCTTCGAAATGTTGGTATAAAGAATACCAGATTCATGTCATTTGATATCGCAAGACTTCGAGAAGACTTGTAGAATAGCCAGGCTTTCCAAACGATTTTACATGTTTTCTCAAAGCCGAGCCTGATAAACTTGATATCAGATGACACAAATCTGGCGTTCTATTATCAGTTAATCCCTTTGTGCACCCTTACATTTTTGTCAATTTTTCCAGCAGTTCAGTTCATACCAGTGCTTGATAAAGGATAGCATATCTTTATCAGGTCAAGGTGTTAAAATGCAATTAATATAGGGGGGTAACTCATAAAGTTCGAACTAATAAGGGTTAATCATAGTGGATTTTGTTTGATTTGAGGTTTAACGTCCCAATCAACACTGTAAAGGTCAATTTGGAGACGTTGCTTCCAATTTTGTGGGACTTTTACCCGACATTGAGATGAAATGTCATCTCAAGCCCTGTCGCCCAATGAAACCAATAGGGTTTATTAGCTTGGACGGTCCGCCTCGCACTGTGGTTCCTGGACAGGCTTAGATCCTCTAAGCGGTTTACCAGTACTAGTGTGCAGGCCGGATTCAGCTCTGCGTGGAAGCATCATGCAGCCCATATATTTCTTCAAGCTCCTATGGGCGGGGGCCGTAATCATAGTGGAAGGCCATGAGGCATAATTGGGATAGCTTTTCAGTCTTCTACAGAATAAAAAATTCTTATGGGTATTCATTAGAAGAGCCTCATTGAGGCGATTCTAATGAGCACACACAACATACATGTTTAAGTTGAAATCAGAAAAAGTCCACAAAGGATCCTGATGGACACGCATATGGATATCTGGAGCTGTTGGAAGAATTCTCTAGGGACTCCAGTTCTAGTTTGAATTAGCCATGGTAGACGAGGTACACCACAACCTCTTTCTTGCACACCAGACAAGGAAATCCGTGATTTTACCCTGGGATAGAAATTTATGTTCTGACCCTGGTGTTCCGACCCCAAATTGAATATAATCGCGTGTTTGATAAATGCACTGGTTGATTACAACCTCATGCGCGGGGTCGTCATGCATGACATCACTAAACATTCCTGTTGTGTCATCACAAAATGGCGGACGTTGGTAACCGACGTGACAGCAGCATTAAAATTCGCAATAGAAATGGAAGGTATGCAAGAAAAAGAATCCAATATGGATGTGAGGGATGGATAGAAAAATCCGTCCCTCGGGATTACTGTCCGGCATCACTCGGCAAGCCTCGTGATGCCGGACAGTGTCCCTCGGAACGGATTTTTCAATCCACCCCTCACACCCATATAAGATTCTAATATTATAGCACTATTAATGGGGTCCCAAGCAGAAACCGTGTTCAAGTTAAACATCCGTGTTAGATACCAACATGATGTATAGATTATATAGAAAAATGACCATAAATGGTCATTTTTCTATATAATCTATACATATTTGGGATCCATATTGAAACCGTGTTATATCGAAATCGTGTTATAACGAACTGTGTTATAACAAGGTTATGGTGTATCTGTGTTTGAATTATCCTAGTTTCACTGTTTGAACGGCCCCTGCCTATCGGGGCCTAAAGAAATAGATAGGCTGCATGATGGGTCCATGCAGAGCTGATTCCGACCCATCACACGAGTACCATTAAACCGCTTAGAGGATCTAAGCCTGCCCAGGCAAAGCGGTGCGAGTCGGACCGTCCATGCTTATAAACCCTATTGGTTTCATTCGGCAACAGGGCTTGAGATGTCATTTCACCTCAATGTCGGGTAAAAGTCCCACAAAATTGGAAGCAGTGTCTCCAAAATGACCTATACAGTGTTGACGGGGATGTTAACCCTCAAACCAAACAAACAAACAAAAACTGTTTGATTTTGGATCAGTGTTTGAGAGAATATCATGCTGCTTTTCTGTATTTAGGAGAGCCAACATTAAGTCATCAAGGGTATTCTGCTTGTGACAGAAACAGTACATTATTTGTCAGAAAAGATCAGGCAGGCATAAGAAGAAATAGATCTAATGTATAATTTAGTCTAAGAGGATTTATTTAGCATTCTGATTGGACTCTATTGGATTCCAAGATCAGCAAGTCTAAGCTGCTGGTAGAAATTCCATAATACTTCCTAGAGCTGGCAGTTAACCCTTTTTGTACAAAATGGAATCTTCCACCTTATATTTTGCAGGAGTCCATTTCTAAATTAAGGGGTGACAAGTTGTGTTTTCTTCAAATTTTGTTTGGAAAATGGCTTAACTTTTTGCAAAAAGTGTAGGCCCTGATCAGATGCTGCATTCTGCAGCGTCTGATCTGGGCCTGCACTGTTTGCCAATTACCCGTTTTGGGGTTCCTGGTACAAAATGGGTTAAGCTGCTTTTTATGGTATATCAACCTTAGACTTAAATATATAATGTTAAAAGGGGTGTATATATATATATCAGTAAAGTACAGATAAACCTTGTTGTTGTTTTTTTCTTGTCTTAAACAGCTTTGCATTAGCTGGCAAACCTTGTTAGGCTCTGCTTTGACTTGTTTTCAACAGCTCTTTATAAGCTCTGTTTTGACTTGTTTCCAACTGACAAACCTGGTTGGGCTCTGTTTTGACTTGTCTTCAACAGCTCTTTATGAGCTCTGTTTTGACTTGTCCCCACAGCTGGCAAACCTGGTTGGGGCTATTGTTTTGACTTGTCTTCAACAGCTCTTTATAAGCTCTGTTTTGACTTGTTTCCAACTGACAAACCTGGTTGGGGCTATTGTTTTGACTTGTCTTCAACAGCTCTTTATAAGCTCTGTTTTGACTTGTTTCCAACTGACAAACCTGGTTGGGGCTATTGTTTTGACTTGTCTTCAACAGCTCTTTATAAGCTCTGTTTTGACTTGTTTCCAACTGACAAACCTGGTTGGGCTCTGTTTTGACTTGTCTTCAACAGCTCTTTATGAGCTCTGTTTTGACTTGTCCCCAAAGCTGGCAAACCTGGTTGGGGCTATTGTTTTGACTTGTCTTCAACAGTTCTTTATGAGCTCTGCTTTGACTTGTCTCCATCAGCTCTATATTAGCTGACAAACCTGGTTAGGCTCTATTTTGACTTATCTTCAACAGTTCTTAATGAGCTCTGCTTTGACCTGTCCCCAACAGCTCTTTATTTACGGCTGACAAACCTAAGTCCATTCGGCACCTTGGGGTTTCTTCCCATTTTAACTTCCGTTAACTTCTTGTCCCTTCAGGTGTTCCAAGCAAAATCACCTTTGCATACCAGGGCACAGTTGTTCAAAGCCTTGTTAACTTAACGAGCTCATAAGTGGTCATATTGTTAACTGTTCTAGCAAGTTTAATGTTTAAAAGTTTGGTATTTTTGCTGAAAAAATGTGAGCAGCTTTTGCATTTTGCAAAAGCTGCTCACATTTTTTCAGCAAAAATATAAGCGTATTTGCCATAATAAATGATCAAAGATTTAATGATATGTTAAATAACGACATTGCTAGTTTTGAACAACTGGCCCCAGAACATGACATTAACCCTTTAAGTCCCATAAAATGGTACAGATACCTATGCAAACAGTGTAGATCCAGAAGAGATGACTCATAATGAGCTGTCTCATTAGGATCTACAGTGTCATCCTGTTAATAATTTTCAACAAACCCCCTGTCCA
Source organism: Lucinisca nassula (assembly GCA_963580285.1). NCBI lineage: Eukaryota > Metazoa > Mollusca > Bivalvia > Lucinida > Lucinidae > Lucinisca > Lucinisca nassula. The sequence goes on along the minus strand of OY757016.1, from coordinate 125,591,707 downwards.
GAATGAACAGAATCCTCCTCAGAAACTCAGGGGTGAAAGAGTTAACCCTTGTTCTGCTGAGCCCGGATATGCCTTTTCTTTGAAACAATGTACATCCAGATCAGATGGCTTCTGAAGAAGCCATCGGATCAGGATCTACATTGTTTGTCATTCAGATTGTGAATTTGTTGTAATAATTTGCTACAGGTAATCTGATTGGTTGATAATCGGTAGTAGGTGTGGCATATATGAATATTCAGCAGGACAAGGGTTAATAAGTATGTGTAATGAATACTCTTGTAAACCCTACATATATAGAGAAAAGTGGGGTTTTGCAAGGATATATGTTTTTTCCTTTATTTTTATTCAGATGTTCTCATTTGAACTGCCCCATTAGGCCGTCCTTTTGGGCACCCAAATCTTTTAAGCACAAATAAAGGAAAAAAATCTAAAGTTTGATCAGAAAAAAAAGAAACTACAGTATACTGCCATACTGATCCTAAATTCTGCCCCCCGCCCATCAGGGCTTGAAGAAATAGATTGGGCTGCATGATGCTTCCACGTAGAGCAGAAACCGACTGCACATGAGTACCGGTAAACTGCTTAGAGTGTCTAAGCCTGCCCAGGCAAAGTGGTGCATGTCAGACCGTCCATGCTTATAAACCATTATTGTTTTCTTACAATTTTATCTTCTATTTGCTTCTTCTTGTCCATGCGGTAGTGTCTTTGTATCCAGGAAGCATATGATAACACATCCGTGAGGCATAGTGCATTCTTTCATATCACCAAAATGGTTACTTTTTGATGACAATTTGTGATTTTTTTTACTCCAAATATAGGTTGTGGGTGCTCGTTAGAACCACCTCATTGAGGTGGTTCTAACGCGTACCCACAACCTATGTCTTGGAGCAGAAATAAGAAAAATAATGTATACCCCCATAACCCCAATTTTCGCTATATAAAGTGGGGTTTAGATGGGTCTTTATTGCACCATTTGAGCCAGTGCATAACAAAAGCCACAATTAATCATGTAAGAACAGCAAAGGCAGCTCAATCAGTGCATCTACCCATTTTACCAAGAGTTTTCTTTTTTTTTCTTCTTTGGATAACCCATAGGCTATAGAAGGTTCATGTGACCAGTGAAGACCCTGATTGGAATGCAAGGATGAACAAGTTGTAGGTGTAGGTATTATCATAAAATTATGCTGACTCATTTTTCAACCAGGCATCTTGGATTCACCTGAGTAATGCTTTTCATTAAAAATAAGGTTTGTCCCAAGAATGAATTACTTGTAGCTTCTCTTATATTCAACTTGTCTCTTGTGTGAATAAAATGCACAGGCATATAAAATGTTAGCTTAACAAGCCCATTAGTGGTATAAAATGTTAACTTTTACAATGTATAATACTTTGGTGTTTTTGCTGGAAAATGTAAGTAGCTTTGCAAATGCAAAGCAAAAGTACCAGTGAATAATCCATATTTAATGATCAAAGTTTTAACAATACATTATCTAACAACACTGGACCTTATATGTTACCGTGATGATCCTTAGTATTGGGACTAACAGTCCTAAGCAAACAGTTAAGATCCAGATCAGACTGCTCCTGAAGGAGCAGTCTGATGAGGGTCTACACTGTTTGCCATTCTGTCTGCACTTTTTCCACTCCTTGCTGGATCGTAAAACAAATTTGTTCCACAAGGTGTCAGGATTTTTACGGTAAACCCCTTTAATTGATTTTGTCCTGACTGGAATCTTCCACCTTAATTTTTTTTTTTTTGCAGGAGTCCATTTTAGTATCAGGTTGAGTTTATTTAGAAAATGGCTGACATTATGGCAAACAGTGAAGGCCCTGATCAGATGCCACATGCCACAGCATCTGATCTGGGCATGCACTGTTTGCCATATAGGGTTGCCCATATAAAAGAGGCATAACCCATGCCTGTGATTTATCATAAGATCTATGTATGATGTGCTCCTGAAAACAACTTTATACCGCAATCAGGCATTCTAGTAACCTAATAAAGGGGGTCGAATAACTGCACGCTATAATCGCTAGTGACCTATAATACCTTCTACTGACCTATAATACGTCTAATGACCGTTTATAGACTGGACCTACTTTTCAGGTCCCTATTTTACAAGTATAAACAATAACATGCAACCTTTCATTCATGGGAAAACAACGAAACTGCAAGTTAAAATCTTTGCATTATTTAGTTAAACAGATTTTCAGAAATTCCAGCTAAATTCTTACCTTCTCGGCTTTTCCTGGTTTGAATGGCCCGTTGGAATAACTGCGCACGGCTACTGCAGTTGCGCCTCAACCTCGAAAATATTTTTTAAAGCTAAAATAAACTATCTATTTGCAGATATTCATACAGAAAGTAAAGCGCTGAGAAACTTTTATTCGCGCGTCCATGTTGTTTACTACGTCTTTGTGGCGCGGTGACGTCAGAAACTTTGCACTCATTGACGTCACATTATACTACGTGTGCGCTCCATGGCACTGAATGTCGTTTAACATGCCACACTGTCTGCTGTCTTTTTTGCTTAAATTTGCTAAATTATTGCAAAACCCATTGGTTGTTTTGAATTGCGGTATAAACTAAATACATGGATAGTGTCTTTAATAATAAAATATAAATAAAATAAAATTTATATGGACCCAATGAAGACTCGCCCGAATTTTACCAAGCTTTGGTAGAAGGTATTGAAGACTTCGAGAATGATACATGTATTATTTGCGGTGACTTCAACTTAGTCCAAGATCAAGACTTAGATACTTATAATTATGTACATATTAATAACCCGAAGGCAAAAGCATACATACTTTCTATGAAAGAGGAGTTAAATCTTGTTGACCCATACAGGGAAGTAAACGAAAATACAAAGAAATACACATGGCGTAAACCTAACCCTCTAAAACAAGCTAGGCTGGATTTTTTTTTAGTCTCTGATAATTTTATGAGTAGTATACACAATACTGAAATTTTACCGGGTTATAGGTCTGATCATTCTATTGTAGTACTATCAATTTTACTAAATGAGTTTAAAAAAGGTAAAGGTTTATGGAAATTCAATAATAGCCTTTTAAAAGATAGGGAATATGTAGAAACTGTTCAAAAATGCATTAAAAAAGTTAAAGAGCAATATATGTTACCAGTATATAACCTAGATTACATAGAAAACAGAAACTGTCATGATTTACAATTTACTATTTCAGACCAGTTATTTTTAGAAACTCTCCTTATTGAAATCCGGGGTAAAACTATTTCCTATGCTGCCTATAAAAAGAAACAAAAAGATCTTAAAGAAAAACAATTAGAAAAAGAAATAAAACACCTTGAAGAATCCGATACTTTAAATCTACCTTTATTAGAGGAAAAGAAAACAGAACTGCAAACTTTACGTAAAGAAAAAATACAAGGTATTATGGTACGAGCAAGATTAAGATGGGCCGAAGAAGGCGAAAAACCTACAAAGTATTTTTGTGCTTTAGAGTCAAGAAATTATACTAATAAAACAATACCTAAGGTTTTAACAGATGACGGAATTTTTATTACGAAACAAGACGATATTTTAAAGGCGGTACAACAATTTTATGCAGATCTATACAAACATAGGGATATAAATGATTTAAACATCAACGAAATTTTAAACATAGATTACCCCGTTTTATCAGAAGAGGAGAAAAATGAGTTAGAAGGTGAAATAAGGGAACAGGAGGTCGCTTTTGTACTGAGCAAAATGAAAAACAATAAAAGCCCGGGCTCTGACGGGTTTTCAGCAGAATTTTTTAAATTTTTCTATTCAGATTTAAAATATTTCATTGTTAAGGCAATAAATGAGGGCTATAGATTAGGGATGTTATCGGTTACCCAGCGACAGGGTTTAATCACATGTCTACCAAAGGGAGAAAAAGCAAGGCATTTCATTAAAAACTGGAGACCAATTACCTTGTTAAATGTTATATATAAAATAGCATCGGGATGTATCGCTGAAAGAATTAAATCAAAACTTTCAAAACTTATTTCTCATGATCAAACCGGTTTCATATCCGGAAGATACATAGGTGAAAATACTAGATTTATTTATGATATTTTAAAATATGTCGATGACGAAGATATACCAGGTTTGCTTTTAATTGTGGATTTTGAAAAAGCATTTGATTCAATTTCATGGGACTTTATTCAAAAAGTTTTACTTTTTTTTAATTTTGGTAATTCAATAAAGAAATGGATTAATACATTTTATAATGGAATAACATCTTCGGTTATACAAAACGGATTTCTGTCAGAATTTTTCTCAATACAAAGAGGCTGTCGCCAAGGCGACCCCCTGTCTCCCTATATTTTTCTTCTATGTGCAGAGATCTTGTCCCTTATGTTAAAAAATAACACTAATCTTAAAGGAATCAACATAGGTGGAGTAGAGTATACACTATCGCAGTATGCAGATGACACCACAATACTCTTAGATGGATCTGAGCAGTCACTAACAGAGGCGCTTGATACTCTTAATATGTTTGCTCATATGTCAGGCTTAAAAATGAATTCTTCTAAAACCAAAGCGGTTTGGATTGGGAGCAGAAAATTCTGTGGAGAAACCTTTAACCATAGGTTCAAATTAGATTGGACAGAGCGAAATTTTACAATATTAGGAATTAATTTTTCTTGTAACCTAGATGATATATTAGAGTTGAACTATAAAGATAAGATAACGCAGATTGAGAAAGAGCTTAAGCAATGGTCTAAAAGGATTTTAACGCCATTTGGCCGGATAACAATTCTCAAAACCCTGATAATATCTAAGTTAAATCACTTATTCATAGCATTACCAAACCCATCAATGGATACTATTAATAGCCTCCATAAGAAATTTTTTAATTTTATCTGGCAATCCGGAGTAGATAGAGTGAAAAGAGATGTACTCATGCAAGACTATGAATACGGCGGCTTAAAGATGATTAATTTAGCAAATTATATAGTAGCTCTTAAATCCACATGGATACGGAGATTAATTGTAAAAGACACTAAATATAAGACACTTTTCGAATCTAAATATGCCCCTTTAGACCAGTTAATGAAACGAGGAACAGAATTTATAAAACAAATAAGATCTAATAACACAAATCTATTTTGGAATGATGTTTTAGAGGCCTGGGTCAAAGTAAATAAACATACCGAAATTTCCGTTGTTGAAGATATATTATCAGTAAATCTATGGGACAATAATAATATTCAAATAAATAATAAATCGATTTTTTATCAAAGATGGTTTGAAAAAAATATATGCTTTATAAGAGATCTTATAAGCGAAGATGGATCTTTCTTAAATTATGATCAGTTTGTACAGAAATTTGATATAAATACTAACTATCTCGATTATTTTGGCATAAGTTCATCTGTGCGAAATTATGTCAGAAATGTTAATATCAGATTAACGCCTATACCATTGAGTAATTGCTATCTTCCATTAAGTATAAAAGAAATAATGAAACACAAAAAAGGAAGCAAACATATTTATAATCTTATTAATGAAAAAGTAATTACGTTAAAAAGTCAACGGAAATGGAATGAAATTTTTAACAGAGAACTAGATTGGAAATCTATATATAACATACCTGCAAAATCTTGTACTAACACAAAATTACATTGGTTTCAATATAGGATTCTCCACAGGATTTTAGCAACCAACGACTTTCTCCATAAGATTAATATAAAAAACGATAATCTCTGCAGTTTTTGCCACATACAGCCCGAGACTTTAGTTCATTTATTTTGGAATTGTAGAATAGTTTCTGATTTTTGGGATCAAATTGAAAAATGGATTAATGAAAAGATTAATGGGTCTATTAGTATAGCTATGTTTTGTGTCTTTTTTGGTATTTCCAACAACCAAGATTGCAATAAGCCTTTCAACTATATCATTATTTTGACAAAATACTTTATTTATAAGTGTAGAATCAATAATAAACCCTTAAATTTTAACATATGGAAATTTGAAATTAAAAATGCTTTGGCGTCAGAAAAAATGATCGCTATTAAAAACTATCGCTACACAAAATATCAAAAATATTGGGGCAAATGGATAACAATATTTGAAGATTCGAACTGACTTATATTAAGCCTGACAAAAAGTAGTCTGACCGTAATTAAGAACCTTTAACTATGATAGTAAAAATGTCGTCTTAAAAGCCATTGTGAATAATTGAGCTTAATTACTGCAACACAAGTCCATGTATACGTGTATATGAGTATATATAGGATCATATGCGCATGAATACATATGTATGTGTGTGTATGTGACGTGCCTGTGTCATATTGCACTTATATTTGGGGATGTATATATACACACACCGATAGGCGCGTGTATACGTGTAGTATATGTATGTGTATGCATGTATATGTGTACAGGTCTATGTATTTATATATGTACTTGATACTTGGGAAATATTCATTAATGTGTTATACACGTAATTTGCTGTGTATGTCTATGTATGTCTTCAGAATAAATTATAAAAAAAAAAAAATAATAAAATATACTCGGTTCGCCCCGACAATTTTATAGGGGCTCGCTAAAGCTCGCCCCTATAAAATTGTCTAAGGCTCACCGATTATATTTTATTATTAAAGACACTAACCATGTATTTACTATATGCTGGATAGCAAAAACTTTGATGACTGTTAACTAGCAACTTAGTAATACAACATCTCTCATCAGTTCATTAAAATGAAAATACTGCAAAACACAATGGCATGCTGAATAAGAATTTACATTACAAGTGACATGTTTGTCAAAAGTACAAAGAAACTGTTATCCATATTAAGCATATTGAATAACCATATTCCGCTTCTCACAGAAAGTGGAGCGGAGCTTGGTGATTGTCAAAAAGTCTATACCACTGCAATCCTGCCTTCTTTAGATTTGTGCTGCATATTCAAAAATATTTATTAATGTTAGGTCTGCTATCTGAAAATTTGGGCCAATCAACTGCGGAGGAGTAGCTACGCAATTGTTCTGCAGACATTGTCAGTCTTCTCTAATACCTGTTCAGAAACACAAGTTAGAAAGTTCAACAGGGTGTGACATAGCTTTAGGCGAGTCTTTCATTTTTGTTGCAAACAGCATCAAATGTGCGACGGGAAGAAGGAAGAAGTCATATTGCTAAACCGCTGGTCGTGTGGTTGTAAGAATAAAACTTTTATGAAGTTTTCATAAGGAGAGTATCAGGAAGGTCATTGATCAGCTAGATAATTCTGGCTTTGGAGGTGATAGATTGAATCATTACCCAGTCATCAACTAGAAATCACCCTTGGAGGATAAATCTTTGTCAGTCTGCACTAATTAGGCTAATCAAAACATCCGTCAAGACTTATTGTCTTGTTAGCGTTTCAACAAAAAGTAAAAAATCTAGCACTCCCTGTGCTGAATAACTTGTCTCCCTTTAGTGGACCAGGCTCTGAGGTCATAAAACTTTTTTCATGCCGAGCATGAAATTCATCCTGCTCATCAATTTTAAAATGCCAACAAATGTTGGCATTTTAAAATTTATGAGCAGGATAAATGACATTCTGTGCTGATATGAGCAGGAAAATTGCCTGATTTTTTGTATTTTAATAGTTATGGGCATTAAAAATTTCATGCTCAGCTGAGTTGAGCATGAAAAAAGTTTTATAACCAGGATCCAGTTAGTCAAAGCTAATGATGTCCTCTTAGTAAATGTATTGTTGACATTTTGATTATTTTGTATGGAAAATATACTAATATACGTTTGCTGAAAAAATGTGAGCAGCTTTTGCAAATGTTACATATATTTTTCAGCAAAAAAATCAGAGTTTAAGATACTGTACTTGCTGGAACAATTAACATTTTAATCACTAATGGTTCGTTAAGATAAAAATACCTTGAACAGCAGCTGGTCCTAGCATTAAAACTGGCATGCTAACTGTCTCTGTACTTGCACTATCATGGAGGAGGTGGTTGGGTTAGGCAAGGTGTTGTCTTACAACACCAGGGCCATCCAGCTGATATTGGCTTACAGTTGGGCGAGGCCTGCTGTCTTTGCAGCAGGTAGGACAAATACTTAGGACACAGAAAAATTGCATCTGAAAATGTTATCTGTTAGTCACGTCATGTGCAACATCTTCTTGCAAACTTTTTCTAAAATATTTTTACATAAAAGTAACAGTGTGGACCCTGATCAGACTGCTCCTAGAGGAGCAGTCTGAGCTTGGTCAACACTGTTTGCAACAATAACTTACAAAATTACCAGCAGGCAAAAAAGCAGATGACAACTGTTGTGATTGATGTCTTAAAGGGTTAAAGGGTGGATGCTTTTATTTCTTCTCTTCTCTTACATGCAACCTTTTTTGCTTATTCTTTTCTATTCCAACTATTTCAAACTTCTATTATCTCATCTATTTCTTTTCTTTCTTTTTATGGGAGACACTGCGAAATGACCTGCATGAGCTGGTTTGTCATGAATCCTTTCACCACTGAGTTTCAGAAATGTTCTCTGCATGTGGAAATGCTGATTTCTGTAAATATGGGATTTAGTCTCAATCACTAGCAGGATGGCAAACAGTGTAGATCCAGATGAGATGGCTCATTGTGAGCCATCTCTTCTGGATCTACACTGTTTGAATAGGACCTGTACAGGTCTCTAGGATTGAAATGGTTAAACTCAAAATTAGGCCTTACCAGTGACCCTCAGATATTTCCAAACTTCAGCAGTGGAATCTGAATGATCTCAAGGACTTGAAAATATAACCCACACTATGATGGAACAAAAGTTTGTTCAAATGGTTTAAGTCACATGACCAAGATGGCTGCCATGGTAAAATCCCTTCAAAAATCTTCTCAGGAATCAAATGGCTCAGCACTCGGGTGAGTTGTTCAGGACCATTTAAGCTCACCTGAGAGGAAGGCTCATAGATGAACTGATGGTAAAGCAATGGATCCATCATCCATCCATTGTCAGGTGTTTTCAAACATCTCCTCAGAAACCACTGGGCCAGTTGAAGTCAAATTTCAAATGGAGCCCCCATGTGTCCCCCATGTGTCGGGATAGCCAATGTTCCTTGCAGTGATCCTGGTCACATGACAGAGTTAGTTGCTATGTTAATTTACAACTGGTAACTGAAGCCAGATTAATACCAAAGGTCAAGGTCATTTTTGATGGACCAAAGTAAGTGAGTTTTCAAAATTACTATTTTCTTTTTCTCAAAAACCAGTGTGCAAGTTGAGACCATCTTATATGGAAGCTCTGTGGAATGAGGAAATGAAAATATATTCAAATGAGGACTGTCACTTGAACAAGATGCCTGATATGACTTTATATGGTAAAAATGAAATATTCGTTTTCAGAACTACTGGGCCAATGACATTGAAACTTGGTTCGTAGCAGAATTCCTTCAGTTGATGATCCTGGGTTGACCTTCTACAGTAAGGCATGCTTTGTATGCTAAGAAGTGAAAACAATGAGATTTCCAGAAATTGTTGTAGAATATGACATCAAAGTTAGTTGATGCATTCAGCTAAATGAGAAAATGAAGCAATATGAGTTGCAATAATCAAGGTCATTGGCCAAATGTTACTGAGATTCTATGAATTAAAAAAATGGTATTTTCAGAAACCAGTGTGCCATTGGAAATCAATCTTATATGAAAGCTCTGTGAAACAAGGAATCTTATAAGAAAGCAAATGGAATTTATTAAAATGAGCCACATGACCAAGATGACCACCATGCCTATTTAAAAACATTTTTAAAACCAATAGGTTGATGACCTCGAAGCATGGTATGTACCATCATATAAATGAGTAGTACTGTTCCAAAATTCTTCAAATGATGTCGCAATTCTTCAAATGTTACACGACAGACTGCATGCATGGTGGTTAACCCAATCACGGTTGACAACTTTGCTGACCTCTTTAATTGCACGCCGGTGGGTCAGGCCTTAGTTTCTATGATGGTTGCAGCATAAAGGCTTACTGAGAATTAGAGAGAATCTAATTCTAGGTAATGTTGGTTGGTGCCTGATGCTCTGTCTCTGGTCGGGCCCATCGGAGTCTTAACTTTTGGTTTTCTTTTGCTCCAGCATTTCAGTGGTTTCTTGCTGTCGAGTCCTCACCGTTGTTTCATCTCTGTGGTTGTTTGATTTTTTGTGTTCACGAAGAGGTTGCACTGGTGAGTTAGGAGACCTTCATGCAGACTGAACAAATTATTTGTCTAAATCGCGACGGAAGTAAGGGCGAGGATTGCGGCCACGTAAAATCGATTTAAGCTGACTGTTCCAAGGTGGTTCTTCTGTGGCGTTTTATTTTTGTTATGGTTTGTCTTTGAGTATCTTGAGTGTTTGTATCACTTATATTTTTTTATTTTGGATAGCCAGTTGGCCATTTTGTGGGAAAGTAGCTGTCCTTTTGGCTTTCTGCTGTTGATGTTTCCATTAGGGTCTGTGGTTTCTGTCTCTGTTGTTGGTGTCTCTGATGGGAGCTGTGGGTTTATTGTATTGATTCCTGATCATTGCCTTCACTTCTATTTTGATCTTGACATGTCTTATGACAAGGTCAAAAACTGTTGTAATCTTTGAAAGCCCTGTAAACTGAATGAAAAAATAAATTTGAATAATAGTACCAAAGGTCATAATCATTTGACCTTTGTCCAAGCTCTCTGAAATTCCAAACTTGAAAGTATTTTTTTCTTTAAACCAGTGCACTAAGTCTTTCATTTGAGATCACCATAAAAACAGCCTCATTCACATAAAGGGCCTATTACTCTATGCTGTGTTTCACTGCGATGGTAAAGCGTTGTTTAATTTTCCAGAGTGCTATGAGATCGCAAGAAATATCTCGTATTTTTCGTGGTGACCTGTGATGGCATCTGTTTTGTGCATGCTCAAAGTGAGCACCATAGTTTGGCGTTCTTTGCAATCCCAACACGTCTATTGGCAGTGCCACTGCATTGCTATGGCAATGATTGTGATCATACTGTATGTAATACTACACCTCAACCTCGTTATAACACCGAATTCTGGGTCCAACCAACGGACTGTGTTAGTTAACCCAATCGTGTTATAAACGCCAACCGTATTTGTCACAGATCAACCATTTACACTATGGTGATCAATAGTTTTCCAAACAAGATGATGTGCGGTCCGGTAAATAATAGTATTTCCCGACTAAAATGTGTTTTGAACTAATCAATGGTAGTAAATACCATGGCCCATCCAGTCAAACAAGTCACTTCAATCGAAACCAGCTGATAAACCATGTTTATATCCAGAAAATCGTCCAAGCTGACAGCGAGTATGACGCCATTTTGATAGCTGGTTCCTGGCTAACTTTGCTGTAACTGAGCGTCAGCGGCCGTACCAAACTACCGTACCGTTAATAGATTTCAATGGTAAAATTACCGGGTTAGGGTTCGGAAAAAGACAATGGTCAACGCTTATGAGAAATTTGAATTACTTCCCTTGGAATGGCTTACCCTTAATATTAGCCATTTGAAATGATTTTTAATGCCAATGGCGCACATGGTCTTTGAATGATTTTTTTAAAATCGATCATGAATATGTTTTATCATTTGCTTTAAGCTGGAATAAATCTGACTTTCTTTTACATGCGGCTCTAGAAAATCAGTTTTATTGCAGTTTACCCATCACATCGCCTGCATCGATGTTTAAAATTTCTGCTGACCAGTGATCCTTAACAGAGTGTGATAAATATTTTTTCGGTTGTGTAACTGAATTCTTTAATCTCTTTAGCTCGCTATGCCAACACTTTGGAGTGTGCCGATGGCAGTTCGTGTTTATCATGCGTGTCAAGCGATACAAGTTTATATACTGTATATTCTTTTGACATGTTTTGAGGCCTGCAATAAATATCAAAAAGTACCGTTATAGACCGTGTTAACTACTGCAGTCAAAAGTGGGAGGAAAATAAAGTTGTGCTTAAAACCTGATAGAATCCTTGGATAATATACTACTCAAAGTTTGATAGGGATCACTTTATTAATGCAAAATAATCTTTGGATGAATTATTTTTTTTTTTTTTTTTTTTTTTTTTTGGTTTGGGTTTTACGGCCCTTTCAAGATTATTTCACTCATATCGAGCCAATCGTTAATCATAGGTGGGCGAAAACCGGAGTACCCGGAGAAAAACCACCTGACCTTCCATTGCAGAACTTGGCGTCTCACACGTGACCCGAGCGAGGCTCGAACCCACGGCGGTGAGAGACCTAATGACTAAGAGTCAGCGCTCTTATCCATTAGGCCACGGAGGCCCGTTTTGGATGAATTAATAAGCTGAATCCAAATTTGATACATAATGCTAGAAAACGTATCCTTCACAAAACCTAGTGATTAATTTTGTCAACTGGCACTGCATTCAAGCGTGACAACTGCAACCGTCTTGGCACCCCCAAAATTTGCCGTAACACGAAAAGATTTGGACAACGGATTTTTCACAAATTTCCAAATTTGTTTAGACAAACGTTCCTAATAACGTGTATGGCGTCCACGGGCATCAATTGCAGTACGACATCGCCTGCGCAGGCTCGTAATCCGAGTCTGTATCCGGTTTTGTGGAATCAGCTTTCATTCAGCAACCAATGCATCTTTGAGCTCCTGTAAAGTCCTCGGATGCACAGGTCGGGCTGAAACAGCCCGCGCATGCTCAATCGGATTTAAGTCCGGTGACTGAGCAGGCCAGTCCATACGAACAATTGTCTCACGTTCCAGATAGGAATTAGTGACGTTGACACGGTTGGGACGGGCATTATCGTCCATCAGAATAAAGTCTGGGCCGATAGCATCTGCATATGGTCTCACAAACTCATCAAGAATATCATTACAGTACCTCACTGCCATTTACGTTCCGTTTTCAACGACGTACAAGTCAGTTTTACCGTTTACGCTTATCCCAGCCCAAACCATGACTGACCCCTTTCCATAGCGATCATGCTCTGCCACATCCAAGCCATCGAATCGCTCTTTAGACATTCGCCACACTAATTGACGTTTATAAGTGAAGTCTAGACAGAATCTGGACTCCTCAGTAAACAGTACTGGCGTCAAGTCACGAACCGTCCAACTGACGTGAGTTCTGGCAAAGTCCAACTGGTCTAGCACGTGCTGTCTCGTCAACGGAACACGTACAGCAGGCCTCATGGCATTAAGTCCGAACTCGTGGAGCCCGTTTCTGACAGTTTGTGTAGAAATTCGTACTCCAGTTCCGTTCCTAAGCTCGTTATTCAAACGCGTAGCGTCCAGGAACCGTTGACGTCGAGACTGAATCAACAAGAAACGGCCCTGACTTTGAGTTTTAGTCCTTTCTCGACCCCGCCGTGTCTGTGTGAAGGATTTACGGGAGTAAAATGCCGACTCCACATTCGGGAAACCACGCTCTGAGACACATTCAGAATCCCAGCAACACGACGTTTAGAGACGCCAGATTCCAACATTCAGACGCCACGATTCATTTCTTCGGTGCTCAGACGGTTTCTTAATTGTCCCCTAGGCATTTTAGTGTTTCACAAATGAAATGAAGTCCTTTTTACGCTTGGTAAAGGAACACTGACAAGTTTGATTGGTCTGTTGGAAAGCAGTGCTACGCAAAATTTTGGGGGTGCATGGATTCATTTGCGAAGTGTGAAAAGTGTGGACTTTTATGAGAACTGAACTGCACATGGGTTTCTGCTTAAGATATTTATCAATATAGCGAGTACAAATTCTGTCAAGAAATTTTAAATTTTCAGTGCAAAATTTGGTATATAAAAAGTGATCCCTATCAAACTTTGAGTAGTATATTTATAAATGTTGGTTGGGGTCCAAACCAAAAGCGTGTTATATCCAAATTCGTGCTGTAACGAATCTTGCTATAACAAGGTCCGGGTTATCTTGGCATTCTGCATTTTTAGCTCGTCTGTTTTTTGAAAAAAAACTTTCGAGCTATTGTCATCACTCTGGCGTCTGCGTTGTCGTCTGGCGTCGTCTGGCGTCGTCGTTCCAAAAAAACTTAACCTTGGCTATAACTTAAAAAGTATTAGACCTAGCCTCATGAAACTTCATACACACACCCATCATCACAAGAGCTACATTTTGACCAAGGACCATAACAACATTGTTGATTTTGGCTGTATTATCTCCCCTTTTCCAATTTTTTTCTGAAACACATTTTTTGCTCTCATTTTAATACTATTCACAACAGAGCCTTCAAACTTCACATGAATGTTCCTTGGGACAAGACCTTTTCAGTGATACCACACTTTTTGATCTGTGACCTTGACCTTTGAACTTTGACCTATTTTTCGAAAATTTAACCGAAAACCTTAACCTTGACCATATTTCCAAAAGTATTTGGCCTACCTTCATGAAACTTCATACACATACCATCACAAGAGCTACATTCCCTACAGGTTTTATAACTCCATCTTGCAATTTGATTGAATTATCTCCCCTTTTCTCTCCGTTTTTTTTAAATTGTTTTTGTCTCTTATTTCAATACTATTCACGACAGAGCCTTATAACTTCACATGAATGTTCCTTGGGACAAGACCTTTTCAGTCATACCACGCTTTTTGACCTGTGACCTTGACCTTTGAACTTTGACCTATTTTTCGAAAACTTAACCAAAAAACTTAACCTTGACCATATTTCCAGAAGTATTTGGCCTGCCTTCATGAAACTTCATACTCACACTCACCCATCATCACAAGAGCTACATTTTGACCAAGGGTCATAAATATATTATTGATTTTGGCTGCATTATCTCCCCTTTTCCAATTTCTTTCTCAAACACATATTTTGCTCTCATTTCAGTACTGTTTGTAACAGAGCCTTCAAAATTAAGCAAAAACAGACGAGCATGGCGCCGCTTGCGGTGCTCTTGTTCTAGGAAGCTGTGGGATCACCGTGAGAATGCGGCCCTGGTATGATACTGCGTTGCTATGGCGATGATTGTGATCATACTGCACCCATCTTGACATTCTGCATTGTTCTTGGACACGCCTGGCCCTGGTGTGACAGGGGTTTAACTTGACTGCAACATTGTTATTATCCTCTTCCAATCATCATGTTCAATGCAAACATAGCAGTTGACTCAGGTGAGCCTTATGGCCCATAGTTCTCTTGTTTTCTAGCACAGAAAAGGGCCATTGACAATTTATTTACTGACCATTCATTTTCTTGCTTGGAGCACTGAGTTCATTAGCTTGATTGTTTTTTTTTCAGTTGTTATATTGCCAATTTCCTGACTTTTGGTCTTTCCTTATTATCCAAGATGAATAACTGGTCTTTCATATAGGCTCTGGTAAATCATTTTAGTTAGGTTGGTAAAGTCTCAGGCTGCTAAAACAAAGCACCTATTCAATGGATTGAGATAAGGTGAGATAGTGCATTCTTCCATAACTCAAAAATGAATTTTTTTTTTATTTCTGCTCGAAAACATAGATTGTGGGTGCTCATTAGAACCACCTCAATATGGTGGTTCTAACAAGTACCCACAATCTATACTTTAGAGCAGAAATAAAACATTCATTGTAGGTGCTCATTAGAACTGCTTCAATGAGGCAGCTCTAACAGGAACCCGCAATCTATATTTTAGAGCGGAAATAAGAAAAACACTGTATCCCATTTTAAGCCTTATATAAAGTTGGGTTTATAAGGGTATTCGTAACATGGTCTTGTTCAACAGTGATGCTTCTTGCCTAATATGATGGAGAGCACACATAGAATTAGCCATACACAATTTCCTATAGCTCCAGAAAGGAAGAAGAAACATATTTTTTAAAGTGGAATTTTTGAGAATTTCATTGTAACAATATTCTTAGGGTGATAAAGGCACCAAGCAAAATTCAGCTACCTCTGCAGATGATTTACATGAAATATAAAGCCTGATTTTTACTGAAAACTTCACGATGCTGAAGTACAGGGAGATGTTCTACTGTCACATTGTTCTGTTGCATTGAAACAAAATAAAGCTACTGTATTTACTCTTAGAATTCGGACACCTCATCTCCTTACCATAGTTGTTTTAAAATTTGAACAAGTAGTCAGATGCTGTCTGAAAATAACTGAATGAGACATTCTGTGGCCTCTAATCAGAATGCCTGCACTGTTTGCTCAGGCCTGTCTGTCAAATACATAAGGTAAATATGGTTTAGAGTTTGGAAGCCTGTCAACAACTACATGTATTTTGTCAGTTTGTATGTTTTACCCATGGTAAAACCACTCAGATTGCTTGTGTCAGTACATTTCATAGTTTGTGTCATTAGTCTGTATTGTCTTAGATGTAGCAATTTAATTATCATTCTGCGGTAGATCAACATTGTCAGCCTGATTAATCTCTATAAAGGAATTACCTAGTGATTTTATACATTGCATGATGTGCTTTGTTAAAGGCACTAAAAACGGGCTTCAAAGACATTTTAGGTGATAAAGTTCTTGGTAGGAAAATTAGTATTTACCATACATAAATAGTATCAAAGTTGGCATGAATGATATTCAGGTCATTAAATGATCCACATCATGTGAAACAATCTTTTGCATATCTGTGTGATGTGTCCATTCAAACTGTGTGAAGCATATGTGTATGTCCATTCAAACTTGCAATAACCATTGTGTAGAACCAAGTTGGGCTTAAAATATAAGGCTTCTTAAAGGCTTCTTAATTTCTTGTGTTCTTATCACATATCCAAACTATGACCTATACTTGAGTCTTAAACATCGAAAAAACCCAACCTTTTGCAAACAGTGAAGAAGCCATCTGATCAGGATCTATGTTGTTTGTCATTCTGTTTGTGAAATTTTGTGCATGTTTCTCATACATATACACTTAAATTTCTTTATAACAACGTTCATTATAACACAGTTACTGTAAGATCATCTAGTCAATTTCTTGAAACTCAGTCTGGGCATACTTGGATGAAACTAGCTCATATGGCCAAGAATGTTTGGTTTGAACAAACCTAGGCAACTGTGGCTGCAGTGGGGACAGCCATTTGACTAAACTTGCAGACATCATTTTCAGATTTTTTTTTCTTCTTTTTCACAGAAAATCTGCCTTGAGGTTTCATGTGAATTGTCTGCCATGTGTAATGAGTGAAATTATTTAGACTGTTTTGTGAAGTATACATTCAAGTAAGTTAATATAAAATTTTGATGCATTTGAGTTCCATTAATCATACTCAGATGTTGTTAATGTTGGGGTTTTACTTCCCTGTCAACACTATTTACCCGACATTGAGATGAAATGACATCTCAATACCTACTGCCCAAAGAAACCGCTAGAGTTTAAGGAGTGGTCTCACTCGCACCACTTTTCCTGGACAGGCTTAAACCTACATGTAAGCAGTTTACCCGAACACAAGTTTGGTCAGTTTCAGCTCTGCGTGGAAGCACTATGTAGCCCAATCCATTTCTCCAAGCCCCAGTGGGCAGGGTCGGGAAACTGAGATGCGGTTGAATTATAAATGTACTCAAAATAGGAAATTTAATGGACAATTTTGGTTGAAGCATTAAGTAAAGTCTTGTTTTCTTACATACCAGATATGAACATCCAGCATTTACATAGGGTATAGAAATTCTTATGTCACTCTGTTTATCTCATTACGAAAACACACCTATACAAATACATCCCCACCTTTATCGCCGAAAAAATGAAAATTTTAAGATGAAAAATTGTGATATTTTTCTTATTTCTGCTCAAAATATAGATTGTAGGCACTCGTTAGAACAGCCTCATTGAGGCGGTTCTAACAAGTACCCACAATCTATATTTTAGAGCAGAAATAAGAAAAATAAGGTTTACCCCTGTATACCCCAGTTTAACTAAATAAAAGTGGGGTTCAAGGGGGCTAAATTTATACAGGCGTGTTTTCCTGATGTCATCCTCCTTGTCCCACTCTGCTGTGCACTAAATGTATTTGCAAGGCATGCTGGTAGAGAGTGACAACAAATCTAACTGATAGTTTGCATTTCATGCATTAAATGCATTACATATTCAACACAGTTTGCATTTGTTGTCTTTTTTATGCCTCGCCATTCAAAAAATGGCGGGGTATTATGTTATACCCTCTGAAGTTTTCAGTGTCCGTCTGTCCATCCATCAGTGCCTCATATTTCATGTTTTGATACCGTTTGAGACATTTGCATGAAACTTCACAGATATGCAGAGCACTATCAGACGACATGCAGAACGTATGAACCATAACTCTGATTTTCCTACTTTTGGAGTTGTTTCCCTTTGAACATTGAACATAGCCATTTCTATCATAGTTTCGTGTCCGCTCCATAACTTCAATACCATTTGAGATATTTCCATGAAACTTCTCAGATAATTATGTAGAGCACCATTAGACACCCTGCAAAACATATGAACCGTAACTTTGATTTTCCTACTTTTGGAGTAATTGCCCTTTGAACTTTGAATATAGTTGTTGCTGTCAGTTTCGTGTCCGCTCCATAACTCTGATACCATTTGAGATATTTTCACGAAACTTTACTGATACCAGTATGTAGAGCACCCTGAGGCGATGTGTAGAACATATGAACCATAACTCTGATTTTCCTACTTTTGGAGTTATTGCCCCTTGAACATTGAACACAGCCATTTCTATCATGTAGTTTGTTTGAAGTTCTATATCTCCTGAACCTAATCATTGATTCTGACCAAACTCGCATGGTTACATCACTAGGAGGGGGGAAAACAGCCATTAGGTTTTGGTGACCTTGACCTAATTTTCAATGGCACAGGACCCTCGAAACTGTAAATTTTGTGCCAATGATGGCTTGTCTGCACCAATTCTCATAAACGCATCAATGAAATGTGGTCTAACTTTGTACAATATATCATTGCAATTGACCAAAGATTTAATTAGATTTTGAAGACCTTGACTCCCAACAACTGAAAATGAGAATTTTAATTCTGGTTTACTTTCTTTTGGAGCCATGGCTCTTTGAACATTAAAAATAGTCATCTCAGTCATGTATTCTTGTCAACTTTATTAAGGGATGATTAGATTTTGAAGATCTTGACTTTATTTTAAAGGACACAGTCCCCCAAAAACTGAAAATGAGAATTGTAATTCTGGTTTAACTTTCATTTGGATCCATGGCTCTTTGAACATTGAAAATAGTCATCTCAGTCATGTATTCTTGTCAACTTTATTAAGGGATGATTAGATTTTGAAAATCTTGGCTTTATTTTGAAAGACACAGGCCCCGAAAAACTGAAAATGAGAATTGTAATTCTGGTTTAACTTTCATTTGGATCCATGGCTCTTTGAACATTAAAAATAGTCATCTCAGTCATGTATTCCTGTCAACTTTATTAAGGGAAAGAGTACCCCGGTAATGCATCCTTACTTTGAATTCCTTTTTGACTGTGATATGGCACTTGCTTGATGTAATTGTAGTGGTGGGGCATCATGCAGTGCTTGCAGCTATTTTTTTTTTTTTTTTTTTTGGTTTATCTTGACACAGTGTTTTACTGTACTTTCACAAAGCACTATTAATAGCGCATAAGATTAACAATAATATGTCATACTTTGCCTTGGTAGTGCAAAAGTTTGAGAGTGATCAGGTTTACCAAAAGAAATAATCCTTAAGATAATGAATAAATCAAAAAGAACACGTTCTGGGGCCAGTTGTACAAAATTAACAATGTCGTTAGTTTACATATTGTTAAAACTGATCATTTATTATGGTCAGTATGCATATTTTTACTGATAAAATGTGAGTAGCTTTTGCAAATGTAAAAGCTACTCACTTTTTTCCAGTAAATATCACAGGATTTTCAGTATTGTACGTACAAGAATAGTTTTTTGTTTGTTTGATTTGAGGTTTAACGTCCCCGTCAACACTGTAAAGGTCATTTTGGAGACGTTGCTTCCAATTTTGTGGGACTTTTACCCGACATTGAGATGAAATGACATCTCAAGCCCTGTCGCCCATGAAACCAATAGGGTTTATTAGCATGGACGGTCCGCCTCGAACAGCTGTTCCTGGACAGGCTTAGATCCTCTAAGCGGTTTACCAGTACTAGTGTGCGGGCCGGATTCAGCTCTGCGTGGAAGCATCATGCAGCCCGTATATTTCTTCAAGCCCCTACGGGCGGGGGCAGACAAGAATAGTTAACATTATGACCACTAATTAGCTTATTATGCTAACTATTCTTTAACCCATTTCAGACTGGAAACCCCTAAACGGGTACCTTGGCAAACAGTGCAGGCCCAGATGAGACGCCGCAGAACGCAGCATCTCATCAGGGCCTACACTATTTGCAGAAAGTTCAGCCATTTTCCAAATCAATTTTGAAGATACCACAACCTGTCACCCCTAAATCTAGAAATGGACTGCTGCTATATACAAGGAGGAATCTTCCATTTGGTACAAAAAGGGTTAAACAGAATAAGTACTTTTTACTTGTACGTATTCTGTATTGTTGTTTCCAATCCTCATGATGCCGGGACCAATCATTACTCTCTTGACTTAGCCTCATATTTATAAAAGATTCTTTTAGTCCTTACATCAAGAATATCTGACCTAGTTGTTATGGAACTTATTCACACCCCACTTGTAGGGCAATTCCATTTTTCCCCTTCACAGTATAGAAACCTTATAGCATATTGATGTGGTTGTTAGCATCCATTCAGTCTGAAGTGGAAGCGACAGGCCAAAGAAAGCAATCAACAATTTGATTACAGTTTCTCCAAGAAAGTCACGTTAGTGACAAGTTCGCTAGTGATTACATTGCCGCACACACAGAAGCAGAGGATTGTCTAGAGAAGATATTATATAAATAATAATTGCATCTGTATATCAGCCGTGTTAATTTGTGGATAAAAATGCATGAGATTTTCAGCCTAGAAAGAAGCTTTTGTAAATTTGTCACATCGTGAAACTTATTAGTGGGCTCCATTGGTATAAACTGGATTTATTCTAATTTCCGTCTGGAAGCTGTCAGTGGCTAAAAAAAGATGAAAAGGCTGACCAGAAATCTGTATTAGAAATTTACATATAAATCCATTTCTTGAGTTATATTTATTGTCCAGTCTTGTATATCCACTAATTGATAGAAACTGCATCATGGAGGCATGTATAGCTTCAGACAGGGAGGACATCTGAGGATAATTTTTGGGTTGATGGTTTGTCATTCAACCCAAAGTTAACCCTTGTCCTGCTGAGCCCGGATATGCCTTACCTTTCAAACAATGTAGATCCAGATCAGATGGCTTCTGAAGAAGCCATCTGATCAGGATCTACATTGTTTATCATTCAGATTGTGAATTTGTTGCAATAATTTGAATCAAGTAATCTGATTGGCTGATAATCAGTATTGGGTGTGGCAAAAGTAAATATTCAGCAGAACAAGGGTTAACAATACTGTAGATCTTCATTGCTGCTGTCCTTTAACCTTTTTTGTCTTAAATGGAATCTTCCTCCTTATATATAGCAGGAGTCCATTTCAAAATTTAGGGATGTCAGGTTGTTTTTTCATCAAAATGTATCTGGAAAATGACTGAACTTTAGCAAACAGTGGAGGCCCTGACCAGATGCCGCGTTCTGCGGCATCTGGTCTGGGCCTGCACTGTTTGCCACGGTACCCGTTTAGGGGTTTCCAGTCTGAAATGGGTTAATTTTTATCGGATTTTCCTGAAACTAACATACAGGTAGGTTGGGGATGAAAGTTTGTATGAATTCAAAAACTGGTGATGTCGGCCTATCTCCTCAATGGAGCATTAGCTCAGTGGTTAGTGCACTTGCCATTGATGCTAGAGGTTTGATTCCCGGCTTCAGTGATAAAATTGTGGTGTCAGAAGATGTTCCACTGTCATCATTTGCAGGGATGAATGCCACAAAGTGCACAGTCCTTCAGATAGAGATGTTAACTGGAGGCTGCCTGTTTAGGGAGAACCATCCCCTGTGCAGGTAAAAGATCCCTACAGTAATTGCATGATTACTTTGTAGGCTTTAATCCTGCAAACCTGGAGTGTATGTAATGTATACCTGTGAGTAATGGTCAAATGTGACTGATCACAGTATCAGTAGAAAGGAAAGAAAGAGTTATGTCTCCTTGATTGCTTAAAATGCCTGTTTTTGACCTTGTCATCAGCATAAGTCCTTCAGTGTCCTTCAGTAATGATTGGAACTTCCTGAAACTTTGAATCTGTTAGCTCAGGTGAGCGATTTAGGACCATCATGGTCCTCTTGTATTATTACTATTTTGGTTCCTTTGTTTTCATGTGCTTCATTGACTATATGGATAAGGGTTAACTCTTTTCCTGCTGTTCACAACAACCCCTATCTTGGAAACAGTGTAGATCCAGATAACAATGATAATTGATCAAAATTTGAACAACATTGCCATCATTGGCCATGCAAAGTTTGGATGATTACATTTTATGACATGATGCTATGACACTTCCATTACAATAAGGCACCTGTGCATTTTTCACATCTCCAAAATCCCACTGGCCAATGCTTTCACAGGTTTGCCGGGTCTTACGTAGATTTGCTGGTGGATACATTGCAAGTTTTCTGGAAGAAAATGGCGGCGCACGTGGGTTGCTAAGCGGAAATAGGTGGTATTTTCCATTGCTTTATCATTTGTGTTCAACACAGAAACACACCACCTATCACATGGAGTATAGAAATTATTCTTTTTAAAGCGTGCGGTGTGTATTTGGTGGTATCTTTTAGATTTTCCCGATTTTTTTTGCCCACAATCCACTCAGAGTAGGTCATTGTTTAAGAACTGTGACATTTTCCAACTCATTTTGTTGCAATTTGAGATGTGAGAGCTATCTTGTTTTTATGCCCCCAACTTCCAAGAAGTTGATGGGGCATATTGGTTCTGTCTGGTCCGTCTGTCTGTCCGTTACGCTTTCACCCTGTAGTAAACTCAAGAATGGTTTGAGCTAGGATCTTGAAATTTCATATATGGAATGTGCATGAAAAATAAGCGGACACTTTTTTTATTTTTTTTTTCGCCGGACTTGTCTTTGCAGAGTTACCCCCCTTTTCGGACTTATGCATTGTTGCTATGGGGAAACCTTGTGAGCAAGATATCTGGAGAACCACTTGAGCTAGGCTCATGATATTTAGTTAACAGTTTGGGTCTAAGGTGTAGATGACCTGATTAACTTTTGACGAAATTCCGAAAATATTTAACGGAGTAACGCCCCTTTTCGGACCTATGCAATTGCGGCTATGGGAAAACCTTGTGAACAAAATATCTGAAGAACTGCTTTAGCGTCACTGTTTGCCCATTTGGCCCCCGCCCATAGGGGCTTGAAGAAATACATTGGCTGCATGATGCTTCCACGCAGAGCTGAATCCGGCCCGCACACTAGTACTGGTAAACCGCTTAGAGGATCTTAGCCTGTCCATGAACCGAGGTGCGAGGCGGACCATCCATGCTAATAAACCCTATTGGTTTCATTGGGCAACAGGGCTTGAGATGTCATTTCATCTCAGTGTTGGGTAAAAGTCCCACAAAATTGGAAGCAACGTCTCCAAAATGACCTTTACAGTGTTGACGGGGACGTTAAACCTGAAATCAAACAAAAACAAAACTGTTTGCCCATTAGATATCCAGTCTTTTCACATGACATACAGTCTCACCAGAGCCTTCACTGCTTGCCTATGAGATAGCCATACTTTTCACATGACATACAGTCTCACCAGAGCCTTCACCTTTGCTTTTGAGATAACTATATTTTTCACATGATATAAACAGTCTCACCAGAGCTTCACTTTTTGCCTTTTAGATAACTGTACTCTTCACGAGACATGCACAGTTGCACCAGAGTCTTCACTGTTTCACCGGAGCCTTTGTTGTTTGCCTTGTGGTAACTATACTTTTCATAAACAGTCACACCAGAGCCTTTGTTGTTTGCCTTTGAGATAACTGTACTTTTCACAATGACATAAACATTTTTACCAGAGCCTTCATTGCTTGCCTTTGAGATTAATATACTTTTCACATGACATAAACAATCTCACCAGAGTCTTCACTGTTTTCCTTTGAGATAATTATACTGTTTATATGACATAAACAGTCTCACTGTTTGCCAATGGGAAATCAACACTTTTCACATGACATAATATAGTCTCACCAGAGCCTTCACTGTTTGCCTTTGTGATAACTATACTTTTCACATGACATTCTGTCTCCCCAGAGCCTTCACTGTTTGCCTCTATTATAGATATACATGTACTTTTTACATGACATAACACAGTCTCACCAGAACCATAAGTGTTTGCCTTTGAGAAACTCATAGCTATACTTTTCACATGACATAAACAATCTCACCAGAGCCTGCACTGTTTGCCTCATAGTTAATTATACTTTTCACATGACATAAACAGTCACACCAGAGCCATCACTGTTTGCCTCTTAGTTAATTATATTTTTCACATGACATAAACAGTCACACCAGAGTTTTCACTGTTTGCTTTTGAGATGACTATACTGTTCACATGTCTGTCTCACCAGAACCTTGACTGTTTGCCTATGAAATAACATATTTTTCACTTGACATATAGTTTCACCACAGCTTTCACTGTTTGCCTTTGAGATAACTATACTTTTCACATGGCATGCTTAGTCTCACCAGTGTATTCACTGTTTGCTTCACCAGAGCCTTCACTGTTTGCCTATAGATTAGATAACTATACTTTTCGCAAGATATAGACATTCTAACCAGAGCCTTCACTGTTTGCTTATAAGATTGCTATGCTTTTTACATGGCACACACAGTCTCACCAGAACCTTCATTGTTTTCTTTTGAGATAGCTATACTTTTCACATGACATACACAGTCTCCACAGAGCTTTCACTATATTTGCCGATGAGATGACTATACTTTTCATAGACATGCACAGTCGGGAGTAAGCCAAGTTTGTTTGCCTATATTGGAAAGATTTATCCCTACTCAATGGTAAGGTGCGTATACAGGTGATAATCATGGATGATGATAATTATAGATGGCAAGAAGAATAGGGAGTTCTCAAATGCTAATATTAATCCTGTCTTTTATGTAATTGACAAAAATGCCTTTTCTGTCTTCAAACACATATGTTATAAAAAATCATTGACAAACTATCTTCTTTCATTTTTAAAACACTTCTTAATGCCCCTGTTCTGTAAAACACTGTTTTGGATATAACATGGTTTAAAATGGTTTAAAGTTGGATAAAATAAGGTAAAATGGTCATTTTTCTATTTAATCTATATATTGTATGTTTCTGGTGTATAATGTGGTAAGTTTCAGCTTTGAACCCCAACAAGAGTTGTAAGGAGATATGGGGCCAGTTGTTCAAAACTATGATGTTGTTAGTTAACATATTGTTAAAACTTTGATCATTTAATATGGCAAATATGCTAGTATTTTTGCTGAAAAAAATGTGAGCAGCTTTTGCAAATGCAAAAGCTGCTCACATTTTTCCAGCAAAAATACCAAAATTTTAGATATTGTACTTGCTAGAACAGTTAACAATATGACCACTAACGGGCTTGTTAAGCTAACCATGCTTTGAACAACTGGCCCAGACCATGTTTTAACCAAAACCATGTTATAATCAACAATGTTATAAAGAGTACCATGGTTACTTGCAACTCCACAAAATACAATATTTATGCCATGGAATTCATTAAAATTCTTCATGGAGATGCAATTCTGACAGACACATGCACTGTTGCTTGTAGACATTTATGAGGAAACTGATATGCTTACTGATTACTGGTCTGATTCAACTTAGAAGATATGACAGATTTATGCAGGTCTGCTACTAGGAAGTATTTTTATGGTTTTCTAGCTACTGTTACTGTCAAAAACATATGACATGGTTTGTCTTCTCTAACAGTTAGATTCTCAGCAAGGATGTTTGCTTCTGACTTCTGGTTATATGTATAAAATTATTACTTGAATTGATTTTATATGTACATTGTTCACATTTTAACCCTTCTCTTGCTGTTCACGACAACCCCTATCTTTGCAAACAGTGTAGATCCAGATCAGATGGCTTCTGAAGAAGCCATCTGATCAGGATCTGCACTATTTGGAGCCATCTGATCAGGATCTGCATTGTTTGGCATTCAGTTTATGAATTTGTAGCAATAAATTACATCAAGTAATTTGATTGGTTGATAGACAGAAATGGGTGTGGCTTAAATGAATATTCAGCAAGATAAGGGTTAAAATGCTTAGACTGAATACAGTAAAATTCCACTAATTAAGAAAATCCCATATCGAGACCATTTGACTATTAACCCATTTTGCTCGCCCCCACCCATCGGGGCTTGGAGAAATAGATTGGGCTGCATGGTGTGTCCATGCAGAGCTGAATCTGACCACATACGAGTACTGGTAAACCGCTTAAAGAAGCCAGGCAAGGCGGTGTGAGTTAGACAGTCCAATGCATATAAACATTCTGGTTTCATTGGGTGGGAGGGCTTGAGATGTCATTTCATCTCAGTGTCAGGTAAAAGTCTCAAAATTGGAAGCAATGTCTCCAAAATGACCTAAATAGTGTTGACGGGGATATTAAACCCCAATTCAAACAAATAAAACCCATTTTGCACCAGAAACCCCAAATTGGGTAGTTGGCAGAATGTGGTGTCTGATCAGGGCCTGCACTGTTTGAAAAAAAAATCAGCCATTTTCCAAAGAAAGAAGAAAAAACACAACCTGACACCCCTAAATTTTGAAATGGACTTGTGCTGTATATAAGGTGGCAGATTCAATTCAGTACAAAATGGGTTAAAAGCCGGCATTTTGCCAGTCCAAAATTAGGCTTTCCTTTTTGTTTTTCTATATACATGTATGTCAGTTAAACCACCCCAGTAATAAGATCACTTTATTGCGCAATGGTGATTTTAACCCATTGTATTCTAGTGGACTTTTCCATTGCTATATGTTGAACAAGTCCATTTGACATATAAGGGGTGTCAGGCCTATTTTTTCACATTTATTCTACTTTTGACAGAAAATTCTGTTAGCAAATAGTGCAGGGCCAGATCAGACGTCGCATTCAGCGGCGTCTGATCTGGACCTGCAATGTTTTCCAAGGTTTCCTGCATACAATGGGTTAATATAGAAATTTTTCTGTAATTTAATGGCATGTTTACAGGATAACAAAGTCATCATTCTCTAATTCTCTAATTAATGTGGGTACCCCTGCCCATCAGGGCTTGGACAGATAGACTGGGCTGCATGGTGCTTCTGCACACAGCTGATACAGACCAAACTTGAGCACGTGTAAACTTCTTGGAAGGTCTAAGCCTGCCCAAGAAAATCTTTGGGTAGTAGGGCTCCCTCTCTCTCTCTCTCTCTCTCTGTCTCTCTGTCTCTCTCTCTCTCTCTCTCTTTCTCTCTCTCTCTCTCTCCTCTCCCTCCCTCCCTCCCTCCCTCCCTCCCTCTCTCTCTCTCTCTCTCTCTCTCTCTCTCTCTCTCTCTCTCTCTCTCCTCTCTCTCTCTCTCTCTCTCTCTCTCTCTCTCTCTCTCTCTCTCTCTCTCTGAATTATGATGCCACTAAGCCCATCTCCCCTCCTGCCCGCTTCCTCACCCCATTATACATGTTAACCTTTAATACAACCAACATCAATACAACTATCCACATTGGCAAGAAGGGTACAATTTTTAGCTTTTTTTAAACATGCTTCTGATGGCCCCTGCCCATCGTGGCTTGAAGAAATAGATGGGCTGCATGATGCTTCCGTGCAGAGCTGAAACCGACCTCAAATGAATACTGGTAAATGGCTCAGATGATCTAAGCCTGCCCAGGCAAAGCCGTGCGAGTCGGACCGTCCATGCTTATAACCCTATTGGATTCACTGGGCGACAGGGCTTGAGAAGTCATTTCATCTCAATGTCGGGTAAAAGTCCAACAAAACTGGGAGCAACATCTCCATAATGATCAATACAGTGTTGACGTGGACGTTAAACCTCAAATGAAACAAACAAAACATGCTTCTGAATAATTTGACAGCATTAAAGGACGAGTTACTAAGCCTTTTTAAAAAGCCTACCTTGTCAATCATTATTACACAGCTTTGTGGCATTATTAGACTATTTTTGCTATCCTTATTAAAATGCACAATGGGTTTATGATGCAAATACTATCAAAATATTACCTTAATCCTTAAAGCACCAAGGAAAATTTTAGAGAAGGTAACAATTGTAATTACACGTGTATGTCCCATTTTGAAGTGGAGGGATGGTTTTGGAGTGTATTCCATTTGCGTTGATATCAGCCTCAGCATTTGTGTTGACCTTGGCTCTTTGTAGAACTATATCTCCTGAACCAATGGATGGATTCTTACTAAACTTGCATGGTTTCATCACTAGGATGGATTAAAACAGTTGACAGATTTGGTGAACTTGACCTTATTTTGAAGGCCAAAAGCTCTCAAATACTGTCAATTTTTGGCCAAAAATGGCTTGTCTCACGAACAAATTGATGAATTTTGGTCAAACTTGGTACAATATATCATTGCAAACTATCAAAGATTTTATTAGATTGTGGTGGCCTTGACCTTATTTTCAAATTCACAAGCCCAGAGAACACAATTTTGGGCCAAAAATGGCTTGTCTGCACCCTATCTTGTGAAGGAACCAATGAATTTGGTTCAGACTTGGCAAAATATATCATTAAAACTTACCAAAGTTTTGTTTTAGATTTTGGTGACCTTAATCTTATTTTTAAGGTTCCTCCCCCCACCCACCCAAAATCTCTCTGTTATGGGCCACAAATGGTTTGTCTGCACCCAATCTCATGAATGAATGGATGAATTTTAGTCAAACTTAGTATAATATCCCATTCCAGCCTACCAAAAAATTTGGTTGGATTTTAGTGACCTTGACCTTATTTTCTAGGTCGCACACCTCAAAAGCACATTTTGAGCCAAAAATGGCTTGTTTGCACCCTTTCTCATGTACAGATTGATGAATTTTGGTCAAACTTAGTACAGTATATCAATACAATATGCCCTTGACCTCATTTTCATGGTCACATCTTCCAAAAACCGTCATTTTGGGGTAGAAATGGCTTGTTTGCAATTATTCCCTAACCAATCCATGAATTGTGTTCAAACATGACATTGTGGCAATATATCATTTAAACCTACCAAAGACTTGTTTTGATTTTTGTTACCTTGACCTCATTTTCAAGGAATTTGAAGGGCTGAACTACTGCTTAGCAGATGTATTATGTTCCCCCACCAGGGGGGGAGGGTACATATTGTTTTTGGTGCAGATCCCATTTGCATCGGCGTAGGCATAGTCTGTTTGAAGCTCTTTATCTCCTAAACCTGTTGATGGATTTTGACCAAACTTGCATAAACACATCAATAGGGTGGGGGAAAACAGTCATTAGGTCATGATGGCCTTGACTTTATTTTCAAGGTCACAGCGACCCAAAAACAGTCATTTTAGGGCCAAAAATGGCTTGTCTGCGCTCTATCTCATTAACGAATTGATTAATTTTAGTCAAACTTGGTACTCTGTATGTAGGTCAAATCATAGAAAAACCTTGTGAATACTGTAGAGGCCACAGTTTTGGTCCAATCATCATCAAACTTGCTCAGAATGATCATCTTGACAATATCAGGGTCAAGTTCAAATATGGGTCATGTCGACACAAAGTAGGTCAGTAGGTCAAATCATAGAATAACCTTGTGAATACACTAGAGGCCACAGTTTTGGTACGATAATCATCAAACTTGCTAAGAATGATAATTGTGACAATATCTCGGTCATGTGTGAATATGGGTCATGTCGGGTCAAAAAGTAGATCAGTAGGTCAAATCATAGAAAAACCTTGTGAACACACTAGAGGCCACAGTTTTGGTCCGATCATCATCAAACTTGCTCAGAATGATCATCTTGACAATACCTCGGTCAAGTTTGAATATGGGTCATGTTGGGTCAAAAAGTAGGTCAGTAGGTCAAATCATAGAAAAAACTTGTGAACACACTAGAGGCCACAGTTTTGGTCCGAACATCATCAAACTTGCTCAAAATGATCATTTGACAATATCTCGGCTAATTTCGAATATGGGTCATGTCTGGTCAAGAAGTAGGTCAGTAAGTCAGATTGGTAAAAACCTTGTGACCACACTAGAGGCTCCAGTTTTGGTCCAATCATCATCAAACTTGCTCAGAACGATCATCTTGACAATATCTGGGTCAAGTTTGAATATGGGTCATGTGGGGTCAAAAAGTAGGTCAGCAGGTCAAATCATAGAGAAACGATTTGAACACTCTAAGAAGCCACAGTTTTAGTCAAATCATCATAAAACTTGCTCAGAATGATCAGCTGGACAATATCACAGTTAAATTCAAATATGGGTCATGTCAATCAAAAAGTAGATCAGTAGGTTATTTTGTCATAACTTTTGAACCGTTTGAGATAGAGCCTTCATATTTGGCATGTAGGTTCCTTGTGACAAGGGCTTCCCACTCATATAAAGATTTGACCTGTGACCTACTTTATTATAACTTTTGAATAATATGAGATAGAGCCTTTATATTTGGTATGTATGTTCCTTGTGACAAGGTTTTCTCAACCATTCAAAACTTTTGACCCATGATCTTGACCTTTGACCTTTGTCATAACTTTTGAAGCATTTGAGATACAGCCTTCATATTTGGCATGTAGGTTCCTTGCGACAAGGGCTTCCTATTCATACATAAAATGATCTGTGACCTTTACCTTGACATTTGACCTATTCCATTATAACTTTTGAACCATTTGAGATAGTGCCTTCATATTTGGCATGTATGTTCCTTGTAAAAAGGTCTTCCCACCCACACAAAAATTTTGTCTTATGACCTTGACCATTGACCTACTTTGTCATAATTTTGAAGCATTTGAAATAGGGCCTTCATATTTGGCATGTAGTTTCCTTGTGACAAGGGCTTCCTATTCATACAAAAATGATTTTTGATTTTGACCTTGACATGTGTGTGTGTGAATTCAGATTTAACGTCGCTTTCAACAATTTTTCAATCATATCACGACGGTGTCTGGTTGCGACAGGGAGCTCAATGCTCACTTTTATAGTGCTGCCTCACTGAAGGATCATGTCCCAGACACATTACATGATACCACACCAGGTCACATTATCCTGACACAGGGTCGACCAGTCCTAGCTCCATCCCGTAAATCTGAGTGCCAAGCGAGGAGCAGCTAGTACCATTCTTAATGACTTTGGTATGTCGCGGCCTGGGATCGAACCTGTGACCTCCCTTCCCCGGATCGGACACTCTACCAACTGCGCTATCAAGGCCAGTTTGACCTTGACATGTGACCTAATTTATCATAACTTTTGAACTATTTGAGATAGAGCCTTCATTGTCGGCATGTATGTTCCTTGTTGCAAGGACTTTCCGGCCATACAAAAATTTTGACCTGTGACCTTGACCTTTGACCTTCTTTCTCATAATTTTTGAACCATTTAAGATAGAGCCTTCATATTTGGCATGTAGGTATATTGTGACAAGGGCTTCCCACCCATTCAAAATTTTTGACCTGTGACCGGTCATTGCCCATATTTGTTAAAATCCTTTAAAAATCTTCTTCTCAGGAACCAAATAGCCGATGACCTTGAAACTTGGTATCCAGCATGGGGGACTTGGGGGCCATTCCAAGTTTTTTAAATGATGACCTTTGGTTGACCTGCTTTATGGCAAGGTCAGACATTTGTATGGAAAAAAAGGCAAAACAGTGGGGTTTTTTAATGCATGGTGATGGGGCCTGGGTTTAAAGACTCATCTGAAAGTCTGGAGAAGCCCGGGATCGATCCTGCTACCCCTGGTTTACAAGGCAAGTAGCATGACCAGTTCACCATGAAGGCTTCCAAACTTCATTGGAATGTTGTGTAAATGACCCTCTAGGAAAATAAACAAATGGTCACAAGAGCTAAAAATAGAAAAACATTGTAAATTTCCTTCAGATGCGAACTCCTTCTAAACCCTTGGGCCAATTGGATTTAAAACTTCACAGGAATGTTGCCTAGGTGACTCCCTACCAAAATAGTTAAAACTCATTCCACTCCAATGAACAAAAATGGCTGCCAGAGCTAAAAATAAAAAAAAATCTTCAAATGACAATTCCTCCTGTACCCTTGGGCCAATTTCATTCAAACTTGAAGTAATGTTGCTTAGATTACCCTCTACCAAAAAAGCTAAAATGATACCGGTCCGATGAACAAAATGGCCACCGGAGCTGAAAATAGAAAAAATATTGTAAACATGATTCAAACGTGAACTCCTCCTAAACTCTAAGGCCAATATGATTCAAACTTCACAGGAATGTTGCCCAGATAACTCCCTACCAGATAAGCTAAAATCACTCTGCTGATGAACAAGATGGCCACCAGAGCTAAAAATGGAATGTACTCGAGACAGTGACACACAGGTGAGCGAACCAGGGCCCTCTGGGCCCTCTTGTTCATCATCTTTAACGCATACATCTACACTTTTCACACTTACAAAGCTGAAGTACTAAACATTGATAAGCTGTCATGAGGCAGGCAGAATAAGACCATATGGGGAATCAAGGTGCATTCATTAGCTCAGTTACACAAGTTCTATTGAAAATCTGTCTTAGCAGGTTAGCTCTAATATGCTTTGTTTTTGTATTTGAACAGACAAAATTCCCTGTTTTCTAGACATGGAACTGCTTATGTAGGTGTATAAGTAGATAAAAATGTCTGGGAAGGAATGAGAATTGGTGAAATATTTATTAAACTGAGTTAAGTATTTCCCAATGGAGTTAGGATTTATTATCCCCACTAACAATGAAAATTTACTGGAATTTATTTACTACACTGCTTCCACTGTATTTACCCATGTCCTGCTGAAGAAATTATTTTGCCACACCCACTTCTATCTTCCATTAGTTGATGTTATTATAGCCCTGCTTTGAAAAAGTGGGGCTATACTGGATTTGCCATGGTCATTCTGTGACAAATGCATTTTGCTTATTAATAACTTTTATGTTTTGGTACTACTTCAATGAAACTAATACTACACTTGGTTTCTAAGGTAAGGTAAGTGTAGCAGCAGAATAGTGACCAAGGGCCCACAACGCTTTGTGTTATGTCCCTTGATAGGTTTTCAAATTTTAAAATGCCTTTTGCTTAATTTAATAACTTTTATGTTTGTGGTCCTATTTCAGTGAAACTTTCAACATACTTGATCCCTGAGGTAAGGGAGTTGTAGCAGCAGAATAGTGACCAAAGGCACATAACTTTTGGAGTTATGTCCCTTGGTAGATTTTCAAATTTTGCCATTCTTGAAAATTTTCTTAACAGCTTTCTCAGGAACTATGAAAGCTAGAAAGCTGAAACTTTGTATAAACATGGACAATGTCTGGATGTATTGTGTATACCTGAATAGGGGTCCGGGGTCCAGAACTGAGTGATGTCCTTTGTTTAAAATGTGTTTTGCTTTAATAATAACTTTTGTGCTTGTGGTCCTACTTCAGTGAAACTTATACTACACTTGGTCTCTAAGGTAAGGAAGGTGTGGTAGCAAAATAGTGACTAATAACTCCTGGAATTATGTCCCTTGGTTGCTTTTCAAATTTTACCATTCTTGAAATTTTTTGTTGATGTAACTTATACCTATTCTCCTAAACTGTAAGGGTTACAATGTTGAAACCTGGTACACACATGGACAGTGGGTTGATGAATCTTGTATACCATAATCAGGGCTTATGGTCCAGTTAACTCATGGAGTTATATCCCTTGATGAGTTTTATGTTGCCACATACCATGTCCTACAGTGATGTTATCTCTTAAGTTTGAATTCATAATATTTCAACACTATGCGTCTTTCTCCTTTAATAGTGCCATCTGATCTGGATCTGCCATTCTGGTCTGGATCTCTGCTATTTGCAAAGGATGGCATATCCTGGTTTAGCAGGAACTTCCCACATTATACAGTATTTGTTGGATTTGAGGTTTAACGTCCCTGTCAACACTGTAGAGGTCATTTTGGAGACGTTGCTTCCAATTTCGTGGGACTTTTACTCAACGTTGAGATGAAATGACATCTCAAGCACTGTCTTAATGAAACCAAAGAGGTTTATTAGCATGGACGATCCGGCTCGCACCGTGGTTCCTGGACAGGCGTAGATCCTCTAAGCGGTTTACCAGTACTAGTGTGCGGGCCGGATTCAGCTCTGCGTGGAAGCATCATGCAGCCCATATATTTCTTCAAGCTCCGATGGGCGGGGGCACATTATAAAGTAAAATTCTGCTATTAAGACCACCTAAAATTATGACTAGTTCTGCTTTAAATACCTTATTTAGTAGGTTTCAGATATTCTGTCTTTGTGTTTTCTGCACACATTGTCCTCTGGTCAGAGATCACCTTTGGGACTGTTCAAAAGTGGTCTTTAAGACCACTTTTGAACAGTCCAAAAGGTGGTCTTAATATAGGAGTTTTACTATAATTTTATTCTCATCTGAGCCTTAACTTGCAAGGTGAACTTAGGGAAAGAGCTGCCAAATTGCTTGTGATGTTGTTTGTTAAGATGTTTTTGCCTATCTTTTCCCTATGATGATTGGGATAGGCTTTGGGTTCTAATTTTGTTCATCTTTTCCCTATGGTGATTGGGATAGGCTTTGGGTTCTGATTTTGTTCATCTTTTCCCTTTGATGATTGGGATAGGCTTTGGGTTCTGATTTTGTTCATCTTTTCCCTATGATGATTGGGATAGGCTTTGGGTTCTGATTTTGTTTATCTTTTCCCTATGATGATTGGGATAGGCTTTGGGTTCTGATTTTGTTCATCCTTTCCCTATGGTGATTGGGATAGGCTTTGGGTTCTGATTTTGTTCATCTTTTCCCTATGATGATTGGGATAGGCTTTGGGTTCTGATTTTGTTCATCTTTTCCCTATGATGATTGGGATAGGATTTGGGTTCTAATTTTGTTCATCTTTTCCCTATGATGATTGGGATAGGCTTTGGGTTCCGATTTTTGTTCATCTTTACCCTATGATGATTGGGATAGGCTTTGGGTTCTGATATTGTTAATCTTTTCCCTTTGATGATTGGGATAAGCTTTGGGTTCTGATTTTGTTAATCTTTTCCCTATGATGATTGGTATTGGCTTTTGGTTCTGATTTTGTTCATCTTTTCCCTATGATGATTGGGATAGGCTTTGGGTTCTGATTTTGTTAATCTTTTCCCTATGATGATTGGGATAGGCTTTGGGTTCTGATTTTGTTAATCTTTTCCCTATGATGATTGAGATAGGCTTTGGGTTCTGATTTTGTTAATCTTTTCCCTTTGATGATTGGGATAGGCTTTGGGTTCTGATTTTGTTCATCTTTTCCCTATGATGATTGGGATAGGCTTTGGGTTCCGATTTTGTTAATATTTTCCCTATGATGATTGGGATAGGCTTTGGGTTCTGATTTTGTTCATCTTTTCCCTTTGATGATTGGGATAGGCTTTGGGTTCTGATTTTGTTCATCTTTTCCCTATGATGATTGGGATAGGATTTGGGTTCTGATTTTGTTAATCTTTTCCCTATGATGATTGGGATAGGCTTTGGGTTCCGGTTTTGTTCATCTTTTCCCTATGATGATTGGGATAGGCTTTGGGTTCTGATTTTGTTAATCTTTTCCCTTTGATGATTGGGATAGGCTTTGGGTTCCGATTTTGTTAATCTTTTCCCTTTGATGATTGGGATAGGCTTTGGGTTCTGATTTTGTTCATCTTTTCCCTATGATGATTGGGATAGGATTTGGGTTCTGATTTTGTTAATCTTTTCCCTATGATGATTGGGATAGGCTTTGGGTTCTGATTTTGTTCATCTTTTCCCTATGATGATTGGGATAGGCTTTGGGTTCTGATTTTGTTCATCTTTTCCCTATGATGATTGGGATAGGCTTTGGGTTCCGATTTTGTTAATCTTTTCCCTATGATGATTGGGATAGGCTTTGGGTTCTGATTTTGTTAATCTTTTCCCTTTGATGATTGGGATAGGCTTTGGGTTCTGATTTTGTTCATCTTTTCCCTATGATGATTGGGATAG
This sequence comes from Lucinisca nassula, assembly GCA_963580285.1. Taxonomy (NCBI): domain Eukaryota; kingdom Metazoa; phylum Mollusca; class Bivalvia; order Lucinida; family Lucinidae; genus Lucinisca; species Lucinisca nassula. Next base: position 125,555,666 of record OY757016.1, on the reverse strand, counting down.
GCTTTGGGTTCTGATTTTGTTCATCTTTTCCCTATGATGATTGGGATAGGCCTTGGGTTCTGATTTTGTTAATCTTTTCCGTATGATGATTGGGATAGGCTTTGGGTTCTGATTTTGTTAATCTTTTCCCTTTGATGATTGGGATAGGCTTTGGGTTCTGATTTTGTTCATCTTTTCCCTATGATGATTGGGATAGGCTTTGGGTTCCGATTTTGTTAATATTTTCCCTATGATGATTGGGATAGGCTTTGGGTTCTGATTTTGTTCATCTTTTCCCTTTGATGATTGGGATAGGCTTTGGGTTCTGATTTTGTTCATCTTTTCCCTATGATGATTGGGATAGGCTTTGGGTTCTGATTTTGTTCATCTATTCCCTATGATGATTGGGATAGGCTTTGGGTTCTGATTTTGTTCATCTTTTCCCTATGATGATTAGGATAGGCTTTGGGTTCTGATTTTGTTCATTTTTTCTCTGTGATAATTGGGATAGGCTTTGGGTTCTGATTTTGTTCATCTTTTCCCTTTGATGATTAGGATAGGCTTTGGGTTCTGATTTTGTTCATTTTTTTCCTGTAATAATTGGGATAGGCCTTGGGTTCTGATTTTGTTAATCTTTTCCCTATGATGATTGATATAGGCTTTGGGTTCTGATTTTTGTTCATCTTTTCCCTCTGATGATTGGGATAGGCTTTGGGTTCTGATTTTGTTCATCTTTTCCCTATGATGATTGGGATAGGCTTTGGGTTCTGATTTTGTTCATCTATTCCGTATGATGATTGGGATAGGCTTTGGGTTCTGATTTTGTTCATCTTTTCCCTATGATGATTGGGATAGGCTTTGGGTTTTGATTTTGTTCATCTTTTCCCTATGATGATTGGGATAGGCTTTGGGTTTTGATTTTGTTCATCTTTTCCCTATGATGATTGGGATAGGCTTTGGGTTCTGATTTTGTTCATCTTTTCCCTATGATGATTGGGATAGGATTTGGGTTCTGATTTTGTTCATCTTTTCCCTATGATGATTGGGATAGGCTTTGGGTTCCGATTTTGTTAATATTTTGCCTATGATGATTGGGATAGGCTTTGGGTTCTGATTTTGTTCATCTTTTCCCTATGATGATTGGGATAGGCTTTGGGTTCTGAATTTGTTAATCTTTTCCCTTTGATGATTGGGATAAGCTTTGGGTTCTGATTTTGTTAATCTTTTCCCTATGATGATTGGGATAGGCTTTGGGTTCTGATTTTGTTCATCTTTTCCCTATGATGATTGGGATAGGCTTTGGGTTCCGATTTTGTTAATCTTTTCCCTATGATGATTGGGATAGGCTTTGGGTTCTGATTTTGTTAATCTTTTCCCTTTGATGATTGGGATAGGCTTTGGGTTCTGATTTTGTTCATCTTTTCCCTATGATGATTGGGATAGGCTTTGGGTTCTGATTTTGTTCATCTTTTCCCTATGATGATTGGGATAGGCTTTGGGTTCCGATTTTGTTAATCTTTTCCCTATGATGATTGGGATAGGCTTTGGGTTCTGATTTTGTTCATCTTTCCCCTTTGATGATTGGGATAGGCTTTGGGTTCTGATTTTGTTCATCTTTTCCCTATGATGATTGGGATAGGCTTTGGGTTCTGATTTTGTTCATCTATTCCCTACGATGATTGGGATAGGCTTTGGGTTCTGATTTTGTTCATCTTTTCCCTATGATGATTAGGATAGGCTTTGGGTTCTGATTTTGTTCATTTTTTCTCTGTGATAATTGGGATAGGCTTTGGGTTCTGATTTTGTTCATCTTTTCCCTTTGATGATTAGGATAGGCTTTGGGTTCTGATTTTGTTCAGTTTTTTCCTGTGATAATTGGGATAGGCCTTGGGTTCTGATTTTGTTAATCTTTTCCGTATGATGATTGGGCTAGGCTTTGGGTTCTGATTTTGTTAATCTTTTCCCTATGATGATTGATATAGGCTTTGGGTTCTGATTTTTGTTCATCTTTGCCCTCTGATGATTGGGATAGGCTTTGGGTTCTGATTTTGTTCATCTTTTCCCTATGATGATTGGGATAGGCTTTGGGTTCTGATTTTGTTAATATTTTCCCTATGATGATTGGGATAGGCTTTTGGTTCTGATTTTGTTCATCTTTTCCCTATTATGAATGGGATAGGCTTTGGATTTTGATTTTGTTCATCTTTTCCCTATGATGATTGGGATAGGCTTTGGGTTTTGATTTTGTTCATCTTTTCCCTATGATGATTGGGATAGGCTTTGGGTTCTGATTTTGTTCATCTTTTCCCTATAACGATTGGGATAGGCTTCGGATTCTGATTTTGTTCATCTTTTCCCTGTGATTATTGGGATAGGCTTTGGGTTCTGATTTTGTTCATCTTTTCCCTATGATGAGTGGGATAGGCTTTGGGTTCTGATTTTGTTCATCTTTTCCCTATAATGATTGGGATAGGCTTCGGATTCTGATTTTGTTCATCTTTTCCCTGTGATTATTGGGATAGGCTTTGGGTTCTGATTTTGTTCATCTTTTCCCTATGATGATTGGGCGAGGCTCTGGGTTCTGATTTTGTTCATCTTTTCCCTTTGATGATTTGGATTGGCTTTGGGTTCTGATTTTGTAGAAAAATGACCATATATAGTGATTTTTTGTATTTAATCGGACTCTCCCATTGCCATAGCTGTATGTTGGACAAGTCCATTTGTCATATAAGGGCTGGTTGGCCTATTTTTTGTTTTTATTCAATTTTTGATGGAAATTTCTAATAGCAAATAGTACAGGCCCTGATCAGACGCCGCATTCTGCAGCATCTGATCTGGGACTGCACTTTTTGTCAAGGTACCCCTTCAGGGGTTTCCTGCCTGCAATGGGGTAATCTACTAGTATGCATTTATCGGATCCATATATCCAAAACTGTGTTATAATGAACAGTGTCATAAAGCTCTTTAGATACAACACTATTTATGGCTCCATCAAATTATAGCCACATGAATTGTTTGTTTGAATCGAGCCTTTACATCCCCGTCAACATTATTTTGGTCATTTTGGAAGCTTTGCTTCCAATTTTGTGGGACTTTTACCCGATAGTGAGAAGAAATGATTTCTCAAGCTCTGACCCTCAAACAAACCGAAAGGTTTTATATGTGGGGACGGTCCAATGCCAACCACTTTCTCTGGGCAGGCCGAGACCCTCTTAGCAGTTTACTAGTATTCATATGCCATTGTTTTCTACCTTGCTTGGAAGCATCCTGCAGCCCAATCGATTTCTCCAAGCCCCGATAAGCGGGGGCCTGCACATGAATTGTATAGATATAGAAAATGACCGATAGTATACAGATTTCCATATGACCTACTGGTATACATATCTCATCTGGAAATAAGTCGGATATAAATTTAACATGAAGAGAGAGTGCACTTATCGCCTTATCCTGCTGAATAAATTTATTTAGCCACACCCATTTCTGACTATCCACCAAACAATTTAGATCCTGTTCAGAAACCATCTGATCTGGATCTACACCGGTTCAGCTGGATAAGGGTTAATTCAACTGAAGTTAGTAATGATCTCTTAACGACAGTGCTGAAATTATATGTTCACCAGAGTTTGTGTGACATATATTAATCTACTGTTTATTTCCTTTTTTCAGTGTCTATGGTTATGTGCAATAAGAAAATCACTTTGATAGCCATCTTGCATGTCAATGTCAGTTTTGGCAGAGATAAAAATATTGTAAAAAGGAAAAGAAAATCATCTTCTGTCATATAGTTCCGATAGAACAATAAACTAAACCAAGTCATGAGACAAGAAATCAAGAGAATGGTAGTGTCATAGAGAATACCAGGTGACTGTCTTTTGATATCAAGTTTATCAGGCAAGGCTTCGAGAACGCTTGTAGAATCGCGAGGCTTTCCGAGGGTTTCTACATGCGTTCTCGAAGCCGAGCCTGATAAACTTGATATCAAATGACACGAGTCTGGTATTCTATTTATCAGTTTATCCCCTTGTACACTCTTAAATCAACAATTTTTGATCAGTTACTGACGGTCCTTAGTGCATGCCAGCATTCTAGCGGTCGATATATTTAGAATCAGCTGACCATATTTACGTATGATATTTTTTTCAAGTATTTTTTTTCATTTTTCCCAGTAACAATAACGTTTTGGTCATTTTTACAGCAGTCCAGTTCATCCATAAAAAGTGCAATGTCACGTTGACGTGATAAAGCTCACTTGTCCTGAGATAGCATATCTTTATCAGGTCAATGTGCTGCAATGCAATTCATATAGAGGGTGGCTGATAAACAGTTTTACAATGCATTGCAGAAAGATTAAGAAAACCAAGTGAACCATGTGTTATTTTTTGATAAGGTGTATATATATGTATATATAGTGTATCCCTAAACCATTTTCTTCTGTCCATCTATTTCTTCACATTTCTTTTTCTCCTGAAAGGCATTCTGCATGCAATTCTACTGCACCAATTACAATATCTTTACCAATCCTTGATTAATTAAGCATTAAAAGCTAAAAATCAGAGCACTAAGCCTTGTACTTTCAGAACACAAGAGCTCTTTAACTATTTAATTAGTTTCATCAAAGGATAGTTGACCTGTCACAGGGCCTATGTGGCATGGCCACTAATTGGCTGCCAGGATGGCAAACATACATCAAAGGAATTGAGGCATTCATAATAGCAAGACAAATAGATGCAAGAAGAGGCCATTTTAACCTTTACCACTAGAAAATGACAAATTGCTGATATTTTTCAGATTTTTCCCAGAAAACAAGATTTCACATCTAATTCAAATTGTCTCCATAGGAGACAATTTGCATGAGATGTCAAATACTGTTTTCTAGGAAAATTAGAAAAACTATTTCAAAATGTTGTCTGCTGCGAAAAAAATAACCAGCATGTAGGGCATTAACCCTTTCACCCCTGAGTTACTGAAATGGGCTCTTCCAACTTTGATTTTGGACAAGTCCATTATTGGTAACTTGAAACCAGTAGGCTGGCAAACAATAGGATCTACATTGTTTACATAGATATCATCAGAACCTGTCAGGGCTTGAAGAAATAGATTTGACTGCATGTTGTTACCAAGCAGAGCTGAAACTGACCACACATGATTACTGGTAAACCATTAAGAAGGACTAAGCCTGCCCTGGCAAAGTGGTGTGAGTCAGACCGTCCAATGCATATAAGCCTTGTGGTTTCATTGGGCAGCAGGGCTTGAGACGTCATTTCATATTAGTGACAGGTAAAAGTCCCACAAAATTGGAACAAGCATTTTGTCAGTACTCCTGACATATTTATTGCCATTTTTGTAAGGGAGACAACTTAGACCTGATCAGACGCTGCCTTCTGCCGTCTACACTGTTTGCCAATCCCAACACATGTTTACAGTCCAATTCTCTTACACAACAATGACCTCACATCAGTAAGAATAGTTTTCTTTGTTTATTTGATTTGAGGCTTAACGTCCCCGTCAACACTGTAAAGATCATTTTGGAGACATTGCTTCCAATGTTGTGGGACTTTTACCCGACATTGAGATGAAATGACATCGCAATCCCTGCCGCCCAATGCAACCAATAAGGTTTATAAGGATGGACGGGCCGACTCGCACCGCTTTGCCTGGGCAGGCTTAGATCCTCTACTGTTTACCAGAACTCGTGTGTGGGTCGGTTTCAGCTCTACGTGGAAGCATCATGTAGCCCATCTCTTTCTTCAAGCCCCGATGGGCGGGGGCCACAGTAAGAATAGTGCGGTTATTTTCTATTTAATAACCATTACCTGGTTACCTGAATTTCCTCGGCCCCCGCCCATCGGGGCTTGAAGAAATAGATGCATGATGCTTCCATGCAGTGCTGAAACTGACCGCACATGAGTACTGGTTAACCGCTTAGAGGTCTAAACCTGCCCAGGCAAAGCGGTGCGAGTGGGAACATTCATGCTTATAAACCCTATTGGTTTCATTGGGTGACAGGGCTCGATGTGTCATTTCATCTCAATGTTGGGTAAAAGTGCCACAAAATTGGAAGCAAGGTCTCCAAAATGACCTAGCATAGTGTTGGCAGGGACGTTAAACCTAAAATCAATCAAACAAAACCTGGATTTCCTACAAATCAGTGATAGTCAAGTGGACATCAGCACTGAACATTTACAACATAGATGAATGAATATATCCCTGAGGTACCAAAGTGTTGATCCATAAAAGTCTTTTCTTTTTTTTAAGGTTTTGGTTTTATGGCCCTTTCAAGATTATGTCACTTATTAAAAGCTGATTGTTAATCGGAGGTTGGCGAAAACTGGAATACCAAGAGAAAAAAACACCTGACCTTCCGTCTCACATGTGACCCGAGCGAGGCTGAGACCACAGCGATGACAAACCTAATGATTAACCCATTTAGTTCCAGAAACCCCAAAATGGGTACCCTGGCAAACTGCAGGCCCAGATCAGACGCCGCAGAACGCGGCGTCTGATCAGGGCCTCCACTGTTTGCTAAAAGTTCAGTCATTTTCCAAATAAATTTTCATAAAAACACAACCTGACACCCCCAAATTTTTAAATGAACTCCTGCTATATATAAGGAGGAAGATTCCATTTGGTATAAAAAGGATTAAGAGTCAGCGCTCTTATCCACTAGGCCACGGAGACTCGTTACCATAAAATACTGCATCATCTAGACTGCTTGAATTTGACAAGGAAAATTGACAGGCAGCTTTGACATGCAAACTGTCCATTTCTTCTTGCAAGACAATAGAAGACAATTTCCTCCACTTCCTATTTTAGATCATTCTATTTCAATAAATCGCACCACAGAGAAATAGCATAACCCATTTTGTACAGAATGTTTCGTATTTAACCCTTGTCCTGCTGAACCCGGATATGCCTTTTCTTTGAAACAATGTAAATCCAGATCAGATGGCTTCTGAAGAAGCCATCTGATCAGGATCTACATTGTTTGTCATTCAGGTTGTGAATTTGTTGTAATAATTTGCATCAAGTAATCTCATTGGTTGATAATCGGTAGTGGGTTTGGAATATATGAATATTCAGCAGGACAAGGGTTAAATGGAATCTTCCTCACTTTTAACCTTTATCCTGCTGCATTAATTAATTTAACCTCACCCATGTACATTTCAACCAATTAAATTACTTGATGGAATTTATTCATTCAATTCACAAACTGAATGGCAAACTGTGTAGATCCTGATCAGATGGCTTCTGAAAGGTAGGGGTTGTCGTGAACAGCAGGAAAAGGGTTAACATCAGAGTCCACTTCAAAAATCTACTGAAGGGGTTTCTGGTTGAGTTTTTCTATCAGTTTATTAAAAAAATGGCTGAACGTTTCACAAATAGTGAAGGCCCAGATCAGATTCCGGATGATCTGCTATTCCATTGTTTGCCAGTGCCCACATTTTAGGATTCCCTTATTAAATGGGTTAACCCATTTTGTTCCGGAAACCCCAAAACAGGTTATTGGCAAACAGTGCAGGCCCAGATCAGACAGGGTCTTCACTGCAAAAGTTCAGCCATTTTCCAATGAAATTTTGAAGCAAAACACAAACCTGACATGGACTTGTACTATTTATAAGGTGGAAGATTCCATTTGGTACAAAATGGGTTAAAAGAAGGAAAATGGTATTTCACACTTGTTGACCACAAGCAATATTTGTCTGCAGTTATGACAGACTTTGTGTGCTGAAATGACATAAATTAATCCCATCTGTATCCTCTTGATACCTAATGGCCCCCACCCATTGGGGCTTGGAGAATTAGATTGTGCTACATGATGCTTACATGCAGATTTTGATTTGTTATACCCCGCAAACGAAGTTTGAAGGGGGTATATAGGAGTCAGCTTGTCGTCTGTCGTCGTCGTCGGTCCGTTACAAAAAACTTTAACATTGCTCATAACTTCCTTATTCTTTGACCGATTTCTTTAATATTCACACACCACACACCTTGCCACTAGTACTTAAGATTGATATACACAAACCTGACCTTGACCTTTACATTGACCTTCCTCAAGGTCAAATACTTGTAAAAATTTGTCGTCGTCGTCGGTCCGTTACAAAAAACTTTAACATTGCTCATAACTTCCTTATTCTTTGACCGATTTCTTTAATATTCACACACCACACACCTTGCCACTAGTACTTAAGATTGATATACACAAACCTGACCTTGACCTTTACGTTGACCTTCCTCAAGGTCAAATACTTGTAAAAATTTGTCTGACAACGCAAACGAAGTTTGAAGGGGGTATATAGGAGTCAGCTTGTCGTCTGTCGTCGTTGTCAGTCCGTTACAAAAAACTTTAACATTGCTCATAATAGTTGGCCATCCAAACCACGAAAAAATACTTCTGATGGCAAAATTGAGTAGAGTATGGCATCCATGCTAATAGGGTTCTTTAGTGTGATGCAAAAGTGATAGGGGTGGATGCCACTTCTGAAAATGCCCCTAAACCTCAGAATTAGGTCAAAGGTCAAATGAGTGCAAAAATACAATAAAATTTGTATATGCTGGTATTTGTAGCCTCTCCCTATCTAAGCAGACCAAATAAAGTTAACTCAAACACCAGCAATGTACTTAGGACATATTGTTTATGCATCATATGTGAGAAAAGAAGTTGTATCATAGATTTGGCCAGGGTCAAAGGTCATTTAAGTACAAATTTTCTTTAAATATGCATCAATATTTATTGTACAAAGGGTTATCTAGTATTTCAACTGAAACAAAGCCTAATGAGTTGCCATTTTCTTATCTAGGAAGCATAAAACCCACACATTATACAAACAGCATAATGGCCAACCTAATCGGCCTTAGGTCAAAGGTCATTTAAGTACATATTTGGCAAAATATGTTTATTTTGCAAAATACGTTGTTTATTCACATGCCATCCATTATTATAAGTAACATTCCAAATTGTCTTCTGAGTTGTTACCAAACGTCACAATGATATATCAAGGATATAGTATATGATGAAGATATATCTAATAATAACACAAGTGGGTCATCATCAAAGGTCACGTGCAGCTACTGTAAAACACTTATATTAGGCGGTCATTTTATTTACGCGCTATTTGCAGCCAAGGAATAAAACGCCAAAATAAAAATCCGCCAATAAAGCTAGAAGAATGCAAGAGAAGAAACTTTATTCTACACATCACAATTATAATGTGTCAATAGGTCATAGGCATCATCAGTGACAGAAGAAAAAGTGTATTTACTTCTTTAGAAGCCGAAATAAAGAAAGACAATGTTCTAGTCATAAGACAGCTCAAAACGGCTGAATGAAAACAAACACACATTGAGAGTTATTGTCAAAATTGTGGATGTAATTAGTGATTGATTGATGGCTTTAACTGTGAGCTCAATATGATGGGAAAACCAATCAGATAAGAGGAAAGTGACACACCTCCAGACAGACATTTGGATTATCAAGGTAGCACATTGGGTTAATCATGTGGTGAACACAAAAATTTAACTAAATACTACAGTTTTTGCATGACGCTGTTGATGACCAACTCCGATGATTTTTTGTAATCTTACATGGCTTTGTAGATTCGACCGATGCTTTTTCTTCGGAAATCGAAAATCCGCCAAAATATAAATCTGCGAAAAGGTCTACTCATAAAAAAGCGCCAAAATTTGCTGCCGCTTAATGTGCGTGAGTGAGTGTTTCAGTTTTACGTCCCACTAACAGCTATGGTTATACGGAGACAAGACCTCGGTTTAAAGACTCATCCGAAAGTCTGGAGAAGCCTGGGATTGATCCTGCGACCCCTGGTTTACAAGGCGATGCCGCTTAATGTAAGTGTTTAACAGTTTTCAAAGTTTGTATTTTACAAAATGTCACTTCATTTTAAGAGCCGTTTAGATCACTACAATGTAAAGGGTAACGGCTAATATGTTTTCACGATTGCGCCCATATGATTTAATGATTTTACTTCAACAAGTCAAACCGAATAGAGGTTTCTCCGTTATCACAGATACGAGCTTTCTTCCGCATAATCTGAAATGATAGACATGGTCATATATAAATAACAAGCCACTGTAACTTCATATCTCGACTTCTAGATATTTGGGTGGTTTATTAAATATTAACAATACCTATTTCGATGGTTTGATCAGTCAGATTTACCCCCAGAACTTCAGTTAAATAAAGCAAATTCTTCTGATACCGAGGCCCCGTTTTTAGATTTACATCTGCCAATTTTAGATGGGTTTGTTTACCGGAAAATTTATGATAAACGCGATGATTTTGACTTAGAGGTTGTAAATTTTCCTTTGTTGGATGGTGATGTTCCTCGTGCGGCATCCTATGACTTTTATATATAGCAATTAATTCGATTTGTCCGAGTGTCTAGTCATGTAGCTGACTTCAACACTCGATATAAATTGTTAACTGCTAAACTTCTTAATCAGGGCTATCGGTATCATAAACTACGCAAAGTAGAAGTAAAACAAAGATCAGGAATCGATACAATTAACTTACCCCACCCATCAAAGACACCAAAGGGAAAGAAACACAAACATGAAGGGACCAGACCATAATAGAAACTTAAACAGAGGAAGGCCATAAGGACAGTTACTTTCCAACAAAATGGCCAAATGGCCATCCAAAATAAAAAAAACACAAGTGATACACACAGTAAGAAACAAACAACAACATAAATAAACCGCCACAGAAGAACCGACTTGGAACGGAAAGCCTTTTCAAAATTTTGAAGACGTCATTCCGATTTAATTCCAAAATCCAATGTTGGACTTAAAAGGTCTATCGGAACCCAAAATTTATGATGACTTAGTATATAAATTCAGAAAATATATATATAATTCAATGACTTCAGCACCCGATTTCGTAAAATCATTCTTCGATATAAAAAAATTGGGTACTACATAAAGGTTATACGACAGGCTGCATGCATTGTAGTTAACCCAAGCACAGTTGACAAATTTGCTTCCCTCTTTAATTGCACGCCGGTGGGTCAGGCATTAGATTCCACGACGGTCCCAGCGTAATGGCTTGCTGAGAATTAGAGAGAATTTAGTTTTATGTAATATTGGTTGGTGCCTGATGCTCTGTCTCTGGTAGGGCCCATCGGGGTACAACTTTTGGTTTTCATTTGCTCCAGCATTTTAGTGGTTTCTTGCTGACCTCACCGTTGTTTCATCTCTGTGGTTGTTTTGATTTTTGTGTTCTGTGAGATGTTGCACTGATGAGTTAGGAGGCTTTCATGCGGACTGAACAAATGATTTGTCTTAATCGCGACGGAAGTAAGGGCGAGGATTGCAGCTGCATAAAATCGATTTAAGACCCCCCCCCCCCCCCCCCCACACACACACACACACACCCAGCAGAATTCGCTTCACTGACCGTTCCAAGGCCGTTCTTCTGTCGCGGTCTACTTTTGTTATGGTTTGTCTTTGAATATGTGTATCGCTTATATTATTTTGTTTTGGATAGCCAATTGGCCATTTTGAGGAAAAGTAACTGTCCTTTTGTCTTTCCGCTATTGATGTTTCCATTAGGGTCTAGTCATTTCATTTTTGTGTTTCTTTCCCTTTGGTGCCCTTGATTGGAGCTGTGGGTTAATTGTATTGCCTTCACTTCATTCAAATACACGTAACAAATGTATTTTTTGATAATAAATACTTGTCATCAACACATCCTTGTGTTAAATATGACAAAATTTGATTAGAAAACATCCATTGTTTTGTACTTAAATAACCCCTGACCTATAAGACTGAATACTTAGAGGGTACATTAAAAATAATTTTCCATTGTTCACTGCACCTGGATAGTTTTATGGTGATTTTAAGCAAGCAGTTTCCCCAAATATATGTTAAAAGAGAGTTATGAGTAGTTTCGTGTTTATTTTGCACTCATTTGACCTTTGACCTTCTTCTTGGCCTCAGACGCATTTCCGGAAGTGGCACTTACCCCTATGATTGTTGACACACATCAAGGATTACATTTAGCATGGGTGCCATACTCTAGTCAATTTTGTCATCAAACGTAAACTATCATTTTTGCACCTGCTTAGTCACGCATAAAGGATGCTTTTATGTGTTGTTAATTGGTTTATCTATTATTGCCAGTTATCCGAGATGCGACAATTTAATTAAGGGGACAAGGTTAAAGTTTGATGTTTAATTGACTTACACAAAGAAAGTGTTATAATCGGTCCTGCTCATAATAGAGTAACATTTTAGTTGAAAATATTTAATGCTTGTAAAACCACTTTATATCACTTTTTCTGTTTTAGAAATGGCACAGTGTAGTATTCTGTCTATGTTGTGATAAAAACCGGCCTGGCAACCCGGTTCAGTCAGCTGGTGGGTACTGACTAATAAAACCTATTGTCGGACAGGCTAGCTCAACGATTTAACTTACGGTAGTTGTGCAAAGGCAATGTTTCAGACCAATAACAGAAACAAAGTCACAAAGAAAGAATCCAGTGCTATATCAATATCGGGGATCATCAATGATTCAAGTCTATAAAATTAGTATCCCTTTTTATTCCATTTAACCCATATCCATGTAAACAAGCAGGTTTTGTAATCAAATACACGTTACAAATGTATTTTTTTTAAATATTTTGATAACTAGAGAAAGCGACCAGTGGGTCACGTATACCGCCTGCCAGCGCCACCCTCGGATTTATCTTTCGAGCTTGTATGAAGAAGTCAAGAAGCTATAAGAATTCATAAATGTGTTTGTAAAGGCTAAACCAAACATAAAATTTCTAAATGGACCAAGAGCGTGAGGGCATCAAAGTTACTGATGGGGTGGGGGCATCAATGTTACTGAAGAAGGTGGGGTGTGCATCAATGAAATCTTTGGACTTGTATACAACATCCATGCAAATATCAATTGAATTTGTCTTAGAGTTTCGAACATACAGGCATCTATAAACTCTGTCATAAAACTTTAACCAAAAGTAAAATTTCTAAGTCTGTGACCTTGACCTCAAGGTCACTTTGGGTGGTGGGACATGCATCAATGAAATCTTCAGACCAGTATGTAACTTCAGTGTAAGTATCAACTAAATCTATCAAAGGGTTCAGAAGATACAATATCTTAGAAACTTTAACGCAAAACTTTAACCAAAACGTTAACGGACGGATGGACGGACGGACACATGGACGGACGAACAGCAGAACGAAAACTATATTCCCCCATAGCATATTTCGCATGGCGGGATATAATAAATACTGGCCAGCAACACATCCTTATGCTAAATATAACAAAACGTGTTCAGAAAACATCCGTTTTTCACGAGCTTTGCACTTAAATGACCCCTGACCTATAAGACTGACATACTTTGAGGGTACATTTATAATGATTTTTCATTGTTCTTGCACCTGAATAGTTTATGGTGATTTTAAGCAAACATTTTCCCCAAATATGTGTTAAAAGAGAGTTGTAAGTAGTTTCATGTTTATTTTGCACTCATTTGACCTTTGACCTACTTCTGAGCCTCAGACGCATTTCCAGACGTGGCATCCACCCCTATGATTGTTGACACACATCAAGGATTACATTTAGCATGGGTGCCATACTCTACTCAATTTTGCCATCAAAAGTAAAAATATCAATCTTTTTTTGGGATTGGATGGCCAACTATAACTTCCTTATTCTTTGACCGATTTCTTTAATATTCACACACCACACACCTTGCCACTAGTACTTAAGATTGATATACACAAACCTGACCTCGACCATTACGTTGACCTTCCTCAAGGTCAAATACTTGTAAAAATTTGTCGTCGTCGTCGGTCCGTTACAAAAAACTTTAACAGTGCTCATAACTTCCTTATTCTTTGACCGATTTCTTTAATATTCACACACCACACACCTTGCCACTAGTACTTAAGATTGATATACACAAACCTGACCTTGACCTTTACGTTGACCTTCCTCAAGGTCAAATATTTGTAAAAATTTGTCTGACAACGCATGCGGGGGTATAATTGGCGCCCGTTAGGCGGCAGCTCTAGTTTGATTTGAGGTTTAACCTCCCCATCAACACTGTAAAGGTCATTTTGGAGACGTTGCTTCCAATTTTGTGGGACTTTTACCCGACACTGAGATGAAATGACATCTCAAGCCCTGTCGCCCAATGAAACCAATAGGGTTTATTAACATGGATGGTCCGCCTGGCACAGCGGTTCCTGGACAGGCTTAGATCCTCCAAGCGGTTTACCAGTACTAGTGTGCCGGCCGGATTCAGCTCTGCGTGGAAGCATCATGCAGCCATTATATATTTCTTCAAGAAACCAACCGTACATGAGTACTTAGGTCTATGCCTGCCCAGGCAAAGTGGTGCATGTTGGGCCATCCCTGAATATAAACTCTATTGTTTTTGGGGGGCAAAAGGGCTTGAGATATCATTTCATCTCAATGTCACGTTCAAGTCCCACAAAATCAGAAGCAATGTCTCCAAAATTACCTAAATAGTGTTGACAGGGCCATTTAACCTCAATTCAAACAACACAATACCCACACCTAAATGCCTTGGTGTGTACATTGCCTTATCCAGCTGAACAGTGCAATCCCTTCCTTTTCAAACAGTGTAGATCCAGATCAGATGGCCATCTGATCAGGATCAACAACGTTTGTCATATAGTTTGTGAATTGAATGAATGCTTTCAAGTAATTTGATTGGTTGATAGTCAGAGATGGGTGTGGCTAAATTAATTTATTCAGAGGGATAAATGTTAAGCAGCCACCCAGGGCAAGGTTTAACCCTTATCTTGCTGTTCACGACAACCCCTATCTTTGGAAACAGTGTAGATCCAGATCAGATGGCTTCTGAAGAAGCCATCTGACCTGGATCTACACTGTTTGGCATTCAGTTTATGAATTTGTAGCAATACATTACATCAAGTAATTTGATTGGTTCATAGACAGAAATGGGTGTGGCTTAAATGAATATTCAGCAAGAGAAGGGTTAAAACTGGCTGCTTTCAGCACAGGGTCGGCATTTACTGTTCTTTTGCTTAAATTGTTTCTGTATTATTTACGATGTCCAAATGGTCATTTTGAGAGAAAAAAGTATATAAGCTCAGCAGAAACAAACTATTAGCTCACCTGAGCACTTTGTGTTTAGGATGAGCTTTGTCCATCGTATGTCCGTTGTGTGTCATCAACATTTATGTTTTTCTCCCTCTGAAGGCCATAGTTTTGCTGCAACCTTCATGAAACTATACCTGAATGTTTGTCTTCATGATATCGAGGGCAGGTTTGAATATGGGTCATGTGGGGTCAAAAACTAGGTCAGTAGGTCATATTGCTTTAAAACTCGTTCACCTTCCAGAGACCACAGTTTTGCTACAATCTTCATGAAACTGTACCAGAATATTTGTCTTGGTGATATCTTGGTCATGTTTGAATATGGGTCAGGTCGGGTCACATTACGCAAACACACCTATACAAATACATTGCCACCTTTATCGCCGAAAAAAAATGAAAATTTAAGATGAAAAATTATGAGATTTTTCTTATTGTGGCGGTTCTTACGAGTACCTACAATCTATATTTTAGAGCAGAAATAAGAAAAATAAGGTATATCCCCAAAACCCCCAGATTTACTATATAAAAGTGGGGTTCAAGGGGGTCAAAATTATATCTATAGGCATGTTTTCGTGATGAAAAACTAGGTCACTAGGACAGATTGCTTTAAAACCTTGTTCATCCTCACCCACCCACAGTTTGCTTCAGTCTACATGAAATTATACCAGAATGATCTGGGTCAAGTTTGAATATGGGTCATATGGGATCAAAAAGTAGGTCATTAGGTTTAATTAAGTTTAAAACTTGATCACCCTCTAGAAGCCACAGATGAAACTATACCAGAATGTTTGTCTGGGTGATATCTTGGTGGATTTTGAATGTGCGTCGAGGTGGATAAAAAAACTAGGTCATTATGTCAAACTGCTTTAAAACCAGAGGCCACAGTTTTGCTTCAATTTTTATGAAACTATACTAGAATGTTTGTCTTGATATCTTGGTCAAGTTCAAATATGGGTCATATTGGATTAAAAAAAAATAGGCCACTAGGTCAAATTGCTAACCATGTTCACCCTCTAGAGGCCACAGTTTTGCTTCAGTCTTCATGAAACTATACCAGAATGTTTGTCTTGATGATATCTTGATCAAGTTCAGATATGGGTCATGTCTTGTCAAAAAATAGGTCACTAGGTCAAATTGCTTTAAAACCTTGTTCACCTGCTAGAGGCCACAGTTTTGCTTCAATATTCATGAAACTATACCAGAAAAGTTGATGATATCTCAGTCTAGTTTGAATATGGGTCATATTGGATCAAAAACTAGGTCACTAGATCAAATTGCTTGAAAACCTTGTTCACCCTCTAGAGGTCACAGTTTTGCTTCAATCTTCATGAAACCTGGTCAAGTTTTTCTTGATGATATCTAAGTAAAATTTGAGTATGGTTCATGTCGGGTCAAAAACCGGATCACTACGTCAAATTGCTTTATAATCTTGTTTACCCTCTAAAGGTCAAAGTTTTGCTTCAATCTTCATAAAATGTCTTGATGATAATTACGAGCTCGTATGTCAAATTTGAATATGGTCATATCAGATAAAAAACTAGGTCATACACAAGGTCAGATTGCTTTATAACCTTGTTCACCCTCTGGAGGTCACAGTTTTGCTTCAGTCTTCATGAAACTATACCAGAATACTTTGAGCTGGTCAGTTTAACTATAAACTCTTTTCCTGGGCAGGCTTATACGTAAGTGGTTAAACAGTATACCAGTAGTACACATTTTTTTGCCAGAAACTGACAACTGCCCTTCTTGAATCAGCTGAAGGGAGAGAATAACGGATCATTTATTAGTTATTTTATGGGGATAAATACTGACATTAATGATAATCTTGTAAATACCGTAAAATTCCGCTATTAAAACCACCTAAAACTAAGACCAATTCTGCTTTCAAAAGCTAATTTAGAAGGTTTCAAGTATATTCTAGAAGCCTCCGTGGTGTAGTGGTTACGTTTAGCTCGCCTTGTAAACCAGGGATCGCAGGATCGATGGGGGGCTTCTCCAGACTTTCGGATGAGTCTTTAAACCGGGGTCCTGTCTCCGTATGACCTTAGCTGTTGGTGGGACGTAAAATTCAAACACTCACCCAGGTATATTCTGTGTGTTTTCAACATCCAGTGTCCTCTAGTCAGTGACCACCTTTGGGACTGTTCAAAAGTGGTCTTACAGCCCACTTTTGAACAGTCCCAAAGGTGGTCTTAATATAGTAATTTTACTGTACTGTTGTTGAATTTTGTAAGATTTGTTTACTTTATATAACTTTTTGTGACTTGTTTCTAAGTGCATTGTGCTTTAATGTTGCGCCAGCCTGACAGACGGTAGCTCATTCGGATACGCACCTGACTGGTGATCAGGAGGACGCGGGTAATGATACCTGCTGGGGTCGGCAACATTCTTTCGTGGAGATTGATCATGAAATCTTTTCTGCAGTCATTCTGTCCCTTCTGCTGATTCAAAAAGGGCAGTTGTCATTTTCTGGCGAAAGAATTTGCACTGTACTGGTTAATCCTTATGAATAAGCCTGCCCAGGAAAAGTGTGGATAGGTAAATTGACCGGCTCAAAAGTGACCTAAAAAGTGTTGACTGGGCCGTTAAACTCCACTACAAACAAACCAAAAAAAAGCTTTACTGTTGTAGTGAATATGGTATATACAATGTACATGCTTTAAACTCTGTCACAGTTAAAAGTATATGAGAGCATGAGAAAGAAGATGAGTGATTACATAATATCTTTTCCTTTCAAATCTCCTAAGTTTCATGCTGGCTGCAATTTGAAATGGATTTATAGTATGTTTTTTGAAGGCAGAAATGGATGGTTTGCATGTTGAAAGGTATTTTTGCATTGTGTTACATGGCTCTCGTTTCATCACTGTAGTTGGTGGGACATAAAACTAAGGATTTAAAATATTCTATTACGATGACATTTTCATCGTAGAAAGAAATTTATTGCATACTAGCATGTTGCTATTGCAAAACTTAACCCTAAAAGCACGAACCAGGATTGGCAGACAGCTGTTAAAATGTATTTTTTCTTATTTTTCACAGAAAATAAGTCATGAAATTACACGTGAAAATAATGCATGATGTTTAAAACGTGAATCTTCTTCCAGCAGACAATTCGATCATCATTGTTTTGTGTGGAAAAACATTTGAATAAAAAAGTCAAATGGTTGCATGCTCTTGAATTTTCTATAGTTCTTTAACCCTTGTCCTGCTGAGCCCGGATATGCCTTATCTTTGAAACAATGTAGATCCAGATCAGATGGCTTCTGAAGAAGCCATCTGATCAGGATCTTCATTGTTTACCGTCCAGTTCATGAATTTGTTGCAATAATTTCCGTCAAGTAATCTGATTGGCTGCTAATCAGTAATGGGTGTGACATATTTAAATATTCAGCAGGACAAGGGTTAAGGGTTAAGACAGTGACTATAATCTTTTTTTGATTTTATCCATTTAAGTTAGCAGAACACATTTTCTTTTTTGTTTAGCTCACATGAGCAGAAGGCTCCGGGGGAGCTTATAGGATGGCAGCCTCCCATCCTCCGTCGCCCACACTTTCAAACTGCAATATCTTTGCAGTCTGCAAGCAGATATCAGCCAAATTTTATTTGTAGCATGTCTTTGGTGGAGGCTTGCTTGCATATACATTTTAGGAAAATTGCTCCAGAGCTTTGGTTGCTATGGCAACTGACAGGTCCCATAGGCTTACTATGGGAAAATGCTTGTGAACAGCATAGCTTCTTCATTTTTTGCTGGATCTCCATGAAACATGAAGATAACTATGACATGCATAAAATCTCAGATGAGTACAAAAGTGGGCCAGCTCGGACCAACAATAATAGCAGAGTTACCTCCCCTTGATTCTCAAAAATGGCCATTTTTGACCTTTTGAACAGCATAGCCGCTTCAGATTTTGATGGATCTTAATGAAATGTTGGTTAGTGTCTGATGCTCTGTCTCTGGTAGGGCCCATTGGAGTCTAACTGTTGGTTTTTTTTTGCTCCAGCATTTCAGTGGTTTCTTGCTGTAAGTCCTCACTGTTGTTTCATCTCTGTGGTTGTTTGATTTTTTATGTTCATGGAGATGTTGCACTGATGAGTTAGGAGGCCTTCATGCGGACTGAACAAATTATTTGTCTTAATGGCGACGGAAGTAAGGGCGAGGATTGTGGCCACGTAAAATTGATTTAAGCCCCCCACAGTGGAATTTGTTTCAGTGACCGTTCTGTGGCAGTTCCTCTGTCGCGGTTTGTGTCTTTGGGTGTTTTTGTTGCTTATATTATTTTGTTTTGGATAGCCAATTGGCCATTTTGTGGGAAAGTAACTGTCCTTTTGGCTTTCCGCTATTGATGTTTCCATTAGGGTCTGTTGTTTCATGCTTGTGTTTCTTTCCCTTTGGTGTCTCTGATGGGTTAATTCTATCGTTCCTGATCATTGCTTCCATTTCTATTTTGCAAATAACAATGACATGCATAAAATCTCGGACAAGTTCCAAAATGGATCAGATCAAGTCAACAATAGCAGAGTTACGTTCTAGCAGACATGCATAAAATCTCGGCTAAGTTTGAACCAAGGGTCAGATCGGACCAACAATAGCAGTGTTACATTCCCTTGATTCTCTAAATGGCCATTTTTGACCTTGTGAACAGCACAGCTTCTTCATTTTTTGTTGGATCTTCATAAAATCTCAGACACGTTCGAAAATGGGACAGCTGACCCAATAGTAGCAGAGTTACATCCCTTTGATTATCAAAATGGCCATTGTTGACCTTTTGAACAGTGTAGCGTTTTCATTTTTTTGTTGAATCTTCATGAAACTTGCAGATAATTACAACTTGGATAGAATCTCATGGGGCAGATTAGACCAGCAATTGCGGCAGAGTTATGTCCCCTTGATTGTCAAGATTGCCTATGAACACTCTGTAGGCCAGGATTTCACCCAAATAAACTTGAAACTTTCTCAGAGTGGTGTCCTTGACAAAATGTCGGTCAAGTTCGAGCTGTTCGGATCGATCAATGTCCGCCGTGTCACGGTGTGTTGTGTGTGGTGTATGTACGTCATGTGGCGTCAACAATTTATTTGTTATATACTCCTCCTAAACCCTAGGCCAATTTAGTTAGAACTACACAGGAATGTTGCCCAGGTGACTCCCTACCAAAAAGCTTAACTTGTTCCGCTCCGATGAACAAGATAGCCACAAGAGCTAAAAACTGAAAAAAATAATCTTAAAACGACATCACCTCAAGCCAATTTCATTCAAACTTCATAGGAATGTGGCTGAGATGACCCTCTAAGTAAATTAGTTGAAATGGTTCCACCTCATTCTCTAAATGACAGCTCCTCCTATTCCTATACCCCTGGGCTAATTTCAATAAGACTTCATAGGAATGTTGCTTAGGTGACCCTCTAAGAAAAAGGCTAAAATGGTTCCACTCTGATGAACAAGAGGCCCCACGGCTCTAAAAATAGAAATGTCTTTAAACATGAACTGCTTGTATACCTTTGGGCCAGATTCATTCAAACTTCATGGGTATGTTGCTCCAAAAAAGCTATAAAGGTTCTGCTCTGATAAGCAAAATGGCTGCCAGAGCTGAAAATAGAAAAATGTCTACAATTCGCTTTAAATGCCAACTCCTCCTAAACCCTTGGGCCAGTTTGATTCAAACTTCACAGGAAAGTTGCTTAGATGGCTTACTGCAAAAATAGCTAAAATAGTTCAGCTCCTATGACCACCAGAGCTTAAAATATAAAAAAAAATCTTTAAATGACAACTCCTATACCCATGGGCCAATTTCAATTAAACTTCATAGGAATGTTGTTAAGGTCAACCTTTACCAAAATAGCTCAGATTAACAAAATGGCCACCAGAGCTAGAAATAGAAAAACATTTAAATAACAGCTTCTTTTAGAAGCCTCCATGGTGTAATGCTTATGCTACTCTCCCCATAAACAAGGGGTTGTGGGGGTTTGATCCCAGGCTTCTCCAGACCTTCAGAAGAGTCTTTAAACCGAGGTGCCATCTCAAACACACAACTTCTACATCTTTAGTCCAATTAAATTCAAACTTCACAGGAATGTTGCTTAGGAGACCCTCTATCAAACTAGCTAGAAAGATTCTGCTCCATTAAACAAGCTGGCACCCAGAGCTAAAAATAGAAAACCTTTAAATGACAACTTCTCCCATACCTTTGGTCCAATTTCATTCAAACTTCATAGGAATAGTGCATAGATGAACAAGATGGCTGCCAGTGCTTAAAATAGAAATACAGGAGACCCTTTATCAGTTCTGCTCCAATAAACAAGATGGCAGCCAGAGCTAAAAATAGAAATACCTTTATTTGATAACTCCTCCTATTCCTTTGATTCAGTTTCATTCCAACTTAATGGGAAGGTTGCTCAGGTGACATTCTGCTAAAATGGTTATGTTTTATGGAGAAAATGCCTGGCAGACCTAAAAGTAGGAATATCTTTATTTAAATGAGGACTGATCCTAAATTCTTTAGCCAGTTTTATTCTGTCTTTGCAAGAATGTTGCCCAGTTGACCGTCCATCTATGTCAGCTGTTATGCTCCATGGAATAAAATGGTTGTCAATTATACACATGACTTTCAGAAGCTATAATGGCACCTTGAAATCAAGTGAGCGATTCAGAGCCATCTTGGCTTTCTTGTTTTCTGAGAAAATAAGGCTTGACATTTCATCTGAATTGACTGCCCAGCAGATGATTGACATGAAATGTGTAGCCCAGTTTTATTGAAAAATTACTAAACATTCAAAACCATCATCTGCAAGTATTGTGTTTTTAGAAGGTGATGACCTTTCAGGTCACACCTTCTTATGGCAACACTCAGAGAATTCCCTTGATACCGCATCACTCCTCTGTTTCAAGAAAATAGGTCCTCATAAATCAGTGAAGGGATGCGCCTGTATCATTTGATATGGGAAAATAATAAGCAGATTGAAAAAAACTGTGGATGCAAAATACACAAATAATGAACTTCAGAGTTAAATGTCATAAAATTGATCTAGATTTGAAATTGGTCTCGTTTCGCAGCTGACCTGGCCTAGTTATTAAGAGCGAGTTCGGTTGACTTTCTAGAGTTAACTATAGTTACACAAAAACACGAAGGTTATGGGTCGTGTTGCACTACTAGAGTTAACTTGAGTTAATTCAAGCTTGCTTTGGGAGTTGGGAGTTCTGTCTAGCAAGAACAAAAACACGACGGCAAGGGGATAATCGTAGGTTAATTAAGAAATGAATATAAACTTATTAGAAGGTGATGACCTTTCAGTGTCAGTCGACACTGGAGCCACCCTCGATGACGAATAACTCCTATGCTTCAAGAAAAATAAGTCTCCATATATTTATCAATAGACGCGCATGTATCATTTGATAAGTAAAAATGATATGCTGATGGTCAAACCGAGGAAGCCAATTACACAAACAACTAACTTCAGAGTAAAATGCCATAAAATTAACCCTATGGTTCAAATTGGTCCCGATTCGCAGCTTTGTCATGACCTAGTTTGCTTTGAGCGAGTTCAGTTGACCAACTAAAGTTAACTCAAAGTAGAGGAGACAGTAGGCTTACCCTTGTACAAAGTTATCCCCCCATGCCCCACTTCAAGATCCCACAATAAGAAGCGACAGGAAGCATCAAATGTCATTCGATGCGTCACGAGTAATGATTCAGATTCAGAACTCTACTGACGTCAAGAAAATGTCATCGTTTGCCCTCGAGTAAATCGAAAGTATAAAAATGTTTTCAAGTTGGACGTGATTTTTCAAACACATGGCCAAAATTTCAAAAAGTTGGAAACAATCAATTTTCGGATTGCATTTAACTGACAAATTTCTACCTTCCACGGTATTCGTTGTTACTAGGCAAGGCTTCCATCTCTCATACCAAGCTAACTCTCGCAGTCGCAATATTCCTACATGGCGCGTTTTGGAGCAAGTCAACTCTTGTTAACTCTAGTACGTCAACTGAACTCGCTCTAATCTAGATTGCGGATTAATAATTCAATGAATGAGTTGACAGTATGAATGGAATACTACGACTTGCTATACTACAGATAGAGGGAAGTTTTGTTTGTTCGTTTGTTTGTTTAATTTGAGGTTTAACGTCCCCGTCAACACTGTAAAGGTCCTTTTGAAGACGTAGCTTCCAATTTTGTAAGACTTTTACCCGACATTGAGATGAAATGACATCTCAAGCCCTCTCGCCCAATGAAACCAATAGGGTTTATTAGCATGGAGGGTCTGCCTCGCACCGCGGTTCCTGGACAGGCTTAGATCCTCTTAGCGGTTTACCAGTACTAGTGTGCGGGCCAGATTCAGCTCTGCGTGGAAGCATCATGCAGCCCATATATTTCTTCAAGCCCCCATGGGCGGTGGCGGATACAGCGAAGCTACCTTCACTGTTGCATTTGTTCGAGTTGAGGTTTAATGTCCCCATCAACACTGTAAAGGTCCTTTTGGAGATGTTGCTTCCAATTTTGTGGGACTTTTACCCGACATTGAAATGAAATGACATCTCCAGGCCTTTCGCCCAATGAAACCAATAGGGTTTATAAGCATGGACGGTCCGACTCGTTCACACCGCTTTGCCTGGGCAGGCTTAGATCCTCTAAGCGGTTTACAAGTACTCGTGTGCGGGCCGGATTCATCTCTGTGTGGAAGCATCATGCAGCCCATATATTTCTTCAAGCCTCGATGGGAGGGGGCTGATTCACTGTTGCATGGATATATTTCTGTGAACCATCAGGAAACTATAACTTTAGAACTTAAACTCCTTAATCTTAACGTTTATAGTACGGAATAATACATATTTATTCCGGGTGGTGGGTGCTTGTTTTTTTTTTGTTTTTTTTTGAGCCGAGGTCAGAAAATATCAGATTTTGTTTCCTCTTTTTCTGTATCTGAATATTTCCCTTTTTTACAGAGGTGTACACCGTATTTGATTTGTTTGATTTGATGTTTAAAGTCCCCGTCAAGACTGTATAACGGCCCCGCCCATCGGGGCTTGAGGAAACAGATTGAGCTGCATGATGCTTCCACGCAGAGCTGAAACTGACAGAACATGAGTACTGGTAGACGGCTTAAAGGTTCCGATTCTAAGCCCGCCCAGGAAAAGTGGTGCGATTTGGACTACCTATGCATATAAACTCTATTGGTTGCATTGTGCGGCAGAGGCTGAGTTGACATTTCATCTCAATGTCGGGTAAAAGTCCGACAAAATTGGAAGCGACGTCTCCAAAATGACCTATAAAGTGTTGATGGGGCGTTAAACCTCAAATCAAACAAATAAACAAAACTGTATAGACGTGATTCGAATTTCGTTGGACTCTTACCTAACATTGTGATGAAATGGCATTTAAAGCCTTGACACACAATGAGTGAGACCAATGGACTTTCCGACTTCAAATTATAGCCCTGGGGCCATAAATGCCCCCGCCCTGGGGCCCTTTGGTTTTACACTGACTTATATAGGGAAACCCTTTGAAAATCTTCTTGTCAGAAACCAGGAGGCTGAGGTGTTTGATATTTGATATGAAGCTGCGTCTAGTTGACCTCTATCAAGATTGTTAGAATTATAGCCCTGTGACCAAAAATGCCCCCGCCCAAAAAAGCCCACTGGTTTTACATAGACATCTCGCGGGAAAATCTTCAAAAATCTTCTTGTCAGATATTTGGTATGTCGCTTCGTCTTGTTAACCTATATCAAGATTTTCAAATTATAGTCCTTGGGCCAAAATCCACCCCCCCCCCTTAAAACAGCTTCTCTGAAAACGCAAGGCCCAGGTCTTTGATATTTGGTGTGAAGATTCATCTGGCAGACCTCTACCAAGATTGTTCAAATTATAGCCCTTGGGTCAAAAATGGCCCTGCCCATGGGCCAACTGGTTTTATTTTGACTTATACGAGGGTCATCCAAAAATAACTGATCAGTGGGTTATAATTTTTTCATTTATTGACGTACGTATCTAATATTTGGCACGATTGCTGATCAATATCTCCGTCAAAGATTGCGCGCCAAAACACGACGTTACGTGATGTCATCTTTACGTGACGTCATTTATCGCAACGTAATGGCGGACTGCGCGTTCACGCTGACGCGAGAAGAACAGATTACATATATTAAGATTGAATCAAGACGAGGAAAAGGCGCACCTGAGATTCGAAACGCTCTTGAAGAAGTTGTACCAACGTCAGTACTTGCGTATAGTACAATCAGGAGGTGGGTACGTGAATTTAATAATGGGAGGAGCAGTGTAAGCAACAAGCACCTGTGCGGAAGGCCTGTATCTGCAACGGATGGTGAAAATGTTGAAAAAGTAGCGAAACTATTGAATGATGATAGAAGATATACATGCACCGAGATAGCTCATGAACTGGATATAAGCCATGGGTCAGCACATTCCATTCTGCTTGAACATTTGAAAATGAGAAAAGTTGCAGCCAGGTGGGTGCCTCACATGCTGTCAGATTCCGAAAAACACCATCGGGTAAAAATCGCTCGCTCACTCCTGCATAGGTATGGAGAAGAAGGAGATGAAATGCTTCAGAGAATTGTAGCAATCGACGAAACATGGATACGGTCTTTTGAGCCTGAATTAAAGCGGCAAAGTAGTGAATGGCATACAAAAAATTCACCGAGGCCATTAAAATTTCGCCAAAGTCAGAATTGTCCCAAGATGTTGATGATATTTGCGTATGATTTCCGTGGCGTTCTTACCTCACACCGGGTGCCAACAGGTCGAACAGTCAATAAAGAATATTATGAAAAGTATCTACGGACAATACTTCGTCCAGCATTACGCCGCAAGCGCTCAGAACTTATTAACTGCACGCCGTTAATTCTGCACGACGACACGTCACCACACAAAAGTAACGTTGTCAAGGAGCTGTTGGAAGGGTATGGCTGGGAAGTGCTCGATCACCCCCCGTATTCGCCAGATTTGTCTCCTCCCGACTTCGACCTGTTTCCAAAGTTGAAAGAACCTTTACGGGGAAACCGTTATGACAGTTTGGACGAGTTAGAGTGTGCCGTGAACGCAGAGGTCCGACGCATCAACTTCAGTTGCTTAGCAACCGGTATAGAAGCGTTACCAAGCAGATGGAATTCTGTCATCCGTTCGAGGGGAGATTACTTCGAAGGACTGTGAAGAAGTAAGCTGTATTTAAAACCTATTTTAATAGTTATAAGGCATTGATCAGTTATTTTTGGATGACCCTCGTATATGAAAAACCTTTTAAAAGCTTCTTGTCTGAAACCAGGAGGCCCAGGTCTTTGATATTTGGTATGATGCTTCATCTGGTTGTCCTCTACTATGCTGTGTAAATTATAGCCCTGGGACCAAAGGTTGCCCCGCCTCAGGCCCCACCGGTTTTTTTGTTTGATTTGAGGTTTAACGTCCCCGTCAACACTGTAAAGGTCATTTTGGAGACGTTGCTTCCAATTTTGTGGGACTTTTACTCGACATTGAGATGAATTGACATCTCAAGCCCTGCCGCCTAATGAAACCAATAGGGCTTATTAGCATGGACGGTCCGCCTCGCACCGTGGTTCCTGGACAGGCTTAGATCCTCTAAGCGGTTTACCAGTACTAGTGTGCGGGCCGGATTCAGCTCTGCGTGGAAGCATCATGCAGCCCATATATTTCTTCAAGCCCCTATGGGCGGGGGCTTCCCACCGGTTTTACATAGCCATATATGGAAAACATTTAAAATGTTCTTCTAAAAAACCCAAGGCCCAGGTCTTTGATATTTTGCTAGAGGTTTCTTGCTCATGACCTCTACCAAGATTATTGAAATTAAAGCCCTGGAGTCAAAAATGGCCCCGCCTCAGGGCCCACTGGTTTCACATAGACTTACGTATGGAAAACCTTTAAATACCTTCTCGTCTGAAACCAGAAGGTCCAAGTCTTTGATATTTGGAATGAAACTTCCTCTAGTTGACCTCTACCAAGATTGTCCAAACTATAACCCCAGCGGGTCAAAACTGGACCTGTCTGGAGCCCACTGGTTTTATATAGGGTTAAGGCTGAGCCGGTTCATCTCCTTCTGCTGCACTGAGACCTGACCCTCAATGTCCACAAGGTGCCTAGACAGTGACATCGAAGTCAGCTCTGTATTGTCAAAGGGAACCACTGACAGATGACTATCCTCCCTTTGTCACCATGTGACAGTATTAGTAAAACTAATTCTTCATTTCCCTCTGTTGCACTAGGACCTGACTCTCAATGTCCACAATATGTCCAGATAGTGACATACAAGTTAGCTCTGTATTGTCAAAGAGAACCAATGACTGTCATTTTATGACAATTCTTGCCCCCACGCCCCCACCCCCGCCAATTGTCACAGCGAGGCATTGTAAGTTAGACCATTACGATAACTCACCCGTGTGACATAGAGCAATTTTTCACATCTCCAAAATCGCTAGTTTTCTGATGAAAAGCCTTGATATTTTTTATATAAATGTTAAAAACATAGGTTGAGGGTACTCGTTTTAACCGCCTCAGTAAGGCGGTTCTAACGAGTGCTTACAACCTATGTCATGGAGCAGAAATAACAAAAACAATGTATACCCTCGTAAACCCCAGTTTTCTCCTTACAAAGGGGGGTCATTTTACGGACTTGTTCACGTGATGCTGAGTAAATTCATCTCCATGCACTAGGACATGACCCTCAATGTCCAGAAAATGTCCAGATAGTAACATATAAGTCAGCTCTTTAGAAGGGAACTTTGAAAAGAGTTCATCCTCATGCAGAAAGAAAATGATTTTGGAAGGAATGTTCCATGGGTGACCCTCTGACAAAGTTGCTCAAAATAGTTTCGCTCCACTGAACATAAAAGCCACCAAACGAAACAATAAGACTTCTCATTACGATAACACACCCATGCAAAATAGTGCAATTTTAACATCCCCAAAATGGCTACTTTTCTGGTGAAAATCCGTGATATTTTTCTTAACAATGATCAAAACATAGGTTGTGGGTGCTCATTAGAACCGCCCTAATGAGGCGGTTCTAACGAGTAACCACAACCTATGTCTATGAGCAGATATATGAAAAATAATTTATACCCCCACTCCGTAACCCCAGTTTGCTCTATAAGAAGTGGGGTTTAGAGGGGCCTTCATTTCACAGACTTCTTCACGTGATGTACTACTAAATAGGTAGACTGATTTTGAAATAATTTCACAGGAACGTTCCTTTGGTCACTCTCAACCAAAATAGCTCAAACCATCCACTCCACCTTATATTACCTACTACTTTATCTGTACAATAAGGATTAGGTGAGCGTTCCTGGGTCATTATGGCCCTCTTGTTTAATTCAGGTTTCACTGGGTCGACGGACGTCTTTCAAACACTTGACAAAACGTAGCAACCAACAAACTTTTAAACTTGTGATCCAACCCTCAGATAAAAACCAGCCAGTGGCCCGGAATATTGGTGTTAGAAAGCCATTTGCTAGCAGGTATAGAGTGTTGAGTAAATTATCTTGTTTGCTAGAGTCTATGTATGTAATTGTCTCCAGAAGTATTCTCATTGACACAAGAAGGGATTCACAACATGTAGTGTTCGATCCTCAATTTTGTTTTTGACATTTCATTTGTCTGCTCCTCGCGTTACTACAATCATACAAAACCATTGACTGTTTTAAAAATTAAAACAAAAAAGGTAATGAAATGAAATGACTAACAGTTTTCTACCATCACCTTCTATTAGTACTTTCAGTACTTTGATTTTTCCAGTATGCTTTAAGGTTTAAGGATTCCAAGGTTACAAGATACATCTGAATAGCTAAGCCATCATTTTTCAAATGGCATCGTCTCTCAGAAACAGGAAAGGGCTTTCTTGATGGGTGAATATGAGTCTCGTTTGTAAATGAGGGCACACTCAACCCTTCAAGCACCAAGAGAATTTGTGTAGCAGACAGCATTCTGCCCTCTCAGATTCGAGAATGCCCAAAGATTCAAGTGAATGCCCTCCCTGATTTGATCATTTCCTCTGCTAAAAAATGCAGAGTATAGTTTAGCAAAGCTTATACCTCTGGTGGATGAGGCATGTTTTATCATAACGAGGCTCACATATTGTACACAGCATTCGCCAAAAATAAGAGCAGGGTGCACTCAGACATTTCATGTAAACCCTTAAAAAGTACATCTGAAAATGTTGTCTGTTTATGCAATCTGCTGCATCTTCTTGCAAAGCTTTTAAATGTATTTTTACAGACGGCAAACAGTGTGGACCCTGATCAGACTGCTCCAAGAGGAGCAGTCTGATTTGGCGTAACCAGCAGACAAAAATGCATGTTCAGACAAGTGTTGTGATTGTCTTAAGAGTGCTTGAAGAAATAAATGGGCTGCATGATGCTTCCACGCAGAGCTGAATCCGACCACACACGAGTACTGATAAACCGCTTAGAGGCAAATTGGTGCGAGTCGGACCGGCCATGTTTATAAACCCTATCGGTTTCATTGGGAGACAGGGCTTGAGATGTCATTTCATCTCAATGTCGGGTAAAAGTCCCACAAAATTGGAAGCAACGTCTCCAAAATGACCTTTATAGTGTTGACAGGGACGTTAAACATCAAATCAAACAAACAAACAAACATGGAAACAAATCCTAGAAGGGTCTTCCATTAAGGGCAGAGACAGGTGCAACAGTATACTTAATATCCTGGGTTTGGTCAAATGAAATATGTCCAAAGTTGGTAAAAGGAGCATATATACAGTGAAACTACAGATACCATATTCAACCTATTTACCGCACCCTGTTTGACCAGCCCCAATAGCTCAGTTGGTAGCGTGTCTGCTCCCTGGAACGGGAGGTCACGGGTTCAATCCTGGGCCGCGACATACCAAAGTCGTTAAAAATGGTACTAGCTGCTCCTCGCTTGGCACTCAGATTTACGGGTAGAGCTAGGACTGGTCGACCCAGTGTCAGGATAATCTGACTGGGTGTGGTATCATGTAATGTGTCTGGGATGTGATACTTCAGTGAGGCAGCACTATAAAAGTGAGCATTGAGCTCCCTGTCACAACCAGACACCGTCATGATAAGACTGAAAAATTGTTGAAAGCGACGTTAAACCCAAATTCACACAATGCCGTACGTGCCCTTAGTTTTTTTCAAAATTGTATGAAAATATTGTGGTGAAAAATCTACCTAATAAGCGCACACTCAATACGAAAAAAATACGAAAAAAGCTTCCGATATGATTATTTTATAGAGTTGAATTTCAGCATAGGGGTTCGCCACATATACATATGATTGTCCGGGTCAAAGATGCAGCAAAACTCAATATGAATTTGTTGGGAGGTTACTGTAAAGTGTGGGCTTGTGTATTTTTTTCCAGACGCTTATAGGAGCATGTGCGGTAAATAGGTCGAATACGGTAATTAATTTACTATGGCTAATTCAAACTCACTCTTGGGTCCCTAGAGAACTGTTCCTAAAGCTCCAGATGTATATGTGTTTAAGTTAATATATGGAGATTTGTTTAATTTTAATTTGAAAGGTATGTTGTGTGTACTCATTAGAATTGCCTCATTGAGGCAATTCTAATGAGTATACACAACATACATTTATTTGATAAAAAGTCGAAAATATATGCAAAGATTAGCCCCATTAAGCCTAATGTCCTGGCAGTACATGTATATGTAACCCTCAATAATTCTCGAACAAAATTAATTTGGTTCTCAAACTGCATGATAAACAATGTAGATCCTGATCAGATGGCTTCTTCAGAAACCATCTGATCTGGATCTACACTGTTTCCAAAGATAGGGGCTCGCATGTTCAGCAGGATAAGGGCTAATTGTTGTCAAAATTGATATCTTTCTTGAAAAAGGACTGATGTGTCTTAATTTGAGCATGTGCAATAATAATTATGGTGAATACTGTAGGTTTATCATCATGAAAATTTGACCCCCTTGAACCCCACTTTTAAATAGCAAAACTGGGGTTTACAGGGGTAAAACCTTAGTTTTCTTGACCCCCTTGAACCCCACTTTTATATAGTACAACTGGGGTTTACAGGGGTAAACCTTAAGTTTTCTTATTTCTGCTCTAAAATATAGATTGTGGGTACGAGCACCAACAATCTATATTTTGAGCAGAAGTAAGAAAACTATCACAATTTTTCATCTTAAAATTTCTTTTTTTTTTTTGACTGTAAGGTTTGCAATGTATTTGTATAGGCACGTTTTTGAAATGAATTGTTATCCTTATGAGTGACTTGGAAAAACTGTAGCAGCCTCATCAATTTCTAAATTTTAGTATTCAATGAAAAAAAACAGGAAATGTCTAACCCTAATTACCAGAGTAGTAATATGCTAAATTGCTTCTCTTTTTATGACTTTTTTAGGTTTGTAGAAATAATGGCCGTGTCTTTATGTTCTCTGCTAAATGGGAAGAGTGGGCATAGAGAAAAGAACTAATAATTTTAAGAATTCACATTTCTATAACACACTCGTGATGACTCTCAGTCATTAGGTCTCTCATCGCTGTGGTTTGAGCCTCGCTCGGGTCACATGTGAGACGCCAAGTTCTGCAATGGAAGGTCAGGTGGTCATTCTCCGGGTACTCCTGTTTTTGCCCACCTCTGATTACCGATCGGCTCGATGTGAGTGAAATAATCATAAATAGCTGTAAAACAAAAAAAAAAACACACTTGTGATAGAATGCTCCCTAAACTCATCACTGTAGAAGTATTTGTTATGGGGTTTAAGTGGGTCAAAACTATATAGGGTGTGTTTTAGTGATGATGTCACCTTTATTCATATATTTGTAGGTTTTGTATATATGTTCTCTTATGCCACATGTGTGGCCTGACCTTAGACAAATACAGTTCTGTTCTGTTGGGTCATTTCCATTGTTAGTCGACTCAAAGATACTAAGCACAGAAGCTTTATATCGCTGATTTCCAATTGGCTATCACTGATTTGCTAAGCTACATGTAATCCATTTACAGCTGTGTAGTTATTGTTATGATGTAAAAATGCTGTGTAAATGAAAAGTGTCAGCCCCGCCCATCGGGTCTAGGAGACTCGTAGATTGTGCTGCATGCTTCTTCCAGGCAGAGCTGAAACTGGCCACACATGAGTACTGGTAAACCACTTAGAAGGACTTAGCTTGCCCAGGCAAAGTGATGTGAGTCAGACCGTCCAGTGCATGTAAACTTGGCGGCAGCGTTTGAGAAGTTATTTCATCTCAGTGTCGGGTAAAAGTCCCACAAAATTGGAAGCAACGTCTCCAAAATGACCATAATAGTTCTGTCAGTGCTTTGATTGTTTTAGATTAATTTACTTATTTAAAAATTCTGCTTAAAACAAAGATTGTGGGTAACCACCCCTGTGTGATTATCACAGCAGAAATTGGAAAAATATCATTTTCTGGTATAAATCCCAATTTTCTCAACATAATGTGGGGTTTTAACCCATTGCATGCGGGAAACCCCGAAAGGGATACCTTGGCAAACAGTGCAGACCCAGATCAGATGCGGCAGAATGCAGTGTCTGATCAGGGCCTGCTGAATTTTCCATCAACAATATAATAAGAAGTAAGAAATAGGCCCACCACCCCTTATATGACAAACAGACTTGTCCAAAATATAGCAATGGAAGAGTCCACCAGTATACAATGGGTCAAAGGTGTTCAAGACACGATGATACTGACACGCAACTGTCAATCACAACATTTGCAGACAGCGTTTTCTTTTTTTTTTTTTCTTATTTTGTCAACAGAAAAATAATTTAAAAAAATAAAATTGTCATCTGCTCTAGAAATTTTTGTGGTGCTTTGAGGTTTTAGTGGCTATGACAGAGGTAAGGTTTAGGGTACTGTCGCAGTTTATTTTTGTTATGGTTTGTCTTTGGCTGTTTGTGTCGCTTATATTGTTTTATTTTGGATAGCCTATTGGCCATTTTGTGGGAAAGTAATTGTCCTTAGGGTCTGTTGTTTCATGTTTGTGTTTCTTTCTCTTTGGTGTCTCTGATGGGAGCTGTGGGTTAATTGTATTGATTCCTGATCATTGCCTCCACTTCTACTTAGATCCACAGACCGTCCATGCTTATAAACCCTATTGGTTTCATTGGGCGACAGGGCTTGAGAAGTCATTTCATCTCAATGTCGGGTAAAAGTCCCACAAAATTGGAAGCAAGTCTCCAAAATGACCTTTACAGTGTTGACGGGGACGTTAAACCTCAAATCAAACAAACAAAGATCCACAGAAGTTAAAAGACCTATAGATTAGAGCCCTAAATATGCCATGGAGTTGATTTGTCTGTTATTGTCTTTCTGCAGTTAACTTGTCATTCTGATTTTTTGGGTACCCTTAAATGCCAACCATGACTAGAAGATGACATTTTCTAAGTACAATAAAATTTCTATATTAATTAAGACCACTTTTGGGACTGTTCAAAGGAGGTCTTTATGATCATTTTTGAACAGTTCCAAAGGTTGTGTCCCTCTGGAGCGTAATCAAAGAACATTTAACTGAAATCTTCTAAATATGCTTTTAAAAGCATCATCATGATCATCATCATCATCATCATCATCATCAAATTTTTGATTAATGTGT
The DNA here is from genome assembly GCA_963580285.1 of Lucinisca nassula. Classification (NCBI taxonomy): domain Eukaryota; kingdom Metazoa; phylum Mollusca; class Bivalvia; order Lucinida; family Lucinidae; genus Lucinisca; species Lucinisca nassula. The sequence continues at coordinate 125,521,986 of OY757016.1, read as the reverse complement.
AGGTACAGGGGCAACATCCACATAAGTGGGCCAGGCTCGCTGCATGCATGGCAGATCTGACACCAGATCTCCAGGTATACCTATCATGAGGGTTGATAGCCCAGAGCTTCCACTCTCTGCAATCACTCTCTGTCAGCTGCTTCCATGCCATCTTGGGCCTCCCAGGCCACCTGTATGTTAAAGGCTGTCTTGACGTTCCACATGTCCAAACCAACGGAGCTCTCTCTCCTTCAGGATGAGATCCAGGTCATCAGTGCCAAGGCATGCTTTTAAAAGCATATCTTTGTTTATTTTTAGGCTGTCTTAAATGTGGAATTTCTCTGAATTTGTTTCTAATTTTTGGGTGAAAATAAACAATTACAATCAAGTGAATCATCTTTCTATTTAATGTCAAGCCTTATTTTCTCTTAGAAATACACCACAACCTCATTATAACACAGTTCGCTACAACATGGTTTTGGGTATAACACTGTTTCAAGATGGATCCCAAAAATGTATAGATTATATAGAAAAATGACCATAAATGGTCATTTTTCTATATAATCTATATATTTTTGTTTGGCTATAACACAGTTGTTCAACTAACACGATTTCTGCGTTGGATCCCAGCAATAGTGTTATAAAGAGGTTGGGGGGTAATAATGAATAAAAAAAATAGATCGTCATCTGTTCTTGACATTACGCAAACACGCCTACAAAAATACATTGCCACCTTTATCGCCGAAAAAATGAAAATTTTAAGATGAAAAATTGTGAAATTTTTCTTATTTCTTCTCAAAATATAGATTGTGGGCACTCGTTAGAACCGCCTCATTGAGGCGGTTGTTACGAGTACCCACAATCTATATCTTAGAGCAGAAATAAGTAAATAAGGTATACCCCCGGCAACCCCAGTTTTACTATATAAAAGTGGGGTTCAAGGGGGTCAAAATTATATAGGTGTGTTTTCGTGATGGAATCTTCTGGTGCTTTATGGGATTATTATATGATCACGTTTTAAGTAAAACTTTCTGCCATAGATAAAAGTCAAATAATTGCAACTTTCGGTCAGATGGTATTTGGTTTTAGCTTCTTTTAACTGTTGCAGTACAGGAATATAATTCAATATTGACAGGAAAGTGTATAGCAACCATTTCTAGGCATTTATTTCTAGACAGAATTATCTTTTTATTGCATGTTAAGGTATGATGTTATATGGGAATGAGTTAAGAAATCAATGGTTCTTGCATCCTTTCATAATAGGAACTGATCCACATCCAAATGGAAATATCTGAAATAGTTGCCACTCTTTTCACTGAGGACAATTTTTAGCTCACCTGAGCCAAAGCTCATCAGTGAGTTTAGCTCACCTGAGCCAAATACTCATCAGTGAGTTTAGCTCATCTGAGCCAAAGGCTCATCGGTGAGCTTAAAGTATGGCAAGGGTCCATTGTCTGTCTGTCTGTCTGTCTGCCAACATTTTCAAACATCTCTGAAACAGCTGGGTCTATTGAAGTCAAATTTCATGTGGAGCATCCATGGGATGGGGGAAAGAAAGTTTGTTCGTGAGGTCCAGGACCAAGAGGGCCAAGATGGCCACCATGCCCAAATAAGGTTTTGGTTGTTTTTGTTTTTGGTTTTACAGCCCTTTCAAGATTAGTTCACTAATATCAAGCCGATCGTTAATCAGAGGTGGGCGAAAACCAGAGTACCCAGAGAAAAACCACCTGACTTTCCGTTGCAGAACTTGGCGTCTCACATGTGACCCGAGCGATGCTCAAACCACAGCGGTGAGAGACCTAATGATCAAGAGTCAGCGCTCTTAACCACTAGGCCACGGAGGCTCATTCCCATATAAGGTAAAAACCCTTCTAAAATCTTCCTCACCAGAACCAGTGGGCCAATTTTCATGAAACTTGGTATGTAGCATTGGGCTCTTTGGTCCATCAAAGTTTGTTCAAATGATGACCCTTGGATGACCTTGACCGATTTTATGCAAATGTCAAATTTGCTCACTAAGACTTTTGAATGGGAAAAAGTCAAAATTGTATATTTTTTTTTTAAACTATTGCAGCCTGTGATCTAAATTAGTAGACGCAGTCAGCTGAATGAGTGGATGAAACTGCATGAGTATTCAAGGTCAAGGTCTTTTTTTTTACCTTGGCCCAAGGTCATTCAGAAAATTAAAAAATAATTTTCAGAAACCACTGGGCCATTTTAACAAAATTTCATATAAACGCCTTTAGGAACATGAAATGAAAATGAATAAATATGAGGTTGGTCACATGACCAATATGGCTGCCATGCCCATATAAGGTAAAATCCATTCAAAAATCTTCTCCCAAACCAGAGGGCTGATTGTCATGAAACTTGGTATGTACCATTGGAGACACGGGCTCATGATAGTTTGTTCAAATGATGACCCTCAGATGACCTTGACCTATTTTATGCCAAGGGCCAGTATTCTCACATTATAGACTTTTGTATGGGAAAAAGTCAAAACGGTGTATTTTTCGGAAACTATTGCAGCCTGTCATCTGAAAATTGGTAGATGCAGTTAGACTAAGCTACAATAGTGGATGAAACTACATACGTATTCAAGGTCAAGGCCATTCTTTGACCTTGGCCCAAGGTCATTCACTAAAAATTAAAAGTTATTTTCCTCAGAAAATACTGAGTCTTTTGCATCCAAATTTCATATGAAAAGCTTTTGGGAACAAGAAAATGAAAATTAATTAACATGACCAATATGCCCATCATGCCCATATAAGGTAAAAACCCTTCAAAAATCTCCTTCTCTTGAACCAATTGGCTGATTATCTTGAAGTTTGGTATATAGGATTGGGGACTCGAGCCAGTCATAGTTCAGGGTCAAATTTGGTCACATAGACTTTTGTATGAGGAAAAGTCAAAACCATGCATTTTTCAGAAACGATTGCAGTTTGTGATCTGGAAATTGGTAGATGCAATTAGCTACATGAGTATTCAATGTCAAGATCTTTCTTTAAACTTATTTCCCACAGGAACAACTGGGCCATCTGAAAGCCTTTAGGAACAAGGAAATGAAAATTAATTGACATTGTTTGGTCACATGACCCAAATATATGTTTTGGACTCGAGCCAGTCATAGTTTGTTCAAATGATGATCCCTGGATGACCTTGACCTATTTTAGGCCAAGGTCAAATTTGGTAAGATAGGCTTTTGTATGGTGAAAAAGTCAAAACTGTATTTCTTGCAAAATTTGTTCATGAAGATAACTAAAAGAGAAAATGAAACTAATTGAGCATTCAAGGTCTAGGTCATCTAGATATGAAAAAAAAATGTTTTTGTCAGAAAGCACTGGCCCATTTGTAATCAAACTTGAAGGAACAAGGATATGGAAGTCAATGAATATGGCAGCCATGCCAAGCTTTTTTTAAAAAAACAGCTGGGCATATCTATGCCAAATAACACGAAGCCATTATGGGATGGAGGAACAAAAGTTTGTTGGATGAACAAAAGTTTGTTCAAATGGTTTAGGCTGCCTAAAAGCCTTCAAAAATCTTCTTCTCAGAAACCAAATGGCACCATAAATGCTCAGCGATTCAGAACCATTAGTCCTCTGGCTCCACTTGTTTTTTTAACTCTCATCCTGCTGAATAATTTAATTTAGTCACACCCATTTCTGACTTTCAACCAATCAGATCACCTGATGTAATTTTTTCCTACAAATTCACACCATGAATATCAAAATGGCAGGTTCTGATCAGATGGCTTCTTTAGAATCTGTATCCTATCACGAAAACACGCCTATATAATTTTGACCCCCTTAAACCCCACTTTTATGTAGTAAAACTAGGGTTTACAGGGGTATATCTTATTTTTCTTATTTCTGCTCTAAAATTTCTGGTTTACAGGGGTATATCTTATTAGGGCCCCGCACTGAAAGTGTGGGTGCCCTATAGTAATCACTCTGTCCGTCTGTCCGTCCACAAATTTCTGATAGCGCTGCCGGGGCCCTAGTCAGTTTCACTGACAGCTCTAGTTTTTCTTATTTCTTCTCTAAAATATAGATTGTTGGAACTCTATATTTTGAGCAGAAGAAAAAATACCAATTTTTAGTTTTTTCGGCGGCAAAGTTTACAAAGTATTTGTGAAGGCGTGTTTTCGTAATCTTCAATTAATTGAAGAAATGTTATTACAGTCTTTAGAATGTCTCTAGGATAAGTTTGATTTCTTCCTGCCAAATTGCATCACTGAATGACACTTCGGGAAGGGCCTTTTACCATGCTTTATTAACTTCAAATCTGGATCTATGGAATGAAACTGACAATTGGAAATTTTGATAACTTCTTTCTTATGCAAGTCACAGAAGCTGATTATTTTTGCCTGGTAGAGAGGCTGTTGTGATATTTCTTTGACAATAATGGATATATTCACTCAGTGGCCATAAATGAGTTCCAAAATGGCTGACAAGAAATTGGGGAAAAATATGGTCTGAAATAATTGCAATTTCCTACCTAATTGCAATTCATACTCAAATGCTAATTGGCCCATAGAACTATTTAGGGTATATGTTTACAACAGTACCCAGTTTATGACGGGTCACCTGGCAGTTTCATTAAATATGACTTAATGACAGATAATGTTTAGGGGTCAGTAAAACTACAAGTACTCTATGTTTTCTTTTATTATCTCTCTCTTTATTCCTTTTATATTTTGGCTAAATGGGACCAGCTCAGTCATTGGCCCAGAAGTCCTAGTTCAGACTGTGTACCAGTGTCATCTGTACTGGGCCTGACACTGGCCACGCGGTATGCGGACCATGCTGAACCAGGGGGACGTACTTTTCAGTAGCTGCTGATAGAATGAATCATATGCTCACAAACATGGCACTTGCTCTGATCAAACCCCACTTTTATGTAGTAAAACTAGGGTTTACAGGGGTATATCTTATTATCCCCTCGCAACAAAGTTGCGAATGGGGATATAGCATCGGTGCCGTGCGTCCGTGTGTTAGTGTGTCTGTCTGTGTGTGTGTGTGTGTGTGTGTCTGTCCGGAACCTTGTGAGCAGGATAGAAGACACAGTATTCATCGTAGAAGCATCAAACCTTCCACAAATGTTCACCATGTACAGAGGATGAACCCTATTGAATTTCAAGGTCAGGGGTCAAAGGTCAAGGTCACAATGGACTTGACCTTGAAAACCTTGTGAGCAGGATAGAAGACACAGTATTCATCGTAGAAGCATCAAACCTTCCACAAATGTTCACCATGTACAGAGGATGAACCCTATTGAATTTCAAGGTCAGGGGTCAAAGGTCAAGGTCACAATGGACTTGACCTTGAAAACCTTGTGAGCAGGATAGAAGACACAGTATTCATCGTAGAAGCATCAAACCTTCCACAAATGTTCACCATGTACAGAGGATGAACCCTATTGAATTTCAAGGTCAGGGGTCAAAGGTCAAGGTCACAATGGACTTGACCTTGAAAACCTTGTGAGCAGGATAGACGACACAGTATTCATCGTAGAAGCATCAAACCTTCCACAAATGTTCACCATGTACAGAGGATGAACCCTATTGAATTTCAAGGTCAGGGGTCAAAGGTCAAGGTCACAATGGACTTGACCTTGAAAACCTTGTGAGCAGGATAGACGACACAGTATTCATCGTAGAAGCATCAGACCTTCCACAAATGTTCACCATGTACAGAGGATGAACCCTATTGAATTTCAAGGTCAGGGGTCAAAGGTCAAGGTCACAATGGACTTGACCTTGAAAACCTTGTGAGCAGGATAGAAGACACAGTATTCATCGTAGAAGCATCAAACCTTCCACAAATGTTCACCATGTACAGAGGATGAACCCTATTGAATTTCAAGGTCAGGGGTCAAAGGTCAAGGTCACAATGGACTTGACCTTGAAAACCTTGTGAGCAGGATAGAAGACACAGTATTCATCGTAGAAGCATCAAACCTTCCACAAATGTTCACCATGTACAGAGGATGAACCCTATTGAATTTCAAGGTCAGGGGTCAAAGGTCAAGGTCACAATGGTCTAACATATTCAGATTGGATTTTCATGTTAATGAATGGTATGCAGTTGCGAGGGGATGCTACGCTTGCGTTGCCTTGTTTTTCTTATTTCTGCTCTAAAATTTCTGGTTTACAGGGGTATATCTTATTAGGGCCCCGCACTGAAAGTGTGGGTGCCCTATAGTAATCACTCTGTCCGTCTGTCCGTCCACAAATTTCTGATAGCGCTGCCGGGGCCCTAGTCAGTTTCACTGACAGCTCTAGTTTTTCTTATTTCTTCTCTAAAATATAGATTGTTGGTACTCTATATTTTGAGCAGAAGAAAAAATACCAATTTTTAGTTTTTTCGGCGGCAAAGTTTACAAAGTATTTGTGAAGGCGTGTTTTCGTAATCTTCAATTAATTGAAGAAATGTTATTACAGTCTTTAGAATGTCTCTAGGATAAGTTTGATTTCTTCCTGCCAAATTGCATCACTGAATGACACTTCGGGAAGGGCCTTTTACCATGCTTTATTAACTTCAAATCTGGATCTATGGAATGAAACTGACAATTGGAAATTTTGATAACTTCTTTCTTATGCAAGTCACAGAAGCTGATTATTTTTGCCTGGTAGAGAGGCTGTTGTGATATTTCTTTGACAATAATGGATATATTCACTCAGTGGCCATAAATGAGTTCCAAAATGGCTGACAAGAAATTGGGGAAAAATATGGTCTGAAATAATTGCAATTTCCTACCTAATTGCAATTCATACTCAAATGCTAATTGGCCCATAGAACTATTTAGGGTATATGTTTACAACAGTACCCAGTTTATGACGGGTCACCTGGCAGTTTCATTAAATATGACTTAATGACAGATAATGTTTAGGGGTCAGTAAAACTACAAGTACTCTATGTTTTCTTTTATTATCTCTCTCTTTATTCCTTTTATATTTTGGCTAAATGGGACCAGCTCAGTCATTGGCCCAGAAGTCCTAGTTCAGACTGTGTACCAGTGTCATCTGTACTGGGCCTGACACTGGCCACGCGGTATGCGGACCATGCTGAACCAGGGGGACGTACTTTTCAGTAGCTGCTGATAGAATGAATCATATGCTCACAAACATGGCACTTGCTCTGATCAGTGCGGCTGGCACAGCGCATTTGCCATGTTGGCGATACTTGCATTTGGCTGGAAAACATGATAATGCTGATTCTCAGTCGAACTACTCAGCCAGTGTGAGTAGCTATCCAGTCAGCCAGTGTGACTGGTCTGCAGTTAATGTCAGTCTAGCTACTCAGCCAGTGTGAGTAACTATCCAGTCAGCCAGTGTGACCGGTTTGCCGTGAAATCCAGCTACTCAGCCAGTGTGAGTAACTACCCAGTCAGCCAGTGTGACTGAGTGTGAAGCAGTATTAACATGAAATTCCAAAGTATCAGCTACATGAAAAGTGATAAATTGTATCAGGCTGTTGTAGCCTGGTAGAACTTGGGGATAATTTGATGAATGTTTTGTAAAATGAAATGGAATTCCCCAAAAATGAAGGAATGAATATCATGACTGAATGATCCCCAAGTCAGTATAATGATGATGTCATCAGTTGCCATGTCAACACCAGACAACGTACAGATTAGCACCTATCTTTTGAAAAATCAGGGTAGGTATACTGAAAGAGTTGTAAAATTATTAAATTCAGATCATTTTAAATATTAATTGGTAGAAATGTTGGCAAAAATACTGGATAACAATCTGATTGTGTATAATTTTACCTAGAGACAATATATTATGGGAAATCTAACCTGCTTTCGGATGGAACATAAATACGTCAGAATCACCGAAAAGCAATCATTTTTGGCGATAGACATTAAGGAGACAAACAGAAAACGGACTTTGTGATTTACCTGATTTGAGAGATATTGAATCATTGTTTCTAGCAAAAACTGTTGGCTTCAATATATATTAGGGGACGTAAGCAGCAAGGAGATCCAGGCAAAAAATGTTTGTTTTTTTAACAGCCGTGCACTCTTTACGCCCGCTAAAACAACATAAAAACATACTGAAAAATTTTTAATTAAAAGCACCATTTTGGACTATATTTTTACAAAAGACTTCAATTTTTGTATAACAGTGTCCAATAAATGTGTCAACTTCTACTGGTACCCCCATAGAGACTAACACCCATCTAGACGTTTAACCACTGCTGATAGCTACATTTCCTATATTAAAGGAAGAAACTTCTTTCCAATGGTTGTTACTAAAAACATTGGAGAGTGTGCCAGTAAGTTAGATATAAACTATGCAGCCTTCTTACTTAATGTTTCCATAGCAACTATTTTTCTATCAGGGGTAGAATTACCCCACCCACTTCTAATAATGTATAAATTCAATTGGGAAAATTTAGACATATTTGGTTTCTCAGCTGTCCATCATACTAAAAAGACACCAGAGTCACCAAAATTATATAGATTTTAAGAGAAAATCTTAATTATTTAGAGTAAGAAGAAATCTGTGTGCCAGTGCAGAATTTTGAAGCCATTTTTATTACCATGGTACTCTGAATGAAGAATACACCAGAGCTATGCATGGCAAGATTTCTAAGAACAATTGCTATATTTGTTATTGGTAATGAATAAAGAATACCACCTAGTAAACCAAACGTGTATTGGATCATTTATTTTTAAGTAATTTGATCTGGAAATGTAGTCACAGATTTATACACATCAAGACGTCAACAGTTTTGGGAACTCATTTATGTCCACTGAGTGTATGTGTACCATGTTTGCCATTTTTGGTTTTGGTTTTATGGCCCTAACAAGCTAATTTTTTCCCAATTTATGCTAAATTTTATTAAAATTTTGGAGTCTCCCTCAATTTAACTCAAAGTTTCCCTATATATTCTTTACATCTCCCTCATCACAACTGCAAATCTCCCTCATACAGTTACAAGAATTATCACAGGTATGAGCACAAAGTGCTCAAGGTGAGCTATTGTGATCAGTCTTTGTCAGTCGTCTATGCATCAGTCTGTCCATCGTCAGTTTTTGCTTTAAACAACTTCTACTCCAAAACTGCTGGACAGATTTTGAGATTTTGAAATAATTTCACAAGAATATTCCTGGAATGACCCTCTACCAAAATTGCTCAACTCATTCCGCTCCGGTGAACAAGATGGCCCCCAGAGCTAAAAAAAAAATAATCTTTGAACAATTTCTTTTCCTATACAAGTGCATGGATTTTGAAATGATTTCACAGGAATGTTCCTTATGTGATCATCTACCAAAATCGCTGAAACTATTCTGCTCGGATGAACAAGATGGCTGCCAGAGATAAAAATAAAAAAACATTTAAATGACTTCTCCTCCTTAACCAGTCCATGGATTTTAAAATAATCTCACAGGACTGTTCCTTGGGTGATCCTCTACCAAAATTGCTCAAACCGTTCCACTCGGATGAACAAGATGGCCACCAGAGCATTAAAAATAGAAAAAAAACACTTTCTCCTTAACCAGTGGATGGATTTCAAAATAATTTCACAGGAATATTCTTTGGGTGAAATTAAAATTGCTCAAACCATTCTGCTGGGATGAACAAGATGGCCACCAGAGCTAAAAATAGAATTGGGTCAACCAAAGTTGCTCAAACCCTCTACTCCACCATGTGTTACCTACAATTTCATTTGTACAATATGGATCAGGTGAGCAATCCAGGGCCATCATGGCCCTCTTGTATGATTGTAGAGTCCATAATTAAAAGTGTGTCCAGATTCCAGTAAACACACCAGGATTTACAGAAAAACAAATTAAAGAAAGAGACTGTTTTTTCTATGAAGATATATGATAATTTTGCCGAACTTCTTGTCTCTTTATTGGGTGTTTCTGCTTATTAATGTCTCTGTATAGAGAAGATAAAGCAATTGTTCTGTGATTTAAGGATACTTCACTACCATTTATGACTGTTCTACATGCTGATGGTGATTTTACCAGATTAATATCTTCCAACTGGTGGGTGCTGATGGTGGAATGAGTCATTCAATAACTCAAAACTGTGCAATAAATAGACTGGTGTTAGGCATATTGTTCTGAATCAAGTAGCTCATCATAATGTCTAATGTGCTCTTGTCTGAATAGAATCATCCTCACAACCATATTTACTCTAAATATTTGGACCCCTAAACTTCTTACCATACTTGCTCTAAAATTTGAGCAAGTACAATTTAATACCAGCTTAAAAATAGCTAGATTAGTAGCAAACAGTATAGACCCTGATAAGATGCCACCTTCTGCAGAGTCTCATCTGGGTCTACACCATTTGCTCAGCCCTGTCTGTCCAAATATATAAGGTAAATATTGTATATAGAGTTGGAGTTCAAAGTTAAGTCAGTGTCAGGTTGAGTTATTTTTATGCCCCCAACTTTTTTATTGCTTCTGGCTTGTCCATTCGTTCGTTTGTTCGTTCGTTGGTTCTTACGTTCATCACACTTTCTTGTGCATAGCATAACTTTATAACCATATATCCCAGGGTTTTAAAATTTCATATATGGATTCCTCATGAAAAAATAAGTGACCCGTGTTTTTTTTTCTTACACGAATTATCTCCCCTTTTCCCTTTCAATTAAATAACATAGAAATCTCGTTAGCAAGATATCTGAAAAAGTATTTGAGCCAGAGCCTTGATATTTGATACACTGATTGGGACCAAGGAGGAGATCACCTGATTAAATTTTCAACAAATCTAATGAAATCTTGTTAAGAGCTATGGCCCTTTGCAATTTCTGGCCATTTAATTGTTTTGCTTTCTGGTGCATAGCATAACTTTATAATCATGTATGCTAGTGTTTTGAAATTTCATGTATGGCTTTCTCATGAAAAAAATAGTTGACCCATATTTTTTTCTTTTCCGAATTATCTCCCCTTTTTGAGTTATTTCCCCTTTAATTAAATAACATAGAAATCTCGTTAGCAAGATAATTAAAAAAGTAGTTGAGCTAGAGCCTTGATTTTTTTTATATACTGATTGGACTAAGGAGGAGATTACCTGATTAAATTTTTAACCAATTCAATGAAATTTTGTTAGAGTTAAGGCCCTTTACAATTTCTGGCCATTTAATTGTTTTGATTTCCTGTGCATAGTATTACTTAAGAACTATGTATGCTAGTGTATTGAAATTTCATTTATGGTTTCCTCATGAAAAAATAGTTGACTTGTATTTTTTTCTTATCTGACTTATCTCCCCTTTTCGCCTTGTTTCCTTTTTAATTAAATAATATAGAAATCTCGTTAGCAAGATATCTCAAAAAGTATTTGAGCTAGAGCCTTGAAATTTGGTATACTGATTTGGGCTGAGGAGGAGATTACCTGATTAAATTTCAACAGTTTAATGAAATTTTGTTGGAGTGATTGCCCTTTGCATTTTCAGGTCATTGAATTGTGTTTCTTTCTTGTTGCAAGATATTTAAAAAACTATTTAAATGGTTGCCTAAAAACTTGACAGGCTGATTTGGAATGACTAGTATATCGCCTGATTAACATTTGAAAAAAAAATCTGATTTTTTTTTTTTTTTTTTGCGATAATGGCCTTTTGAAAATTTGGGCATTTATGGACAAGCATATGGTTGGGGGCATACTGTTTTACAAACACCATTTCTAGTTTAAATTTATTTAGAAAATGGCTGAACTTTTTTAAATCAGCAAATGCCCTGATCAATTTCCACAGACTGTGGCATCTGATCTGGGCCTGCCCTGTTTTCCAGTGTCCCTTTTTAGCTCAGCTGCTCGGAAGGCTCATTGGTGACCTTATAGTATAGTGACCTTATAGTATAGCGTGTCTCCATTGTCTGTATGTTGTCTGTCATCATTTTCAAACATCTTCTCGTAAGAAACCACTGGGCCGATTGAAGTCAAATTACATATGGAGCATGCATTGGCTGGGGAAAGGAAAGTTTGCTCCGGGGTCCTAGTCACATTACCAAGATGGCCACCATGTCCATATAAGGTAAAAAACCTTCAAAAATTTTCTCCAGAACTAGTGGGCCAATTGTCATGAAAATTGGTATGTAGCAATAGAGAATCAAGGTTATCATAGTTTATTCAAATGATGACCCCTGGATGACCTTGACCTATTTTAGGCCAAAGTCAAATTTGATCCCATAGATGGTGTAGTCCATGCTTCCAAAGGATTACCACTTTTTTTAGATAATTTTACATGGGAAAAAGTCTAAACCTTTTATTGCAGCCAGTGATCTGAAATTAGCTAAACGAGTAATTGAAGCTACCTGAGTATTCAAAGTCAAGGTCATTCTTTGACCTTGGCCAGGTGTCAGTCAGAAATGAAAATTAAATCTTATTTTCTCAGAAACCAATGGGCCATTTTTTTTTATCAAATTTCATATGAAACCGCTTAGGAATAAAGATGAGTTTGGTCATCGGAACCAGTGGGCCAGTTGTCATGAAATTTTGTATGTAGCATTGGGGACTCGAGGAAATCATAGTTTGTTGAAATACTGAACCCTGGATGACAATGACCTATTTTAGGCCAAGGTCAACTTTGGTCGCATTGGCTTTTGTATAGGAAAAAGTCAAAACTGTATTTTTCAGAAATTGTTGCAGCCTGTAATCTGAAAATTTGTAGCTGCAGCTCTAAATTAGTAAATGAAACTACATTTGTATTCCAAGTCAAGGTCATTCCTTCAACCTAGCCTAAGGTCATTCAGGTATTAAGATTAAAGATTGTTCTTCTCAGCAAACACAAGACCATTTGCAACCAAATTTCATATGAAAGCTTTTAGGAACAAAGAAATGAAAATGGACAAATACAGTCGAACTTCGATGGGTGGAACTCGGTAGGCTCGAACACCACGTTTGGGACGAACTGACTTTTCAGTCCCGGCAAAATCCCTATTCATTTTATCTAAACATGCCACCCTTGGCTCGAACCACGATGGCTCGAACCCTCGAACTCTAAGCCTGGGGTCCCTAAAGTGCATTTTCTATGTAAAATCCCACCGATGGCTCGCACTAATTATCTTTTTAAAAATTCTAATTTTATTGATCAAGTCATGTAGGTGCGTGATCAGTATCATAAGACGCTTTGAAATTGACAAAGCGTCTTTCCGAAACAGCTGTTTACATAACACAGGTGTACTTGATTGGTGCAATCCCTTTGATCAACAGGTCGAGAAATTAATGTTGAGAAGGTGTCAAATTAAGTTTATTGTAAACACCTATAATAACCCAGGGCTAATGAGGCGGCATAAGGAAGTTAAAGCTGGCAAAATATTTTTCCCAAATTAAAATTACACACCGACATTGAGTAAGACCTGCCAAAATTACAGTCTTTGCCTTAAAATATGGACCAAAAATACGGCTCACCATTCACTCCTGCAGTCATGTCAGAGAGTACGTCAGCTTTCGAGCAATCAGGTGAAGGACCCAGCAACCGGGGGATACCCAGATCGGAGGTTTCTGCTGGCACTGCCGAGCAATCTGGTGAAGGACGTGGCTTAAATTATTAATATACCCGAAGTCACCAAAATTGCCGCAGCTATGATAAAAAATCATAGTACACAAAGATGGATCTTGCCGAGTTGAACTCCAATGGCTCGAACTACCGATGGCTCGAACTTTTTTAGGCGGTCCCGGCGAGTTCGAGCCATCGGAGTTCGACTGTATGAGTTAAGTCTCATGACCAATGTGGCTGTCATGCCTATATATGGAGTGCCAGCAGAACCAATGGTCCAATTGCTTTGAAACTTGAAATTTGGTTGCATATGCTTATGTATGGGAAAAAGTGGACTTTGTTAATTTTTCAGAAACTATTGTTGCCTGTGAACTTTAAATTTGTATGTGCAATCAACTAAATGAGTAGATAAAACTACACAAGTATCAAAGGCCAGGGTCACCCTTTGACCTTGGACCAAGATCCATCAGATATCAAAATTGAAACTTGATATTCATTAAAAACTGGTGGGCAAATTGAAGTCAAATTTCATAATACTGAAGCTTTTTTGGGTTGGAAGAAATTGAACCAAGATGGCTGCTATGACCATATGTGGTACAAATATTCAAAAATCTTTTTCTCTGGAACTAACTGGCCAGATGCCTTGAAACTACCTTGAAACTATGATGGTAGTATTGGGGTCTCTGGCCCATTGTTATTTGTTCAAATGATGAGTCATGGTTGACTATGGCCCATTTTACACTACAGTCAAATTAGGTCACTTGTGCTCTTATATGGGGAAAAAAGTGGAAATTGATAGTTTTTTTTTTTTTTTTTTTGGAAAACTGTTATTGCCTATGAACTTAGATTGTATATGCAATCAGCTAAATGAGTTAATGAAGCTGTGTGAGTACAAAAGGTCAACATTACTTATTAACCCTTTTTGTACCAAATGTAATCTTCCACCTCAGGAATTGGCCCCCGCCCATAGGGGCTTGAAGAAATATATGGGCTGCATGATGCTTCCACTCAGAGCTGAATCTGGCCTGCACACTAGAACTGGTAAACCGCTTAGAGGATCTAAGCCTGTCCAGAAACCGGGGTGCGAGGCAGACCGATCATGCTAATAAACCCTATTGGTTTCATTGGGCGACAGGGCTTGAGATGTCATTTCATCTCAATGTCGGGTAAAAGTCCCATAAAATTGGAAGCAACGTCTCCAAAATGACCTTTACAGTGTTGACGGGGACCTTAAACCTCAAACCAAACAAACAAATCCCCCTCAGGAGTCCGTTTTGAATTTTAGGGGTGTCAGGTTGTGTTTTCTTCAAAATTTATTCAGGAAATGGCATAACTTTTTGCAAACAGTGTAGGCCCTGATCAGACGCCGCAGAATGCGGCGTCTGATCTGGGCCTGCACTGTTTGCCAGGGTACCCCTTTTGGGGTTTCCAGTACTAAATGGGTTAATCTTGATCCAGGGTCACTCGGATATCAAAATGCTGCCATGGTGAAATCCTTGTCACCAAATGGCTCCACATACACTAAGCACTCAGGTGAGCTGTTCAGGACCATTTGTCCTCTGGTTTGGGTTTTCTTTTCCAATCTAAAATGGGTTTAAAAGTAAGTTTTGAAGGAAGGTTTAGCCTTATTGGCTCAGCCTTATTTCTGCTTGAGAATATAGATTAGACCATCTCATCTGAGGTGATTCTATACATACCATAGGCATCAGGGGACAGTTTCGCATTTGAGGGTGGATGTTTTTAAAATATTATAGTAGGAGGGTCAATAATGGCATGGTTGCTCATAGAAATTGTGATATGTGGATATTTTTTGCCAACGTGGGCTTATTTGCTGAGTATCTGTACTTTTATGAAATGGAATACGAAACTAACATCCTAGCTGTCTGGATGCTGTGCAAGTTCAAGGTGTAGCGGCATATCTGAATTCACGAAGGTAGCTTTGGCACTAAAAAGTGGCTGTTTTTGAGGATTCCTGAAAAAGTTTACTGGTTATGGTATACTTTTCTGTCTGTTTCTTTGCATGTGACTGAGTGTACATGACATTTCAACAGGTGCCAAGTACTGGTGTTTTGGGAGTAAATTCACAGGATCTGTCAAAGTGAGGTGGAGTCATGCTTTTTTGTATGTAAAAAATAGTGGGTGGGGTAAGTGAAATGATGCTGCTGTCAGCCTGTGCAAACAGAGAAGTGTTTCTTTGGTATTCTGTTTTGATTTCATGCATGTGTGGATCACTTTGAAACCAAAACAGAAGTTATCGCTTTCTCCAGGAGTTGTCGATGATGATTCAAAAACTTGGTGTGGCGCGGACCAAAAAGTGCTGTGATTAACTGTCCCCTGATGCCCATACCCAAAATCTATGTTTTTGTATCTTATAGCCTTAAAAGATTATGGGGTTTAATAATAACTGCACAGATATTGCTGGGATATCATCATAATCCTGTCCAATGTATTAACTCTTATCATGCTGTTCACGACAACCCCTGTCTTTGGAAACTGTGTAGATCCAGATCAGATGGCTTCTGAAGAAGCCATCTGATCAGGACCTACACTGTTTAGCATTCAGTTTATGAATTTGTAGGAATAAATTACATCAAGTAATCTGATTGGTTCAAAGTCAGAAATGGGTGTGGCTAAACTGAATATTCAGCAAGATAAGGGTTAATGGCTCAAGCCAATAACAAATCAGATCCATCCATCCATCCCAATCCAATCCCAGTCCACCCATCCATCCATCCATCCACATTGTTTGCACATTGATTTTTTTCTGCAAACCTTTTTGTCCTACACTAGTTCGGTGTGCCTTGGAATCTGAAGAGTTTGTTGAGAAATTCTTTTGCAGAGAAGTTTACCTTTTAACCCTAATTAAATTAGTCACACCCATTTCTGAAGCCCCTGCCCATAGAGGCTTGAAGAAATATATGGGCTGCATGATGCTTCCACACAGAGCTGAATCCGGTCCACACACTAGTACTGGTAAACCACTTAGAGGATCTAAGCCTGTCCAGAAACCGCGGTGCGAGGCAGACCGTCCATGCTAATAAACCCTATTGGTTTCATTGGGCGACAGGGCTTGAGATGTCATTTCATCTCAATGTCGGGTACAAGTCCCACAAAATTGGAAGCAACGTCTCCAAAATGACCTTTACAGTGTTGACGGGGATGTTAAACCTCAAATCAAACAAAACAAAATCACACCCATTTCTGAGTTTGAACCAAACAGATGTCATGATGTAATTAATTGCTACAAAATCATAAATTGAATGTCAAACAGTGTAGATCCTGAACAGATGGCTTCAGAAGCCATCTGATCTCGATCTACACTGTTTGCAAATGTAGGGGTTGTCATGAAACAGCAGGATAAGGGTTAAAGCATAATTTTTTATTATTATTTTTCTCTGCAAATTGGGCTTGGTATTTCAAGTGAATTGCTTTCAGACAATGCACACAAGACATCAATAAGTTCTGAATAGTTAGATCCTTTGGAAGCAAAGAATACACCAAACAAATGAAAATAGTCTGAATTTTTATGAAAAACAAAAAGAAAGAGATATTTGAAAATTCTGTCAATTATTATCTCGATTGGCATTTTAAGGCTTAACTTTGGGACAGATGGCAGTAGTTTGGGGTAATATTGCAGAATAATTGTGACAAAGCACTTCATTTTCTGCAGTGTTTGTTCACTGATTGTGCAGAAAATTAACCCATTTAGTTCCAGAAACCCCAAAACGGGTTCCCTGGCAAACAGTGCAGGCCCAGATTAGATGCCACAGAATGCAGTGCCTGATCAGGGCCTACACTGTTTGCGAAGTGGCGTCTGATCAGGGCCTACACTGCAAAAAGTTAAACCATTTTCCAAATAAATTTTGAAGAAAAAAAAACAACCTGACACTCCTAAATGTTGAAATTGACTCCTGATATGCATAAGAGGAAGATTCCATTTGGTACAAAAAGGGTTAAAAACTACATGCCTTCACCTCTTGGGGGATGCCGGCAGCTGAAACTGCATTCTATTAGCATGCATAATATTGCATGGAATTCAAGCTGCATCACAAGTTTCTCCATTAATTAGGGTTTGTGTAGCAATTTGACCTTAACCCTTATCTTGCTGTTCAGGACAACCCCTATCTTTACAAACAGTGTAGATCCAGATCAGATGGAAGAAGCCATCTGATCAAGATCTACACTGTTTGGCATTCAGTTTATGAATTTGTAGCAATAAATTACATCAAGTAATTTGATTGGTTGAGAGACAGAAATGGGCGTGGCTTAAATGAATATTCAGCAAGATAAGGCTTAAGCAGTTTGTATTAAAAACAAAGCATATGATTTGCAATGCAAAAACATTGTTTGTTTGTTTGATTTAAGGTTTAATGTCCCCGTCGACACTGTAAGGGTCATTTTGGAGATGTTGCTTCCAATTTTGTTGGACTTTTACCCGACATTGAGATGAAATGACAGCTCAAGCCCTGCTGCACAATGAAACCAATAGGGTTTATATGCATGGATGGTCAGTCTCGCACCGCCTTGCCTGGGCAGGCTTAGATCCTCTAAGCGGTTTACCAGTACTGGTGTGCGGGTCGGTTTCAGCTCTGCGTGGAAGCATCATCCAGCCCATCTATTTCTTCAAGCACCGATGGGCGGGGGCCACAGAAACATTGAGTTTGTGGTACATGGACTGGGTGGAGGGTGATTGAACCAGAATTGAAAGAAAATCTACATGTATACACTGTTTGTATCGACACATCCTGTTGACAAGTCTGTGTGATGAATACCCTGTAACCCCACTTGATATAGAAAAAAGTAGGTTTTAACAAGGATATACTATAAGAATCTGATATGGGGTTCTGTTGTAGATAGGCATTTCCAACCCTCTGGATGACGGTGCTGAGCGGAACCGAGGCTCAGCACATCTGCCCATCTGCAACAGAACCCATATTAGATACTTTTTCTGGCACAAAACCACGGAAAAAATTCATTTTACTTTATTCAACTTTTTATTTTTTGTGCACGATACTTATGTAGGTTGCCTGGGTTAGAACACCAGGGTAAGAACAAAATTTCTATCCCAGGCTAAAAACAAAGATTTTCTTATTTGATGTGCAAGAAATTATTCTCCTCATTTTGCTTAAAAATAAAGATTGTGAATACTCACTACAACTGCCTCATTGTTTATTTGATTTGAGGTTTAACTTCCCCATCAACACTATTTAGGTCATTTTGGAGATGTTGCTTCCAGTTTTGTGGGACCCTTACCCGACATTGACAAGTCTACCATCCATACATGATACAAACTGCTAAGGTTTAAGGAGCAGTCTGACTCGCATCACTTTTCCTCGGCGGGCTTCAACCTAAGCCGTTGACCAGTACTCAGTTTAGTGTTGGTTTCAGCTCTGCGGGGAAGCACCATGCAGCTCAAATTATTTCTCCATGCCCCAATGGGCAGGGGCAGGACACACTACTTCCTCAATGAGGTACTGTAAAAATCTAAAAATTAGGACACCTCGAGGACTTACTGTAATTCTCCTAAAATTGTAACAAATTTGTTTTGCCATCCAGCAAGGAGTCCAAAATTGGAGACGGAATGGCAAACAGTGTATACCCTGATCAGACCGCTCCTGAAGGAGCAGTCTGATCTGGGTTTGCACTGTTTGCTTATGCCTGTCTGTCAAAAAAAGTAGGACCAATACATAGTTCTCTCGCGCATCCACAATCTATGTTTGCTGTTGAAATAAGAACAATATCATATATTTTTATCAGAAATGAGTAATTTTTTTAACTCTGAAAGAATGCACTATATCACATGGTGTATTATATTATCCTCATCTTAATGGGCTGCTGGGCGTGCATACAAAAGTCCATCAAATCATTTTCTATTAAAGCACTAAACACAACTTAAGCAGTTGAAATTTTCAAATATACATTCATACAGTAAGTTTTTTCTACTTGTCATTACAAAAGTATTTTGAAAATTTTACCACCAAAAATGATTTTTTTTTTTTTTTTTTCAGATAAAAAAATCCTGATAAAAACATAGATTGTGGGTACTCGTTAGAACTGCCTCGGCGAGGCGGTTCTGACAAGTTCCCACAGTCTATGTTTTTGAGCAGTAATAAGAAAACTAATGGATACCCTATAAACCCAAGTTTTACTATATAAAAGTGGGGTATAAGGGGATCAGAATTATTTAGGCATGTTTGAATGAAGTCTGTGAGCAGCAAAGACTCTGGCGAGAGGACACTTAGGCGCAGGCTCGGATGAGCCTATGTCGGTTGTTATCCTATTATAAGTACACTTTTCCTGGGAGACAGATCAAAATTTATTGCAAAATACATCTTTGTTAAACCTCAGAATCTTCATGCTGTGAATTTTAAATGTTAAGTATTGAACTGAAGTTAGTGTAATAATGAGAACAAATTGACTCTCACCATTATCAATTAAAGTTTCTGTCGCTTCAGTTACTGCGCGGCAGATTGCTGGGTACAGATGCAAAATAACATGATGTAGTTCTCGGAGAGTGTTATAATGAGCCACTCATGCTTGATTTTATGTAACTTTTAAAATGAATGGGTGATTTTTAACTACATTTGATATTAAGTCTTTTGACAGTGCGCAGACAGAGTGGTGTCAAATTCAAAAGTCATATTGGTGGGTATTGTTTCCATATATCATGAACCAATTGATGAATTTTTCTTGAATGTCCTTGCAACCTTCCAGTGATTTGATTGGGAATGAGTGACCATGATTTCATTTTCAAGGTCACATGCTCTTGAAAAATGTCAATTTTAGTATAAAAATGGCTTGTCTGCAACCCAATATTATTACCAATTGAAGAATTTTAGTCAGACTTAATACACTATTTCATTGTAACCTACCAAAGATTTGATTAAAAATTGGTGACCTTGACCACCTGCTGAAAATCTCAATCTTGGTTCAAAATGGCACCCGATCTCATGAGCGAATTGATAAATTTTACTCAGTAAGTATATCATTGCAATCTTCCAAAGATTTGTGAAGATTTTGGCAACCCTGACCACATTTTCAAGATCGCAAACTCCCAAAAACTGCCATTTTGTGCCAAAAATTGCTTGTCTGCACTATATCATTGCAACCTACCAAAGATTTGGTTAAAAACTGGTGACATTGACCTCATTTTAAAGGTCACAGGGTCTTGAAAACTGTCGATTTGGGGACCAAAATGGCTTGTCTGCACCCTCGCTCATGAAGGAATTGATGAATTTTGGTCAAACTTTGTACGATATGATCAGATTCTGATCCGGTGTAATGATCAGATTCTGATCCAGTGTAAGTTATGCCGTGTATTAACCCTTTTTGTACCAAATGGAATCTTCCTCCTTATATATAGCAGGAGTCCATTTCAAAATTTAGGGGTGTCAGGTTGTGTTTTCATCAAAATTTATTTGGAAAATGACTGAACTTTTAGCAAACAGTGCAGGCCCTGATCAGACGCCACGTTCTGCGGCGTCTGATCTGGGCCTGCACTGTTTGCCAGGGTACCCGTTTTGGGGTTTCTGGTACCAAACAGGTAAAGTCTTGTTTCCACTACTATTATCAACTCTTAACCTTTCGGCTGTTAATCACGACCAACAAACAGCATTTTCAAACAGTATTTTTCTTATTTTTCAGTGAAAATAAGGCCTAACAGTACATGTAAATTTCTGCTAAGTAGACAATTCATGTAATGTCAAGCCTTATTTACTATGAAAAATATTTTTCAAAGTCAGATTTTAGTCTGCTCCAGGAACTTATATAGCAGTTGAAGGGTTAAAGCACCATGAAAATTGTTGGAGCAGATGATTCACATCAGGGCTTGGAGAAATAGATGGTGCTGCATGATGCTTCCACGCAGAATTGAAACCGACCGCACACGAGTACTGATAAACTGCTTAGAAGGACTAAGCCTGCCCAGGCAAATCCATGCATATAAACCCTATTGGTTTCACAGAGTGGCAGGGATTGAGATGTCATTTCAGCTCAAATGTTGGGTAAAAGTCCCACAAAATTGGAAGCAATGGGTCAAAAATGACCTCAAGAGTGTTGACGGGGATGCCAAACCTCAAATCAAACAAACAAACAAAAAAACAGCCCCAAAGGATGCTATATTATCTGCCAAATATACCTGACCTTAAAAATACTGGTGTTAAGAGAAACTAGATGATTCACATGTAAATTCAAGTTGTATTTTCTCTGAAAAACAAGGCAGAAATTTTTGAAAATGACATCTGTAAAAGTCTTGATTGGCAGTTTTAGGGTAAATAGCAATGTGACTGCTTGTTGTTATTTAAGCCGTGAAAAGAGCAATAAGCTATAATAGGAGTAACATCCCGGATGGAATTCTTTTTTCTTTGAGGCTAATGATACATGATAGGGACACGCAAGCTGAGTCACCATCGTTTTAAATTGTCCACTAAGACATGCTGTCAAATGCACAAAAGGGAAGACACTGTAGGGTAATAATTTCTTTAGGAAATAATTAGGAAAGGCAAAAGCAAAACTAACAAAACGACCTCTGTGTAGAATGAAGCTGCCAGTTAGACTCCATATTCTGCCAGTCAGATTGGTCATTTTTGCTTGTATAAATAAGCTACAGGCCTTCCACAGTCTGCTGAGACAACATAATGATCTGATCAGAAGCCAGGGATGCACAAAGCTCATCAGAATCATCATTGCTCACATACATGTATGTCTTTTTTGTTAACTGTACCATTGCAAGACTCCTCTAGCTACAAGGTTAGGTTAGCATGTCACCATGGAGGTAGAATGTTGAGAGTTTTGGTGCAGCATTTTGATGATTTTCAAATTTAATATTAAACAGAAATATTATTCATTAAGCAACATGCCACAGTCATGGAGTCCACTGGTCCAGTTCACTTCTACAGTTGTTTGTTCATAGGTGAGCTTATAGTATGGTAAGGGCCTGTTGTCTGTTGTCAGTCAACATTTTCAAACATTTCCTCAGAAACCACTGGGCCAATTGAAGTCAAATTTCATGTGGAGCACCCACGGAATGGGGTCCAGGTCACTTGACCAGGATGGCCGCCATACCCATACAAGGTAAGTCATTGGGCAAATTGTTATGAAATATGGTATGTAGCATTAGAAACATTTGTTCAAATGATGACCCCTGGATGACCTTAACCTATTTTAGACCAAGGCCAAATAGGCTTTTGTATGGGAAAACGTCAAAATTGCGTATTTTTCGAAAAACCATTGCAGCCTGTGATCTGAATATTGGTACATGCAATAATGAGACTACATGAATATTCAAGGTCAAAGTCATTCCTTGAACTTGGCCGCAAGGTCATTCAGGTATGAAAATTAAAACTCATTTTTTTTCTCAGATTTTAACCAATTTTCGTATGAAAGCTTTTAGAAACAAGGACATGAAAATTAGTTTATATATATATGTGGAGCGTGGTAGCTCAGTGGTGAGTGCACTCAGTGTATCATGCTAGAGGCCCCCCTCAGCCTCTGTCTTGGCCAGTTAAATGCAGGCACAGGTAGAGGCCCCCGGTTCGATTCTCGGCAGCGGTAATAAAACCGTGGTGTCTGAACATGCTCCACTGGCATCATTTGCAGGTGCACCGTCCTTCAGATCGGGACTTTAACTGGAGGCCCCCTTTGCAGGGGGAACCATCCCCTGTGCAGGTAAAAGATCCCTATACCGTAATTACATGATTACTGTGTAGGCTTTCATCCTGCAAACCTGGAGTGTATGTAATATACACCTGCACTTAATCCTCTTCACAGGGTGTTGCAGTATATATAGAAAGAAACAGAAAGAGTTTGGTGACTTGAACAATAAGGCAGCGATGCACATATATGGTAAAAACATACCATCATAATTGTTCAAATGATGAATCTGGCTTGACCTTGACCTAATTTACATCAAGGTCAAATTTGGTCACATATGCTTTTGTATAGGAAAAAGTGGAAATTTTTAATTTCCAGAAACTATTTTTGCTTGTGAACTTTGAATTTCAATATGCAATCTTCTATAGGAGTAAATGAAGCAACATGAGTGTCAAAGATCAAGGTCACTCCTTGTCATTGGACCAAGGTCACTCAGATATCAAAATTAAAACTTGTCATTAAAAACCATTAGGTAAATTGAAATCAACTTTCATATGAATTCTTTGTGGGATAGAAGAAATGAACATTTGTTCAACTGGTTAAAAAACATGAAAACCTTCTTATCTCGAACCAATTGCCTTGAAACTTGGATTACAGCTCCCATCATAATTTGCTGAAAGTCTGGATTGACCATGACCATGACACATTTTACACCAAGGTTGAATTTGGTCACTTGTGCTGTTGTATGGGAAAAGGTGGTAATGTTAAGTTTTGGAAAACTATTATTGCCTGTAAGCTTAACCCTTAATTGTCCTGCTGAGCCTGGATGTGTCTTATCTTTCAAACAATGAAGATCCAGATCAGATGGCTTCTGAAGAAGCCATCTGATCATGATCTTCATTGTTTGTCATTCAGCTCATGAATTTGCTGCAATAATTTGCATCAAGTAATCTGATTGGTTGATAATCAGTAGTGGGTGTGGCATACATAAATATTCAGCAGGTCAAGAGTTAAATGGTATATGCAATCAACAAAATGAGTTAATGAAGCTGCATGAGTACCAAAGCTCAGGATCACTCATTGCCCTTGGTCCAGGATGGGTTAGATATGAAAATATTAAAAAAAAAAAAAAACAGCTGGGCAAAAGTAAGCCAAATTTTATATGAAGCCTTTATGGGATGGAGGAATGTTCATTCAAGTGGTTTAGGTCACTTGACAAAGATGGCTGCCATGGTAAAAACCCTTCAGAAATCTTTTTCTGAGAAACCAAATGGCTCCATAAATACACAGCACTCAGC
Organism: Lucinisca nassula; assembly: GCA_963580285.1. Classification (NCBI taxonomy): domain Eukaryota; kingdom Metazoa; phylum Mollusca; class Bivalvia; order Lucinida; family Lucinidae; genus Lucinisca; species Lucinisca nassula. The sequence continues at coordinate 125,497,655 of OY757016.1, read as the reverse complement.
TGAGCTGTTCAGAACCATTGATCTGGTTTCTCTGAAAAATAAGAAAAACAAAGAATCAGATCTAGAAATTCCTGCAGCACTTGTAGGGTCCCTATTGTAATATACCAACATAGCCATGAATTAGTCCCTATAGCTGTTTTTAGAGGTGATTGTTAGAGCTCAATAACATGCCGAGTAATGCTATTATGCGGAAGTAGGAGGTAGGGATGAGCAATAAATGTGACAACATGGACCGAATTTAGATCTGAAATAAATGGCAATAGAACTTTTTGTCACTGCAGAAGAGACAACCAATTTACCGTATTTATCTTAAGTGTTCGGACATCTCAACTCCTTACCATACTTGCTCTAGTATTTGTGCAAGTACAATTTACTAACAATGTTGTGTCTAAAATAGCTTGATGAGTGGCAAACAGTGTAGACCCAGACGAGACGCTGCAGAATGCATTCTGCAGCGTCTCATCTGGGTCTACACTGTTTGCCTGAGGCCTGTCAGGCTTAATACATACAGTAAATACAATACACATTGTCCCTGTGAATCAAATTCTTTGAAGATTCTTCCTTGAATTTTAGCAAGACCATGGTATGGTTGGCTGACAGAAGCATTTCAGTCTTTGTTATATTGGCTCTGAATTCCTGGAGACCTGGATGTGAATGACACAGAATTTCAAAACAGAAACCGTTTTAGGTTAAAATCCATTTTAAATCAAACAAAAATGTAAAGATTATATAGAAAAAGGATCATAAATGGTCTTTTTTCTATGAAAGCCATGCATTTTTATCATACATCATATGACCCTCTTTTCACAACTCTCTGACCTCACAATAATAAGAATAGCGCAGCTATAAATAGCCATTAACTTGGATTTCATACAAATCACATGGACATCAGCAACAAACGCCACTGCTCTTAGTAAATTGGGGTCGATTGACAAAAGAAATCAACCCTTTCGTAGGGGTGCATTGATTTTGTTTTTGTTTGAATTGAGGTTTTACATCCCTGTCAACATTATTTAGGTCATTTTTGAGACGCTGCTTCCATTTTTGTGGGACTTTTACCCGACATTGAGATGAAATGACATCTCAAGCCCTGCCACCCAATGAAACCAAAAGGCTTATATGCATTGGATGGTCTAACTCACACCACTTTGCCTGTGCAGGCTTAGTCCTTCTAAGCGGTTTACCAGCACTCATGCAGCCGGAACTATTTCTACAAGCCCCGATGGGTGGGGGTGAGCATCGATTTTGTGCAATATATATGTTTAAGAGATACCTGTTTCTTTCAGAAATGGTTAAAGCACTGGGCCCTAGTTTCTATACCATATGCCCAAGACATGGTTGGGATTACCCTTTTGACATTCAAGGTACATTACAAAACACCTTGGGAGAAGAACATATTTCAAGGTTAGACATTTTGTTATTGATAAAAATTTCTTAACCTTTAACCCTTGTTCTGCTGAATGAATTAATTGTACCACACCCATTTCAGACTATCAGCCAATCAAACTAGTTGATATAATCTTTCATTCAAATTTGCAAACTGAATGTCCAGCAGTGTAGATGCTGGTCAGATTGCATCTTCAGCCATCTGATCTGGATCTACACTGATCTCAAAAGTTGGGGTTATCTGGTTTGGCAGGATAAGGGTTAAAGCACCACAAAAAATTACAGCAGATGACAGTACAATTTTTTTTTTTTTTTTTCATTATTTTACTTTATTTATACACATGAAATGTCACGCCTTATTTTATCTGAATAATTGGAAAATAGATATTGCCAGTTTAAGGTTAAAATTTACTGTATGGACAGAAAAGTAACCCATTATTTTTCTCCATTCTGATACCACATTCATGTGAGATAATGTTTTCTGACATGTCTTAAGGAATGTCCTTTTTGTGTTGAAAAGTGTAGTCTAACTCTAACATGTGTGTCTACGTCTTCGTAAGCCAAGGGTACTAAGTTCACTTCGTTCCTTACACATAGTGAACTTAGTATCCCTGGCTTGTGAAGATGGTGTATATGTCTTACGGCCCTGCCCATCGGGGCTTGAAGAAATAGATGGGCTGCATGATGCTTCCATGCAGAGCTGAAACCGACATCACAAAGCGGTGCGAGTCGGACCGTCCATGCTTATAAACCCTATTGATTTCATTGGGCGACAGGGCTTGAGAAGTCATTTCAACTCATTGTCAGGTAAAAGTCCCACAAAATGAGAAGCAAAGTCTCCAAAATGACCTATACAGTGTTGAGGGGGATGTTAAATCTTAAATCAAACAAGCAAAAAATATATTTGTCTTAAACATTTGAAGTCCTGTTGATTAAGATGAAATTCTTCTTCCAGAAGGAAGACATCTGTTTGCTTAACTCTTGATAGTCAATTCATGTGCTTTTATTCCTAAGATTAAGTTCAGAATAAATGAGATGGCCTTAAAAATCTTGTCACATTTCTTTGTGCTGCTTTATTTTGTTGGTAATGAATACATAATTATTCATGGCGAATGTTGAAGTTGTTTGCATGTTCGTCTCCTAATGAAGTCTCATCGTTGCATGAAAAATTGACAAATATGTTTTGGCAGAAGATATTTTCGGATTCTGTTTGGAAATGTTTATTGATTTACTGATAGTTCCTCAGTCTTGTCTTGTCTTTGACTCTCTCTCTGCATCACGAAAACACGCCTATATAATTCTTACCCCCTTGAACCCCACTTTTGTATAGTAAAACTGGGGTTTACAGGGGTAAGCCTTATTTTTCTTCGAGGCGGTTCTGGCGAGTACCCACAATCTATATTTTGAGCAGAAATAAGAAAAATATCACAAATTTTCTTCTTATGATTTTCGTTTTTTCGGTGGTAAGGTTTGCCTGATGCTCTGTCTCTGGTCGGGCCCATCGGAGTCTAACTGTTGGTTTTCTTTTGCTCCAGCATTTCAGTGGTTTCTTGCTGTCGAGTCCTCACCGCTGGCTCACCTCTGTTGTTCTTTGATTTTTTGTGTTCACGGAGATGTTGCACTGATGAGTTAGGAGGCCTTCATGCGGACTGAACAAATTATTTGTCTCAATCGCTACGGAAGTAAGGGCGAGGATTGTGGCCACGTAAAATCGATTTAAGCCCCCCAGTGGAAATCATTCCAATGACCGTTCCAAGACGGTTCTTCTGTGGCGGTTTATTTATGGTGTTGTTTGTTACTTACTGTGTGTATCACTTGTGTCTTTTTATTTTGGATGGCCATATGGCCATTTTGTGGGAAAGTAACTGTCCTTATGGCCTTCCTTTGTTTAGGTTTCCATTATGGTCTGGTCGCTTAAAGTTTGTGTTCCTTTCCCTTTGGTGTCTTTGATGGGTGGAGTAAGTTAATTGTATCGATTCCTGATCTTTGTTTTACTTCTACTTTACAATGTATTTGTATTGGCCTGTTTTTGTAATGGAAAGACATTTTTATGCTCCCTTTAGTTCCCCATTCTTGTCTTTGACTTTCTCTCTGCTCCCCTCTAGAGGGAGCATACTAGTAAAATGGCTTTCAGAGAGAAATTCACAGAAAAGCCATTTTATGTTCCCTTCCAGAGGAGCATAAAATGGCTTTCAGAGAGAAATTCAGAGACAAGAATGAGGAACTATCAGTAAAGTCAATAGACATATCCAAACAGACTCGGACAATATCTTCTGCCAAAACATATTTGTCAATTTCTCATGCAACGATGGTACAGTTGAATTTCATTTTCGAACTTCAGTGTTTCTTGAACACCAGACAAGGAAATACGTGATTTTACCCTGGGATAGAAATTTGTGTTCTGACCCTGGTGTTCCGACCCAAAATCGAATATAATTGCGTGTTTGATAAATGCACTGGTTGATTATGACCTCGTAAGCGCCGTCGTTAAGGTTGACGTCATGCACGTTACGTGACGTCACTAAACATTCAAAACAATATGGCGGACATTGGTAACCGAAGTGACTGCAGCATTAAAGATCCGGGCTAAGTAATGGAAGGTATGCAAGAAAAAGAATCCAGTATGGGTGTGAGGGGTGGATAGAAAAATCCATCCCTCGGGATCACTGTCCGACATCACTCGGCAAGCCTCGTGATGCCGGACAGTGTCCCTCGGGACAGATTTTTTTCATCCAACCCTCACACCCATATAAGATTCTTATATTCCAATACCTTTGGGACCATGAAAATTTGTTTGAAATAGGGGTAGTTCTAGCCATTGAGGGTTAGGTTGAGGCTAGGTGGGGATGAATTCAGGATACCTTTTTGTTTACTTATAAAATACAGGTTTGTTGTGTGCCCTCTTTAGAATCACCTCATTGTGGAATCCAATGAGCACAAACAACATATCTTTTCAAGATTCGGCCCACACCCATCGGGGCTTGAAGAAATAGATGAGCTGCATGATGCTTCCATGCAGAACTGAAACCAACCGCTCATGAGTACAGGTAAACCGAGTAGAGGATGTAAGCCTGCCCAGGCAAAGGGGTGTGAGTCGGACCGTCCGTGTTATAAACCCTATTGGTTTAATTGGGCGACAAGGCTTGAGGTGTCATTTCATCTCAGTGTCATCTAAAAGTCCCTCAAAATTGGAAGCAATGTCTCCAAAATGACCTATACAGTGTTGACCGGGATGTTAACCTCAAATCAAACAAACAAAAACTTTTCAAGTTACAACAGCGCAATCGGCAAGTTAGCAATCGGTCTTCTCCAAGACGTACTTTTGATGTTGTTTGAGACGAATATCAAATACGTGCCGAAAGCGTTGTTGCACCGTTTTGAACTTTCCATCACGTGCTTCTGAACCGGTATTTGAGATGATTGACAACCGTCTTTGGACGTTTTTAGCGTGGGCGGGACAATAGCGCTGTCAGTTAATGTTACAATCGATTTTAATACTTCTCAAAAGAAGATTGTGGATACTCGTTAAAACCTCGAAGCGGTTCTAACCAGCAGTACCCACAATCTATAGTCTGCTCAAAACAGAGATTGTGGATACTCGTTAAAACCTCTAGGTAGCGACAGGGCTTGAGATGTAATTTCATCTCAATGTTGGGTAAAAGTCCCGCAAAATTGGAAGCAACGTCTCCAAAATGACCTATACAGTTTTGACGGGGACGTTAAACCTCAAATCAAACAAAACAAACAAAACCCCGAGGCGGTTCTAACCAGCAGTACCCACAAGGGAATATATATTCTCCTCAAAACAGACTGTGGATACTCGTTAAAACCTCGAGGCTCTAGCAGAAACAAGAAAGAACAATGGATGAACCCCTGTATATACATGTATTAAAGTGGCCGAGCCGGCAACTCGACATTGAATCAAGCGTGGTAGCTCAATGGTATAGTGCACCTGCCTGTGATACTAGAGGCGACCGGTTTGATTCCCGGCAGCGGTAATAAAACTGCGGTGTCCGAACATGCTCCAGGTGAATGCCACAAAGTGCATCGTCCTCCGCATCGGGACGTTAACGGGGACCCCCCCCTGCACGTGCAGGGAGGCCCATTCTGTGCAGGTTAAAGATCTCTTAGTTATTACATGATTACTGTGTATGTTTTCATCCTGCAAACCTGGATCGGCAATGACCGATCACACTAGAATTGAAAACGCTCCAATGTTGATTCGACCGATATAGATAGAAATAGTAGAAAGAATGAATTGGAGAGGAGCAAATTCTTTCCTTTAAGAAAAGAAAATAAATAAATAAAAAAATCAGAAAATAAATAAATAAAAAAATATTTGTCACTTAATTGCTCGACTCGACGGCTCGACGGTTACTGATTTTTGCGTGCGCCCCCTCCCCCCCAGGAGACCTGTTGGGGCCACACTTTTAAATTTTGAAATCTTCCTGCACAACTTCATTTTCATATCTGTCTAGTGGTTACTGAGAACTAATCGGGACAAAAATTGGGCGGAAAAAGAGAAGAAACCCAGAAAAACTAATGTCTCGTTTTGGAGACTTAACCCGTATCCTGCTGAATAAATTAATTTAGCCACACCAATTGTTGACTATCAAAGCATCATGCAGCCCATGTATTTCTTCAAGCCCCGATGGGCAGGGGCCGCAACACTGTATAGGTCATTTTGGAGACGTCACTTCCAATTTCGTGGGACTTTTACCAAACATTGAGATGAAATGACATCTCAAGCCCTGTCGCCCAATGAAACCTATAGAGTTTATATACATGGACGGTCTGACTCGCAACACATTTCCTAGGCAGGCTCAGAACCTCTAAGCTGTTTACCAGTGTTCGGTCAGCTCTGCGTGGAAACATCATGCAGCCAGCCCAGTCTATTTCTGCATGCCGTGATGGGCGGGGCTATTCACAGAAACAGTAGGAAGTTCCAACGTTGAGTGGTAGGGGTCAAAATTAAAAAGGTGTGTTTTTATGGTTCGTATCAACTACGAGACTATGAAGATGTGCAGGCTTACTTATAATCACAGTGTTTGGAACAGAACTTTATTAAGCATCAATGATGGGAAATGCCGGATCCGGCGTATTTTTTACGCCAGATTTTGCGTAAAGTTAGTCTCAGGTCTGTAGGCTGGTGTGTATAGGAGGTTTTAGGAATTCCGTTTATGACATCATTCTTGTGCATGCGCAAAGCACTGGCCGTCAATTGAAACGGCCATCGCTATTCAAATATATTGGCGGAACTTAAAATGCTAACAATATTCAGACATTTTGAGAGAAAATAAACCCCGTTTACATTGAAATAATGCCTCGAGAAGGAAAGAATGACAGTTTGCTTTTATTACCGAAATTCATTTATCCTGGATCCGTTTTTAATTAACGAAAATCTCTTCGTGAATGTCCCATGTCAATGGCTTGGGATACCGTTATTCACGAAAGCTTACTTAAAATAAGTTTTTAAGTAACTTTTCGTTTTATTCGCGATCCATCCATCCATCCAGACCGACTGACTGACTAACAGACAAACAGACGGACAGTTAGACAGACAAATAAACATACTGACAGTCGATAAAAAACTAATGAGTGAACTGACAGGCGGGTGTCGAGTCAACGTTGGCTCGACGTCATTCTGTCGACACCAACTCCAACTCACTTCAATGTCACATGACCGTTAATATGAGAGAGAGAGAGAGAGAGAGGTTTGGCTGGCAAACTGACAGTAGACAGACGACATACAGGCTGACTAACAGACGAACAGACAGACAGTTAGACAGACAAATAAACATATACTTACAGTCGAAATATGTTTATTAGTGGAAAGACAGACGGGTGTCGAGTCAACGTTGGCTCGACTTCATGCCGTCGACACCCAATCCAACTCACTCCAATGACACGTGACCGTTGAGGTGAGAGAGGTTTGACTGATCCCTGTGTTCAGGAAGATAGTGTAGAGCTTAGCTAATACGCCATTAAACTTTTTTGTACCAAATGGAATCTTACTTCTTATATATATAGTAGGAGTCCATTTCAAAATTTAGGGTCGTTAGGATGTGTTTTCTTCAGAATTTGTTTGGAAATTGGCTTGACTTTTTGCAAACGGTATAGGCCCTGATCAGACGCCGCATTCTACGGCGTCTGATCTGTGCCTGCCCTGTTTGCCAGGGTACCCGTTTTGGGGTTTCTGGTACCAAATGGGTTAATGTAGGGCTTGGCAGGTTGAACAAATCTACAAATCTACCAGATTTTACTGTAAAATCTTGCACTTGCGAAGGAGTGTTTTATTCTCATGCACTGAAAGGGTGTTCTACGTTTGTTTTGAATTGTATGTTCCAATCCCACTGAGTCTTGGTGGGTCCGAGTACTATACAAATACCATCCGTAATATCGCCAACGCAAAGTTCTGACGTTTCATCGACGTTGCAAAGTCAAATTCAATGCATCGCTATGTAGACACGCCGTTTTTGACACGTTACATGTGTACTTACATTTTTCACAGTGACCAGAACAGAATCTGTCTACTGTTTTACTGTTGAGAGGAACAGAACAGATGGTTCTCCCTGCACAGGGGGCCCCAAGTTATTCAACATGGAGGTATTCAACGACAAACTGTAATTTTCATTTACCAACGCTCGATAATTGCTGGTACGCTAAGAAAGAGAGAGAGAGAGAGAGAGAGAGAGAGAGAGAGCTAAAAAACTAACGCTTGGGATTTGCCGTGAAATTTCACACCTGACAGCATATCAGTGTTTCTCCCATAAAAGAATATGTTCTTTAAAAGGGTTATCCTTTGGAAGCAAGGAATACACCACAGAAGTGAAAAATATGGAGTGTACATTTTTTCTGGGCCAGACTAGCTAGTTTCGGCCAATTAGGCCTCATCAGTGACCCTCAGATATTTTCAAAATTCCACAATGGAATCAATGATCCCAAAGGACAAGAAAATAAAATCTACACTATGATGTAGGGCAGGGAGACGTTTTACCGCCGCCACACATTCCCACACACCAGCTGTAGTGAAGATAAATATGTTCTATAAAAGGGTTATCCTTTGGAAGCAAGGAATACACCACAGAAGTGAAAAATATGGAGTGTACATGTTTTCTGGGCCAGACTAGCTAGTTTCGGCCCACTGTTTTACGCTGTAATTAACACTATATCTGTCCCACTGCCTTGAAGCAATACGACAGTTGACGGCCAGGGCTTTTCCCGTTCTATTTTTAGAACCGGAAGTACGTCACGAAAAAAGCTCCTTTTGCCAATCGCGAAATAAAATGACAGGTCCATCTTGCGACACTCGGGTGTGCTGTGACAAATCAAGCATGTGGCTGATTAACACTTATTGAATGTTTTGCTTCCCGGACTTTTGTACACACACTTGGATTATCGGTAATTTGATTGTTGAGAAAATGTCGGGGCATAATTAAAGAAAGCGATCATTACCTATATGATGAGAAAAAAAAAAAAAAAAAAAAAACAGAATCGTCGATATTGCGATTCCCTATCTAACACCATTATCCATACCATCAACAAATAACAAAATGCGTTAAACTGGCAAATAAAATCAATTTTTGGCTATTAAACTTTAAAAATAGAATAACCAAACTAATCATAACTGAAGTTTGTTTTATCAGATGCATTGGTTTGAATTTTAAAAACTGATTCGAAAATAAACAATTTTTATGTGGAAGTTCGCAATTGCGACTGACCGGAGAAATGACCCGAATTACATATGGTTCAAGCCCCAAAGTCTTTCGGATCCTTAAGAGACACATGTTCATGGTGCTGCCTGACACAACAGCCTATAATACTGGCACAGCATGCAACGCTTCAGATGTCTGTAAACTTTAGCCATAAACTCCCAAAGCCTGCCCTGGCGAGTCGGACATGCAACGCTTCAGATGTCTGTTAACTTTAGCCATAAACTCCCAAAGCCTGCCCTGGCGAGTCGGACCATCCGAGCATATAAACCATATCGGTTTAACTGGGCGGCAGGGATTGAAATGTCATTTTATCTAAATGTCGGGTAAAATTTCACACAAAACTGGAAGTAATGTCTCCAAAATGACCTAAATAATGTTAATGGGGATGTTAAACCTCAAATCAAGTAAACAAACAATCTAACAGAAAAGCAGAAATATTGGTCAATTAAAGCCTGTTATTGGTCACATGAAATCTGATGGGAATGACTTGGCAGATTTTCCACATTTTTCAAAAGGGGACAACTTTCGGAACTTCCTGTTTGCTTTTCTATAAGCTTTGTCCCACGAAAAAGGGGTCTACTCTTAAAGGAAAGAATTTGCTCCTTAGGAGAAAATTCTTTCCTTTAAGAGTTGACCCTTATTGACATGGGAGACTAAAATACGCTTGAAAGAGTTGCCTCCCCTGAAGGTGTATGCATTCCACTGAAAGTCTGAAAAAATATATTTGTCACTTAATTGCTCGACTCGACGGTTAGTAAAATATTTGGGCGGATTTTCGCGTGTTTTTTCGTGATTTTATGGGCCCACCCTTTTCAATTTTGAAACCTTCCTCACAACTGGACAAAAATGGGCGGGAAAAAAGAGAAGAAACCCAGAAAAACCAATAAGTCTTAACCCTTATCCTGCTGAATATATACATTTAGCCACAGCCATTGCCGACTGTCAAACATTAAAATTTCTTAACATTATTGACAAGCTGCATGGCAAACAGTGTAGGACCTCATCTCTGTTGGCAAAAGTAGGGGTTGTTATGGGTTAAATATACACTAAAGCCACTTTATAACTGAGCCTCCTGTAGGAGGTCCTGTTGTGCCCATTTCTGTTTGTTTGTTTGATTTGAGGTTTAACGTCCCCTTCAACACTGTATAGGTCATTTTGGAGACGTTGCTTCCAATTTTGTGGGACTTTTACCCGTCATTGAGATGAAATGACTTCTCAAGCCCTGTCACCCAATGAAACCAATAGGGTTTATAAGTATGGGCGGGCTGCCTCGCATCGCTTTGTATGGGCAGGCTTAGATCCTCTAAGCGCTTTACCAGTACTCGTGTAGTCTACGTGGTAGCCTCATGCAGCCCATCTATATCTTCAAGCCCCGACCATTTCTGTGTGCATAGGAATTGCACAAGGAGGATAAATTACAAGGATTCGTGTCAAAAATACATTGCGTATAAAGAAGTTGTTTTGTGAAAGCAAAATATGGAACAAAGGGTTAATTCTTTCATGGAGGTTTAAAATATTAGGCAATAGTAATTATATATCAGTTCTCAACAAGCTGTTGTATGATAAGCGCTAGGACGTAGCAACACTAAATCAAGGCGAGATGCAAAGGACTAAACTCAACCATTATAGATAAAGGTATGCACATGTATGTGATCAGACCGGACAGTTGTCGGCAGTCGCGAGCGGACGACAAAGGCGACCAGCGGAAAGGGGAAGCGTCCCCGACTGCCACCGAGTGTAGGCTGGGAAAATAGTCCCGGACCGAGATCCAAACTTTCGTTCAAGCCCTAAATTCCACTTTCTATGTAAACAGTGTAGACCCCGATCAGACGCCGCGTTCTGTGGCGTCTGATCTGAGTCTCCATTGCTTGCCAAGCCTCTCACAGCGAACATTCTCTACTGAAAATATATACGCTAATTGGTGATTTATTTTTTACTTGACCCGTGGCGTCATGCAGTAGATTTTTGACAATCGCTTAGCTCCGCCCTCTCCTGTGGTTTAACCGGTATTGGATGGTGATGTTAAGTATTGATTACGGTCACTTTGACATTCTTGTCACTTGAAACACCTATTCTGGTGTAGCGTGTCAGTGTTTTTTGACGTATCTGCTCTTTAATGAACCGACGGGACATGACGTATTGCTAACTTGCTGGGTGCGTCGTTGTAAGATTAGAGCCTCCCTAAATAATCCTTACAACAACGCAATCGGCAAGTTAGCAATCGGTCTTCTCCCAGACGTACTTTTGATGTTGTTTGTACGTGCCGAAAGCTTTGTTGCACCGTTTTGAACTTTCCATCACGTGCTTCTGAACCGGTATTTTAGATGATTGACACACGTCTTTGGACGTTTTAAGCGTGGGCGGGATAATAGCGCTGTCAGTTAATGTTACAATCGATTTTAATACTGCTCAAAAGAAGATTGTGGATACTCGTTAAAACCTCGAAGCGGTTCTAACCAGCAGTACCCACAATCTATAGTCTGCTCAAAACAGAGATTGTGGATACTCGTTAAAACCTCTAGGTGGCGACATGGCTTTAGATGTCATTTCATCTCAATGTTGGGTAAAAGTCCCACAAAATTGGAAGCAACGTCTCCAAAATGACCTATACAGTGTTGACGGGGACGTTAAACCTCAAATCAAACAAAATACACAAAGCCTCGAGGCGGTTCTGACCAGCAGTACCCACAAGCGAATATATATTCATCTCAAAACAGATTGTGGATACTCGTTTAAACCTCGAGGCTGTAGCAGAAACAAGAAAGAACAATGGATGAACCCCTGTATATACATGTATTAAAGTGGTCGAGCCGGCACTCGACATTGAATCAAGCGTGGTAGCTCAATGGTATAGTGCACCTGCCTGTGATGCTAGAGGCCCCCGGTTTGATTCCCGGCAGCGGTAATAAAACTGCGGTGTCCGAACATGCTCCGGGTGAATGCCACAAAGTGCACCGTCCTCCGCATCGGGACGTTAACTGGGAGGCCCATTCTATGCAGTTTAAAGATTTCTTCGTTATTACATGATTACTGTGTATGTTTTCATCCTGCAGACCTGGATCGGCAATGACCGATCACACTAGAATTGAAAACGCTCCAATGTTGATTCGACCGATATAGATAGAAATAGTAGAAAGAATGAATTGGAGAGGAGCAAATTCTTTCCTTTAAGAAAAGAAAATAAATAAATAAAAAAATCAGAAAATAAATAAATAAAAAAAATATTTGTCACTTAATTGCTCGACTCGACGGTTACTGATTTTTGCGTGCCCCCCCCCCCCCCCCCCCCCAGGAGACCTGTTGGGTCCACACTTTTAAATCTTGAAATCTTCCTGCACAACTTCATTTTCATATCTGTCTAGTGGTTACTGAGAACTTATCGGGACAAAAATTGGGCGGAAAAAAGAGAAGCAACCCAGAAAAACTAATGTCTCGTTTTGGAGACTTAACCCTTATCCTGCTGAATAAATTAATTTAGCCACACCCATTGTTGGCTACCAAAGCATCATGCAGCCCATGTATTTCTTCAAGCCCAGATGGGCGGGGGCCGCAACACTGTATAGGTCATTTTGGAGACGTCACTTCCAATTTCGTGGGACTTTTACCAGACATTGAGATGAAATGACTTCTCAAGCCCTGTCGCCCAATGAAACCTATAGGGTTTATATACATGGACGGTCTGACTCGCAACACATTTCCTAGGCAGGCTCAGAACCTCTAAGCTGTTTACCAGTACTCGTGTTCGGTCAGCTCTGCGTGGAAACATCATGCAGCCCAGTCTATTTTTGCAAGCCATGATGGGCGGGGCTATTCACAGAAACAGTAGGAAGTTCCAACTTTGAGCGGTAGGGGTCAAAATTAAAAAGGTGTGTTTGTATGGTTCGTATCAACTACGAGACTATGAAGATGTAATCACAGTGTTGGGAACAGAACTTTATTGAGCATCAATGATGGGAAATGCCGGATCCGGCGTATTTTTTACGCCAGTTTTGTTTGTTTGATTTGAAGTTTAACGTCCCCGTCAACACTGTAAAGGTCATTTTGGAGACGTTGCTCCCAATTTTGTGGGACTTTTACCCGACATTGTGATGAAATGACATCTCAAGCCCTGTCGCCCAATGAAACCAATAGGGTTTATTAGCATGGACGGTCCGCCTCGCACCGCGGTTCCTGGACAGACTTAGATCCTCAAAGCCGTTTACCAGTACTAGTGTGCGGGCCGGATTCAGCTCTGCGTGGAAGCATCGTGCAGCCCATATATTTCTTCAAGCCCCTATGGGCATTTTTTACGCCAGATTTTGCGTAAAGTTTCCAGTCGTGGCCAGTATTTTTTCTCCTGTCGCGTTCGTCTTTGTAAATGACAGCGAGTGCTCAATTGATCAAAGGATTTAACAGTCTCAGGTCTGTAGGCTGGTGGGTATTGCCTATCGCGACTGCGGAAAAAAATGACAGGTCCATCTTGCGACACTCGGGTGTGCTGTGACAAATCAAGCATGTGGCTGATTAACACTTATTGAATGTTTTGCTTCCCGGATTTTTGTACACACACTTTGATTATCGGTAATTTGATTGTTTAGAAAATGTCGGGGTATAATTAAAGAAAGCGCTCATTACCTATATTTTGATTTAAAAAAAAAAAAAAAAAAAAAAAAATCAGAATCGTCGATATTGCGATTCCCTATCTAACACCATTATCCATACCATCAACAAATAACAAAATGCGTTAAACTGGCAAATAAATCATTTTTTGGCTATTAAACTTTAAAAATAGAATAACCAAACTAATCATAACTGAACTTTATTTTATCAGATGCATTAGTTTGAATTTTAAAAATTGATTCGAAAATAAACATTTTTTATGTGGAAGTTCGCCATTGCGACTGACCGGAGAAATGACCCGAATTACATATGGTTCAAGCCCCAAAGTCTTTCGGATCCTTACGCGACACATGTTCATGGTGCTGCCTGACACAACAGCCTATAATACTGGCGCTTCAGATGTCTGTAAACTTTAGCCATAAACTCCCAAAGCCTGCCCTGGCGAGTCGGACATGCAACGCTTCAGATGTCTGTTAACTTTAGCCATAAACTCCCAAAGCCTGCCCTGGCGAGTCGGACCATCCGAGCATATAAACCATATCGGTTTAACTGGGCGGCAGGGATTGAAATGTCATTTTATCTAAACGTCGGGTAAAAATTTCACACAAAACTGGAAGTAATGTCTCCAAAATTACCTAAATAATGTTAATGGGGATGTTTAACCTCAAATCATGTAAACAAACAATCTAACAGAAAAGCAGAACTATTGGTCAATTAAAGTCCGTTATTGGTCACATGAAATCTGATGGGAATGACTTGGCAGATTTTCCACATTTTTCAAAAGGGGGCAACTTTCGGAACTTCCTGTTTGCTTTTCTATAAGGGGTCCCAGGAGCAAATTCTTTCGTTTAGAGTTGACCCTCATTGACATGGGAGACTAAAATAAGCTTGAAAGAGTTGCCTCCCCTGAAGGTGTATGCATTCCACTGAAAGTCTGAAAAAATATATTTTTCACTTAATTGCTCGACGATTAGTAAAATATTTGGGCGGATTTTTGCGTGTTATTTCGTGATTTTATGGGCCCACCCTTTTAAATTTTGAAACCTTCCTCACAACTGGACAAAAAATGGGCGGGAAAAAGAAACCCAGAAAACCCAATAAGTCTTAACCCTTATCCTGCTGAATATATATATTTAGCCTCAGCAATTGCCGACTGTCAAACATGAAAATTTCTTAACATTATTCACAAGCTGCATGGCAAACAGTGTAGGACCTCATCTCTGTTTGCAAAAGTAGGAGCTGTTATGGGTTAAATATACACTAAAGCCACTTTATAACTGAGCCTCCTGTTGTGCCCATTTCTGTTTGTTTGTTTGATTTGCGGTTTAACGTCACCTTCAACACTGTATAGTTCATTTTGGAGACGTTGCTTCCAATTTTGTGGGACTTTTACCCGTCATTGAGATGAAATGACATCTCAAGCCCTGTCACCCAATGAAACCAATAGGGTTTATAAGTATGGGCGGGCTGCCTCGCATCGCTTTGCACGGGCAGGCTTAAATCCTCTAAGCGCCTTACCAGTACTCGTGTAGTCTGCGTGGAAGCCTAATGCAGACCATCTATTTCTTCAAGCCCCGATGGGCGGGGGCCGACAATTTCTGTATGTATTGGAATTGCACAAGGAGGATAAATTACAAGGATTCGTGTCAAAAATACATTGTGTACAAAGTTGTTTTATGAAAGCAGGGTTAATTCAAAATATTAGGTAATAGTAATTTTCTCTAGTATGATAAGCGCTAGGACGTAGCAACACTATATCAAGATTATAGATAAAGGCACAGGAGCTTGAAGTGTGTTCGCGAAGCTATGTATGATAGTCGATCTGGGCTATTTTGACATGTTTTTCTGACAGAACTTCAAGCTCCTGTGGATAAAGGTATGCACATGTATGTAATCAGACCGGACAGTCGTCGGCAGTCGCGAGCGGACGACAAAGACGAACAGCGCAAAGGGGAAGCGTCCCCGACTGTCACCGGGTGAAGGCTGGGAAAATAGTTCAAGCCCTAAATTCCACTTTTTATGTAAACAGTGTAGACCCCGATCAGACGCCGATAGAATGACAGAGTAGCCTATGTCATTAAAAATCCGCGCTATTTGGTTGTACTTTGACGCCGCGTTCTGTGGCGCCTGATCTGAGTCTCCATTGCTTGCCAAGCCCCTCACAGCGAATATATGCAAACTGGTGATTGATTTTTTTACATGACCCGTGGCGTCCAGACAATATTAAACTGAAGGCGGAATGAGTAGATTTTGACAATCGCTTATTAGCTCCGCCCTCTCCTGTGGGTTAACCGGTATTGGATGGTGATGTTATGTATTGATTACTGTTAGTTTGATAAACTTGTCACTTGTAACGGCAATTCTGGTGTAGCGTGTCAGTGTTTTTTGACATATCCGCTCTTTAATGAACCGACGGGGTATGTCCTATTGCTAACTTGGCGTTTGCGTTGTTGTAATATGGACAACTGACAGTATGTGAAGAATTCTCAAGGGGTTGTAAGAGCAAGGTCAAATTAGCCATAGTAATTGAGCTATCCTGTGTAGGAGTCCTTGAAGTTTTACTGTATGGCATATATACCAGCCTGTTTGTACATCTGGGGCCAGTTGTTCAAAACTAACGATGTCGTTAGTTAAAGTATTGTTAAAACTTTGATCATTAAATATGCTGAAATTTTTGCTGAAAAAATGTGAGCAGCTTTTGCGGAAGCAAAAGCTGCTCACATTTTTTTTCAGCAAAAATGCCAAAATTTTCGATATTGTACTTGCTAGACCAGTTAACAATATGACCGCTAACGAGCTTGTTAAGCTAACGATGCTTTGAATAACTGGCCCCTGTACTTCTTGTAAGCATCCTTAACTTAGTGAAGTTGTTGGTGTTTGGCATGTTAAGGGGAATGGAAACACCTGGCAGATTTTTCTGCCATTTTTCAAAGGGAGACAATTTTCGGACTTCCTGTTTGCTTTTCTATAAGCCCTGTCACACTGAAAAAGGGGTCTACTCTTAAAGGAAAGAATTTGCTCCTCAGGAACAAATTCTTTCTTTTAAGAGTTGAGCCCTGTTGACATGGGAGACAACAATACTTTTGCAGGAGTTGCCTCCCCTGAAGTTGTTCCCATTCCCCTAAAATTCCCTTGCAAGTACATTGAAATTAAGTAAATAAATGTAGGTGCTACGTGGCAACCTCTTATGTAATACAACGCCAAAAGCATTAATTAAAATCAAGTTGTGTTGGTATCTTTCAAGAGGCACAGCGTTATCCCAGCCCCCAGCCCTAACACCTCCCTCGATCCCAAGATAAATTGATATTTTATAAGTGAAAAATTTTCTGTGGAGATTTGATCTTGTCATAGACGAAAGTCAGTTTATTACATTAGGCATTGTTACATTTGGCATTGAGTGCAACGCCTAATGTAACAAAGTCTAATGTAATAAACTGACTCTTACAATAGAGGTAACCACAGTGCTAGAGTGATGACAAAGATGTTACATACGTAGGTATGTAGGTACGTACATATGTATATGGGACAAATGCTATATCCCCACTCACAACTTCGTTGTGCGAGGGGATAAAAAAAATTCAATTTATTCAGCAGGATAAGGGTACGAGGAACAAAACATTTATTGATGGTGTTTTTATGTAACTTCATACAAATGTTGAGTATGATAATATCTCTAGTGAGTTCTATTTTCAGTTTCCTAGGCTCAAGGTTAAGGTCACTGTAGCTATTTTTAGAAAAATTGCACCTACATTCAGTGATGCATTTTTATATAACCTCGCACAAATGTTGGGTATGATAATATCTCCAGCAATTTCCACTTTCAAGGTCGTGGGCTGAAGGTGAAGGTTACTGTGGCTATATTTAGAAAAACTTGTCATCACACTGGCGCCTTCGTTTAGTGATGGATTTCAATATTACTGTTAATTTTGTCTGCAGGGATGAAAGCTAACAACATAAAAATTTTGGTGAAGAAAAAAAATTTGTTCTGCATGTAAAGGTATGTTGTTTGAAATAGCAGTCCTTAGCATGACATTTCATAAAGATTTTAGAAGCAGTTAGGAATTATTATTTAAAATGCTGTCCATTTCCTGTCCTAGCTTCTCAATCAAAAAGGTGTCAGAGCATGCAAACAGCCAATAAAATCTTGTCTCTAATGGCAAATTACCATGGCAACTAAACTTTTAAAAGACAATATTAACGAAACTGTAAAAGAGAAAATGATTTGATGGACATTCTAACAGGCGAATTCTCCATTTTGTCATTTCCTGGAAGACCACACAATTTAGTTCTTAATGGACCGGATAAAAGAGATAGAGATGGAAAAATTAAAGGAATAAAAGGTTATTTGGGCCACAACACAAGTAAATGAGTTCTTTACCTTTGTCCTATTGGGCCATGTTGCAAGCAATGTAGCTCCAGATCAGATGGCTTCTTTGTGAATTTGTATGAATTAATGCTGTCAAGTAATTTGATTGGTTGATAGTCAGAAATGGGTGTGGCAAAATTAATTTATTCAAATGGACAAGGGTTAACATAAATTAGCTGCAAATGTCCTCCAAGACCTAGAGTCATTTAGGTCAGGGGTAAGGACAGTGTCACACTATACGTCCTAATCCACACCACTTGATTTTATCTGATTTTATTCTCTTCGGTAACATAAACTTTTAACTTTTCCTTCATAGTGTCTCACTTTTACTTCTTTTACTTTGTCTTGCACGATGCCTCTGCACACACACCTGCACAATAGTCCTCTTAACGGGGTTGCTGCAGTATAGATATGTACAGTCTCATAGGAGTGAGATGATGAGAACATAAAAAAATTGCAACAGTATTATGCTGTTTATTCTGTGGGAAACCCAATGTGATTATGTAATTTCCAGTTTCATTTCATTACGCAAACACGCCTATACAAACACATCGCCACCTTTATCGCCGAAAAAATGAAAATTTTATGATGAAAAATTGTGATATTTTTCTTATTTCTGCTCAAAATATAGATTGTGGGCATATTTTTCTTATTTCTGCTCAAAATATAGATTGTGGGCACTCGTTAGAACCGCCTCATCGAGGCGGTTCTAATGAGTACCCACAATCTATATTTTAGAGCAGAAATAAGAAAAATAAGGTATACCCCCGGAAACCCCAGTTTTACTATATAAAAGTGGGGTTCAAGGGGGTCAAAATTATATAGGCGTGTTTTCGTGATGGCTGATATTCGTTTTTTTACAGCTGACTGTTTTTACTGTTTTTGGCAAAAAATAAATATGTAAACTTTACAAATGAATAAGTGCATTACCATAGAGATGGCTGCATTGAAGAGTCATTTGGGGAGGTACCGCATCAGTACTTATGGGTTTGACGGTCATAAAATATGTTTTACATTTTACAGAATTTCCAACCATAAAATTGCAACTCAAATGAGCATGAATTTTGTCTTGCTTCCAACTATTACAATGCCAATCAAAGCACTGAGAGTACTGGTGGGTCGATCGTTTCTGAGTGTAGGTTGGGAAAATAGTCCTGAACTGAGAATTGAACTGTTCGTTTAACTATAAGCAAGCACAGTAAATCTGATCAGACATCGCCTTATGTGGCGTCTGATTATGTAGATGCCCAAGTACATGAGCACAGTCCACCCGTCCCCGCCCATCCAGGCTTGAATAAAAACATGGGCTACATGATGCTTCCACGCAGAGCTGTAACAGACCGCATATGAGTACTGGTAAACTGCTTAGAGGATCTAAGCCTGCCCAGGCAAAGCGGTGCGAGTCAGACCGTCCATGCTCATAAACCCTATTGTTTCCAAGAGGTGACAGGGCTTGAGATGTCATTTCATCTCAGTGTCGGGTAAAAGTCCCATAAAATTGGAAGTAATGTCTCCAAATGACCTATACAGTGTTGACAGGGACGTTAAACCTCAAATCAAACAAACACATGAGCACAGTCCAGAATTTTCTTGTTACGTTGCGCTCTGACGTCTTAGGGATGCTATAAACAACCAGTACTTGGATTTTGTTCAAGGTTAGCGGCAGTCTGATGGTCAGTGATAGTCACGCGGACAACAGCAAGCAACAGATTCTCTGCTTTATAACGAAGACTTTTGGTACCTGTGAAAGCGCTTCATTATAAGAAAATATTCAGTCAAATTTTTGTCTGATAAAAATTATGGTAGCATTTTCCGTTAAATTATTTACATGTTCTTGTCATTTGTTAATGTGTTTAATTATTTCCCTTCTTGATTCATCTTTCTGAATTTAGAGTATTGCATTGACTATGCAACACAAACTGTCCTGAAAAAATATTACATGTTTAACATTTTATCCAGCTGCAAACAGTGTTGATCCATCAATGGCTTCTGATCAGCATCTACAATGTTTGTCATAGTTTCTTCTCTCTCTTTTCTCCTCGCTGCATCCCAGCTCCTGAATAACAGCGATCTGTAACAGAGCCCCTTCAGCAATGTGTTTAAACAAAGAAGTTCAATTTACTGTTGATGCAGGCCTGCACATGGTTGGGAGGGTGCAAATGCAGCCCCCCCCCCCCCTCCCTTTGAAAATTATCTCAGATTCATGTCTGCAAAATAACTGAAATTCACACCCTCAACCCGTCCCTTTTCAGAGCCGTGAATGGGCCTGAATCATGTTCAAAACTGTTGCTACATGCATATGGCGAACAATGCCGACCGTGATCAGAAGCAGTGTATTGTCTATCCGATCTGGGTCTATGCTGTATGTCTAATAACGGTACCACCTATAAAGTCTGGGCTACTCATTTTTGCTCTTAAACATTTCAGGGTTCTAAACAGAAGTGCCAAAAGTCTATTTTTACTCGACTTGGCATACATTTGGGTATTAGTTTTATGAATGGAATGTTCCAAAAGACATCAAGTGACAGCGTGTTTTGTTTTTATACGCCCGTTTTGAAAAAACGGTCGTATTATGTTATGGGGTCGGCGTCCGTCCGTCCGTCCGTAAAATTTTCGTTTCCGGATAACTCCTCCTACAGTTTTCATCCGATCAAGCTGAAACTTGGTAGGTAGTAAGACCATGATGTGTAGATGTGCGTAAAGTTTCGAGAATCAACGTCCGCCAAATATTAACAGAGTTATGCCCCTTTGAAATTTTTGTAAACATTTTCGTTTCCGGATAACTCATCCTACAGTTTTCATCTGATCAAGTTGAAACTTGGTAGGTAGTAAGACCATGATGTGTAGATGTGCATAAAGTTTCGAGAATCAACGTCCGCCAAATATTAACAGAGTTATGCCCTTTGAAATTTTTGTAAACATTTTCGTTTCCGGAAAACTCCTCCTACAGTTTTCATCCGATCAAGCTGAAACTTGGTAGTTAGTAAGACCATGATGTGTAGATGTGCGTAAAGTTTCGAGAATCAACGTCCGCCAAATATTAAGAGAGTTATGCCCCTTTGAAATTTTTGTAAACATTTTCGTTTCTGGATAACTCCTCCTACAGTTTTCATCCGATCAAGTTGAAACTTGGTAGGTAGAAAGAGCATGATGTGTAGATGTGCATAAAGTTTCGAGAATCAACGTCCGCCAAATATTAACAGAGTTATGCCCCTTTGAAATTTTTGTGAACATTTTCGTTTCCGGAAAACTCCTCCTACAGTTTTCATCCGATCAAGCTGAAACTTGGTAGTTAGTAAGACCATGATGTTTAGATGTGCGTAAAGTTTCGAGAATCAACGTCCGCCAAATATTAACAGAGATATGCCCCTTTGAAATTTTTGTAAACATTTTCGTTTCCGGATAACTCATCCTACAGTTTTCATCCGATCAAGCTGAAACTTGGTAGGTAGTAAGACCATGATATGTAGATGTGCGTAAAGTTTCGAGAATTATCGTCCGCCAAATATTAAGAGAGTAATTTCCCTTTGAAATTTTTGTAAACATTTTCGTTTCCGGATAACTCCTGCTACAGTTTTCATCCGATCAAGCTGAAACTTGGTGGGTAGTAAGACCATGGTGTGTAGATGTGCGTAAAGTTTCGAGAATTAAAGTCCGCCAAATATTAACAGAGTTATCCCCCTTTGAAATTTTTGTAAACATTTTCGTTTCTGGATTACTCCTACAGTTTTCATCCGATCAAGCTTAAACTTGGTAGGTAGTAAGAGCATGATGTGTAGATGTGCGTAAAGTTTCGAGAATTACCGTCATCCAAATATTATCAGATTTATGCCCCTTTGAAATTTTTTAAAACATTTTCGTTTCCAGATAACTCCTACAGTTTTCATCCGATAAAGCTGAAACCTGGTAGGTAGTTAGACCATGATATGTAGATGTGCGTAAAGTACACTTGGTATATAGCAAGACTGTGGTCTGAAGATGTGTGTAAATTTTCGAGGTTAACCGTCCACCAAATATTAATAGAGTTATGACCCTTTGAAAATTTCTGTAAACAACATTTTCATTTGGGGGTACTTATTCTGAGGTAGATACTGCTGTTTAGAAAAAAAAAAAGTTTCAATTTGTTATGGGCTGGTGCCGTTGGGCAGGGTTTGTAGGTACCTTCATGAGGTGATTCAAAGAAGTACCAAAAATATTCATTTTTTGAAGAGTATTAAGGAAATGTTGTTGCTTAATTACCCTTGTTACTTCCCTTATGTGTTATAATATTGATAGTATGTTTACTACTGCAATGACCAGTCTTAACCTTTATCCTGCTGTAGGCGACAAGCCCTATCTTTGCAAACAGTGTAGATCCAGATGAGATTGCTTCTAAAGAAGTCATCTGATCAGGATCTACACTGACATTCAGTAAATGAACATGTAGAAATAAACTGCATCAAGTAATCTGATTTGTTCAAAGTCAGATTTGGGTGTGGCTTAATTGAATATTCAGCAGGTTAAAGGTTAAGCAAATGCTATAAGTGCTCGTTTTTATGTGTTGTAAATAACTGATGAGATTAATTCTAGTTGTAAGCTGTCTGCTGTGGAAAGAGCAATACAGGGAAAAGGAAGAAAGCTCTGTGATGCCCTAGCTCTGGCTTGGCACTGTGCATGCTCTTCTTGCATTTGCTGTCACCCATTGAAACTTGAAAAATAGTTCCACCATCAATGAATACTGTTTTCAGGTTTCAGTCTACCAAATATGAATTTGCCACGGGCGTATAATGCCCCGCTTGCGGAGCTCTTGTTCTTTCATTACATGAGCAACCTGGCATTCATATACTATTTCGTTTAACCCTCAAATGCCACTATTTAAGCAAACAGTGTAGTCCCTGTGCAACCTGCTGAGCAGACGTCACGTTCCACGGTGTCTGACCTGGGTACTCGGTGTTAGCCAAAACCAGCACATGATTCCTGTCAAGACTCAATAGATAGCTCTGACCTATATGTTGCATCGATAAAAATAGTGCAATGTTTCAAGTTCTAGTAAAATCAGTGATGGTCACGTGGACAACTGCATGAATTCCGTTTTGCCATTTAGTAAATTTGGGTCGACAGTAAAAGATTGACCCAAAAATTGTTTGAATTGTAACCTATTTTGTACCAGAAACCCTAAGTTGGTTAACTGGCAAAAAGTTCAGGCTCAGATCAGACACCGCAGCTATCAATCACGACTCAAGCAGGCCACATTTATACATACCATATTTGCCCTATGTACCGCACATGTTCCTATAAGTGCATACCCAAGCTATTTATGGAAAGAAAATGCACAAGTGCACACTTTACAGTTTCATATTGGTGCATTTTTTACCCAGATGCAGTGAATCCCTCTGCTGTAATTCGTGTTCTAGAAGTCTTATTTTTTCGTATCGAGTGTGCGCTTATTAGGTAAATTTTTTTACTGGGATTTTTTTATCCAATTTTGAAAAAAAAAAACTAAGCACAGGTTGAATATGAATTGAATAATATGAATTATTTTTAATTATTAGAGAAAATAAGACTTTACATTTCATGTGAATCATCTAGTTAAGCAAACACGCCTATACAAATACATTGCCACCTTTATCGCCAAAAAATGAACATTTTATGCTGAAAAATTGTGATATTTTTCTTATTTCTGCTCCAAATATAGATTGTGGGCACTCATTAGAACCGCCTCATCGAGGCGGTTCTAAGGAGTACCCACAATCTATATTTTAGAGCATAATAAGAAAAATATGGTATACCCCCAGAAACCCCAGTTTTACTATATAAAAGTGGGGTTCAAGGGGGTCAAAATTATATAGGCGTGTTTTCGTGATGTGAGATATCAGGCTAGCAGTTGATTCACGTGAACAAGTCCATGAAATGAACACCCACTAAACCCCACTTTATACAGAGAAAACTTGGGTTTACGGGGGTATACATTATTTTTCTTATTTCTGCTCCAATACATAGGTTGTGGGCACTCGTTAGAACCACCTCAATGAGGTGGTTCTAACAAGCACCCACAACCTATGTTTGAAGTTTAAATAAGAAGAATATCACATAGTTTCATCAGAAAAGTAGCCATTTTAGAGCTGTGAGAAAATGTGCTATATCGCACGGATGTGTTATCGTAATAATTCACATGAAATATCAAGCCTGACTTTCTCTGAAAAGTAATAAAATCTAGAGAATGTGATCTTGTGTGGCACTGTAACAATTAATGCTTGAAATATTTTCTATATATGATATGATATAAAAAGTTTGCTATTATATCATCTATATAGCCCCAGCAGACACATTCTATTGAAGTCCATGGCACCATAAGCTCACCTCTCTTTCAGACATAATTGAATTTTCCCTATCAATAATTAATTTGATCAAGTCATAAAATGCATCAGCAGGGTTGAAATCAATGGAAATGGTACAAAGATAAACAAAACAGACCTCTCAACTGTATTTAAAGGATAAAAATATAAAACAGATAAATGATGATTCTGCAGAAATCGTTTTTCCAGGTTAAGCTTTCGTAGAACATTAACTATTAAACTGCAGCTTACAATAACTCCAGCTCCTCACTCCCTCCCAACCCATCCCCCAGTCAGGGCTTGGAGAAATAGATTGGGCTGCATGGTGCTTCCGCGCAGAGAGCTTAAACCAACCCCACATGAGTGCTGGTAAACTGCGTGGCAGGTCTAAGCCTGCCCAGGAAAAGTGGTGCGAGTCTGAACGTCCATCCATATTAATCCTATTGGTTTCATTGGGCAGCAGGGCTTAAGAAGTCATTTCATTCAATGTGGGTAAAAGTCCCACAAAATTGGAAGCAGCATCTCCAAAAATGACCTATATAGTGTTGAGGGGGACATTAAACCTAAATTATATCAAACAAACAAACAAATTTATGACATTTTCAGATATCCCTAGAAAATAACACTTGTACATGAGAATCATCTGTTGAGCATTATTTTTCAAGCATTATTTTTTTGTTCAAAACCAGTATATACAGTATACCGGTATGTAAAAAGGAAATATTTAAGAATGATGATGACACTGGGCAGCTTCAGTACCAGCACTACAATTACATGTACAGTGAAATTCTGCAATTAAGACCACCTAAAATTAAGACCAATTCTGCTTTGACAGCCCTTAAATAGTAGGTTTCAGTTATTCTTTCCTTGCATTTTCTGCAGACTTTGTTCTCTGGTCAGGGACCACCTTTGGGACTGTTCAAAAGTGGTCTTGAAGACCACTTTTGAACAGTCCCAAAGGTGGTCTTAATATAGGAATTTTACTGTACATTCTCTTTAAGGCCCAAAGAAGAAACCAGGTTACCCAAGTTAGACAACTATGTTATAGCCAAGAAAGAATTGCATAGAAACATGACCATATACAGTTTTTATCCATCTTTCAACCATGTTATATCCTAAGCCAGAGCAAAAAAACATTTGTTTTCTGTAGGATGTATCCAAACCTGCCAACATTTCATTTCATATTGAGCGAATGAGATTTCTCAGTTTCCTATATTACAAAAGTCTGAGAAGAAATCTTCAATGCCTACTAAATCCCCTGTCACACCAGGGCCGCGTTTTCACAGCATCCAAGAAAAATGTAGAACTCCGAGGTGCACACAGTACGATTGCAAGCATCGCCATAGCAATGCAGTGGCATCGCCAGCAGGTGCGTTGGGATCGCATAGAACGCCAAGCGACGGCGCTCATTTTGAGCATGCTCAAAACAAACGCCAATGCTCGGCTTTCTGATAAGAGCGCAATGAGGTCGCCGTAAGGTTGCCATAGCAATGCAGTAAGGTCTGGAGCTCCGCAGGGGCACACACAGATCTCCTACAACGCCTTATAAGCTCTGCTGGTATAATTGATTAATTGATTGATTGATTTGTGGTTTAACGTTCCCGTCAACACAGTATAGGTCATTTAGGAGACGTTGGTTCCAATTTTGTGAGACTTTTACCTGCCATTGAGATGAAATGACATCTCCAGCCCTGCCGCCCAATGAAACCGATAGAGTTTATAAGCATGGACGGTCCGTCTCACACCGCTTTGCCTGGGCAGGCTTAGATCCTCTAAGCAGTTTACCAGTACTCGTTTGCGGTAGGTTTCAGCTCTCCGTGGAAGCATCATGCAGTCCATCTATTTCTTCCAGTCCCGATGGGTGGGGGGCGCCCGCTTGTATAAACAGTGGCTAGAGTAGACTGTGGAATGTTAAGTTTGATTGAGTACTGTCTTCTGTGGTGACTCATCCCGGGGTTGATAAGGTAATGGCAGTGGACTTGTTCCTGCTTGCGGTGATGGCGGAGGGCGTGAGTCGGACCATCCATGCTTATTAACCCTATTGGTTTCATTAGGCGACAGGGATTGAGATGTCATTTCATCTCAGTGTCGGGTAAAATTCCCACAAAATTGGAAGTAACCTCTCTAAAATGACCTGTACTCTGTTGATGGGGACGTTAAACCCCAAATCAAACAAAACTGTTTGACTGATGAAGATGTCTGTTTACACTTTGCTTTGTAGTGCAATTGAAAGTCTTCAACATGCCGTCAGTGCAGTGTGAGGGCCGTAAAAGCGCAGTGCACGCATTGTGAGCGCCATAAAAGCGCAGTGCAAGCATTGTGAGCGCCGTAAAAGCCCAGTGCACGCAGTGTTAGTGCCGTGTAACCACAGTGGATGTGCCTTGAGAGGGCATACAATCGCCATCAAGAACGCCGCAGGATCAAGATAGATCACCATGTAAGCTCGTAGCAACGTCTTGGTTGCTGTAAGGATGCCATGACAGGTCCATGTTCACGAAAAATATCCCATATTTCCTGTGATCTCGCGGCGTTCTTGAAAATTAAACAATGCCGTTCCATCGCAGTGGAAATGCCCATAGTGTGACAGGGGCTTAACTTATTAAACATGTTAATGGTTAAACCTTAATAGTCTCTGACACACAAAAATTTGTGCTGAAAAAGTGAGTATCTTTTGCATTTGCCAAAGCTACTCACATTTTTTCAGCAAAAGTTTTTGCATACACTACAACCTTGTTATAACACAATTCATTATAACATGGTTTTGGATATAACACGGTTTCAAGATGGATCCCAAAAATGTATAGATTATATAGAAAAATGACCATAAATGGTCATTTTTCTATATAATCTATACATTTTTGTTTGGATATAACACGGTTGTTTAACTAACACAGTTTCTGCTTTGGACCCCATCAATAGTGTTATAAAGAGGTTGTGGTGTACTTACCATATTAAATTGTCAAAATTTTAAAGATACATTAATGAATAAGACAATTGGTTCCTGTGATTGTTAAGCTGAATAAGAAAGACTCTCACCCCTTTACCCATTGTATACGGGAAACCCCTATAGGTGTACCTTGGCAAACAGTGCAGACCCAGATCAGACACAGCAGAATGCAGCGTCTGATCAGGGCCTGTACTATTTGCTAACAGAATTTTCCATCAAAAATAGAATAAAAACGAAGAAATAGGCCTGACACCCCTTATACGACGAATGGACTTGTCCATCATATAGCAATGGAAGAGTCCACTAGTATACAATGGGTTAATAAAATCAATAAAATTACTGACAACACTGGTGGATCGACTTAGCTGAAAAATTGGTCCTGTGCTTTAGTTCCTTATATTCCTCTACTTTAGGCAAGCAGTGTAGACCATGATTAGGGCTGGCTAATCGGAGCTGAAAAATAATAGATTATCAGTCCTGTCATTGCGATTGATAATCGATTAGTAATCACTAAGGTGTTTGTCATAATTTTACCTGTCTGGCTTGCTTCTTAGCATGACTCTTACCATATGTTGCACTTTATCATATGTATATCTGAACAGACAGGCCTGAGCAAACAGTGTAGACCCAGATGAGACGCCGCATTCTGCAGCCTCTCATCAGGGTCTGCACTGTTTGCCACTCATCCAGCTATTTTAGGCATAACTTTGGGTAGTAAATTGTACCTATCAAGTAATTGATTAAAAGCAAATCAACAATAATAATCATTTTTGTAGAATTAATCGATCGATTAATCGATTATACGATTAATCGTGTCAGCCTTAACCATGATCAATGTGGAATCTGATCTGTCTCTACTCTGATTGCGATGTACCATTTTGGGACTCTTGGTCAACCAATTCAATAATGGAAAACATTTTCTGGCCCTTGCAGATCCTTTATTTTAATGCGGTCTGTAAAATTTTAATTTACCGTAAAAATTCGGCTATAAGACGAGGATTTTTCCCTCCAAAATGAATCCAAAAAAATGACCCCATCTTATAGCCGAGGTCATGGACTAAAGGCTTATTTCCGGCAATGTCCGGCGAAGACCAGACATACGGAATATGCCGATTGGTAATTTTTTAATTGATATAAATCGCCGCCCACAAACCACCGCTACCATTTTTCCGCACGTGATCGGTAAATGACGTCATCTGACGCCAGTACCCCCACACGTGTTTAATGTCATTATGTGTATCTCTTTCACAAAAAAAATGTTTGGAACCGGTAAAAAATATTTTCTGGATAGCTAAACGGTTGTGAATAGAGGTGGATAGAAAACCAGCGCTTTGCACAGCTCCCGAATTATCCCCAGAAGCTCCGTGTCAATAAATAACAATAGTGTTCAACTTTTCCCGCCAAAACATAACCATTCATGAGATCGTAGAAAAGTCCATTTTTATCATGCAAATATCTACCGTTAGATGTACCTAATTGTCTGGGGAGCGATTTAATCATTTTTCACATTGATTGCGGATTAAATTTTATGATTGGAGGATAAACGTAAATTAGAGACATAACTTGACCATATTTTCACACCTTATCGACACGCACCGCAGGGTGGCAATTATATGACAGGGATAAACAATAATGTCATACTTGAACCATAATAAATACACAGATAGTTTGTCTCTGAATTGACAGTGCAGCAATTACATGTATTGCGATTTACTTAATGGTCTAGTTTTACCGTAAAGACTGACAGTTGTAGACGATTTTTTTTGCACTTGTCCGACCGGGCATCATAAGGTAAAAGTGCACCTGCCCGGCGCGATTTCTATCTTGTCCCGGGTGACCGGGAAATGGATTTGTCAGCCCCTGTTATCTATTAAATAGAAGTCTGTCTAGCCTTAACAAGCATAGCATGTACCGGGCCGACAGCGATAACTCTCAAAACGAAGACACAGTATGTCAAAAGACATAAACAACCCATGTGAGGGGTAAGTAGAGCGGTTTTCTGACGAAAAAAGTCCGATTTCTCACATCTAAACAGCATCTGGTGGTAGCAGATAGGCCCCGACAGATATGGCAAAAATTTGACCCGTCTTATAAAAGAGTATAAGCAAAATCCCACCTTAGAAAAACTGAAAAAGTCTTATAGCCGAATCGCCTTATAGCCGAATTTTTACGGTATACAGTTTACCTTTATTGGTTATCGGGCCTTTGTGGCCTAGTGGATAAGAGCACAGACCTTTTATCATTAGGTCTCTCACCACTATGGTTCGAGCCTCACTTGGGTCACATATGAGACGCCAAGGTCTGTAACAGAAGGTCAGGTGGTTTTTCTCAGGGTTCTCCAGTTTTCACCCACCTCTGATTAAAGATCAACTGAAAATAAGTGAAATAATCTTGAAAGGGTCATAAAAACCAAAACCAGAAAAAAATAAACTTTATTGGTCAGTGATAGTGACATGGACATAGCTGTATAAGCATTCTTCAGGCTAATTGACATCATTTAATAAGTCCGTATAATGAACATCCCCATAAAATCACGAAAACACGCCAGTATAATTTTGACCCCCTTGAACCCCACTTTTATATAGTAAAACTTGGGTTTACAGGGGTCTACATAATTTTTCTAATTTCTGCTCAAAAACATAGATTGTGGGTATTCTGCTCGAAAACATAGATTATGGGTACTCATTAGAACTGCCTCATTGAGGCAGTTCTAATGAGCACCCACAATCTATATTCTGAGCAGAAATAAGGAAAATATCACAATTTCTCATCTTAAAATTTTCATTTTTTCGGTGATAAAGGTATTTGTATAGGTGTGTTTTCGTAATGAATACCACTTTTATAGAGCAAACTGGGTTCTGCAGGTTCTATATCTGCTCCAAGACATAGGTTGTGGGTACTCGTTAGAACTGCCTCAATGAAGGGTTCTAAAGAGCACCCACAACCTGTTTTATATAGAAATAATAGAATTACCATAAAATCTCTATTAGAAGCCCATGCTCTAATAAACGTCTAAAGGTAATGATTCTAATAAACGCCCGGGCGTCTATTAAAGGTTTTACGGTATCACAAATTTTTGTCAGACTGCAGTATGTTACTTTTGTAATGATAGTGATAAACAATGGATGGAAAAAGAAAAGGCAGGTGTGAATGTGTCAGTTATATACAATATGCTTTAAAAAAGAATTAAATGAAGGTTCAAAGAAAAAATATAAAGTAACAATTATATTTCCGAGAAAATTAATATTTCTTAAAGTATTTAGATATCAATATAAATCATGGACAAACTAATGAGAAAACCAGAGTATTTGGCTTTCATTTCAAGAGGAAAAAAAATAATTTTTATAATCACTTACATTATACTTTCCAGATAATTTAGTAACATATGCTCTAGGAATATCATTTTTATAGGCTACAGAGCTATTTTACAAATTAGGTCTTTGATCCGTCCCATTTTTAGCAGCTGTTTTTCCTATCTCATCCTTTCATGCAATTCAGATAAACATTATGAAAACGATTCCAGGAAACACACATATTCAAATATATTGAAAATTTTACCACAAAAAAATGAAGTTTTTTCAGAAAAAAAAAATCTGATATTTTTCATATTTCTTCTCATAATATAGTTTGCCACAGTCTATGTTTTTGAGCAGAAATAAGAAAAATGATGATTACCCCTGTAAACCCCAGTTTTGCTATATAAAAGTGGGGTTTAAGGAGGCCAAAATTATATAGGTGTGTTTTTCCCGACGATCCGGTACAACTGGCAAAACATATACAGGAAACATTGAAGAAATGACAAAAAAATAATAATTTTGGAATATATTTTCTTTTATCAGTTATCCCCTATATTGATTGCATTGTTACTCTTTCAGATGCCTATATTCTATCATGTTGGGTTTAAAATCCTTTAAAGGCCATTAAATACCTTATCAGTGAGCTGTGCCAGTAAGTAATATGGATTTGCATCAGGAAATGCTAAATTTTCATCTTTCTTCTACCGCAAAAATAAAAAGAAATTGGACACATAAAAGACTTGCTGTAATTCTAAAATTTTGCCGAAGGACTGGTTTCTATAAGGAACAGCCTATTAATTTAAACTAGAATGTATTTTCAGACATAGAAAGTGGCACTTTTTTTTCAAACAAAATCTTGTACATTATGCAATGCTTTTTTGGTGCTGCCATTGAAAAAGTCAAGAATACATATACTGTAGTGGGGGTTAGCAGCTAAGTCTGTGCCTGGCACGGGGTTAGTTGCTAACCCTGTGCCAGGCACAGACTTAGCTGCTAACCCCATAGATATACTGTAGTGGGGGTTAGCAGCTAAGTCTGTGCCTGGCACGGGGTTAGCAGCTAAGTCTGTGCCTGGCACGGGGTTAGCTGCTAACCCCGTGCCAGGCACAGACTTAGCTGCTAACCCCCACTACAGTATGTGTATTCTTGACTTTTTCAATGGCAGCACCAAAAAAGCACTGCATAATGCACAAAATTTTCTTTGAAAAAAAAAGTGCCACTTTCTATGTCTGAAAATACATTCTAGTTTAAATTAATAGGCTGTTAAGGGTGATTTTGTGGACCCTGGATATTTCAATGATATTTTTGGAATGAATTGCTTCATGTAGGGGACATCCATTCCTGTAAAGTGTGAATCAAACAGAACCTTGGTTTTTTTGTTCATAGTGTATTTAAAGGGGCGCCGGACAATCGAGCGGAAAAATCAAAAGGTCATAGTGGACAATCAAACGGTTTTTAAGTGGACAAACGAGCAGATTAATTCAACAGATTACAGGTAAATTGCACAGGTAAATAATGTTCACCTATACAAAATCTATAGCTACGGAACCCGGGAAGGGACATGATTTTTTATTTTTATTATGTTGTGCGAACAAGAGAATATCTTGAGCGGACAAGATATTATCTTGTTCGGACAACATATTATCTTGTGCAGACAAGATATTATCTTGTGCAGACAAGATATTATCTTGTTTGCACAAGATATTATCTTGTACAGCCAACATCATATCTTGTGCGGACAACATAATATCTTGTTCGCACAACATATTATCTTGTGCAGACAAGATATTAAGTTGTGCAAACAAGATATTATCTTGTGCGCACAAGATAATATCTTGTCCGCACAACATAGTTCTTGTGCAGACAAGATAATATCTTGTGCGCACAAGATAATAAGTTGTGCAAACAAGATATTATCTTGTCCGCACAAGATAATATGTTGTCCGCACAACATAAATTATGTTGTCCGCACAAGATAATATCTTGTTTGCACAACATTTTATCTTGTGTGCACAAGATAATATCTTGTTCACACAACTTGTTTGCACAAGATATTATCTTGTACGGACAGCATCATATCTTGTGCGGACAACATAATATCTTGTTCGCACAACATATTATCTTGTGCGGACAAGATATTAAGTTGTGCAAACAAGATATTATCTTGTCCGCACAAGATAATATCTTGTCCGCACAACATAGTTCTTGTGCAGACAAGATAATATCTTGTGCGCACAAGATAATATCTTGTCCGCACAAGATATTATCTTGTTCGCACAACTTAATATCTTGTCCGCACAAGACAATATGTTGTGCGAACAAGATAATATCTTGTCCCCACAACATATCTTGTTTGCACAACTTCCTAAGATCTATGTTGTGCAAACAAGATAATATGTTGTGCGAACAAGATAATATCTTGTCCCCACAAGATATCTTGTTCACACAACTTCCTAAGATCTATGTTGTGCAAACAAGATGATATGTTGTGCGAACAAGATAATATCTTGTCCGCACAAGATATTAAGTTGCGCAAACAAGATATTATCTTGTCCGCACAAGATAATATGTTGTCCACACAACATAAATTATGTTGTCCACACAAGATAATATCTTGTTGCACAACATTTTATCTTGTGCGCACAAGATAATATCTTGTTCACACAACTTAATATCTTGTTCGCACAACATATTAAAAAAAAAAAAAATTATGTCCCTTCCCGGGTTCCGTATATACCTGTGAATTGTATCAGAAATATGCAGATGGGGGAATATGTCGGAACCCAGGGCTACAGATATAGAGCCCGTACCAATGTGTAAATGACTTTGGGTACCGAGCAGAGGTTACCACGCTGGTATATGCATATTGTTGTAACAAACTTCAGTGCTTTGAATCAGGGCTTGAAGAAATAGAATGGCTGCATGATGCTTCCATGCAGAGCTGAAACCGACCCGCACATGAGTACTGGCAAACCGCTTAGAGAGGATCTAAGCCTGCCCAGGCAAAGCGGTGGGAGTCGGCCCGTGCATGCTTATAAACCCTATTGGTTTCATTGGGCGGCAGGGCTTGAGATGTCATTTCATCTCAATATCGGGTAAAAGTCCCACAAAATTGGAAGCAACATCTCCAAAATAAAATTGGAAGCAACATCTCAAAAATGACCTTTACAGTGTTGACGGGGATGTTAAGCCTAAAACCAAACAAATCAGTTCTTTGAACAGACTTTAAATAGTGCTTTTAACAGACTCGAATTTTTTATGATTTTAGTGTTAAAGAACAAATCCTGCTCAAGTCCAACTTCCACCTTCCCGTGGAAGGTAGGGGGCAACAGGCTAAGGTTGACACGTTCTTGAATCGAGCAATCTTTGATCTGGCAAACGGAAGGGGCACAGGTAAACAGATTATCCGCTCTAATGTCCTATGTTTTATTTCGCTCGAGTGTCCACTTTTTTGCCGCTCGATTGTCCATTTATTTTCGCTCGAATGGCCTGTCAATCTGCTCAAATGTCCTTCACTGATTTAAAGTGGTGGGGTAATTTCATATCAGTCCTACCTGAGGCAATTAAAGAATGCGAAGAAAATAACAAAAATTTGTAGCTTAATTAGGGCCCCGCACTGAAAGTGTGGGTGCCCTATAGTAATCACTCTGTCCGTCCATCTGTCTGTCTGTCTGTCTGTCTGTCTGTCCGTCTGTCCGTCCACAAATTTTCAACATTTTCCTACTCCTCTGATAGCGCTGCCGGGGCCCTAGTCAGTTTCACTGACAGCTCTAGTTTTTTCATTCATTTAACGGACAAGAAAAGCTGGAATGGAAAAATTATCCTGAACCTGGACTTATACCCTTAAATTCTAGTACTTTAAGTAAACAGTGTAGACTCTGCATTCTGCTGAATCTGATTTGGGTCTTCGCTGTTTGCTTGTATCCCTGGCCCAGCATATGAACCCAGTCCATGTTTTACAGATAACCCACTTGACACAGCACTCTGATGTCACACTGACAAACATAGCAAGGCTACTACTATTAGATAGCAATAACTGTTGGTTTAGTGTGCAGGGATTATCTTAAATCTTGAAATCATCTGGCAAGCTCTACTGAACCAATATGGCACAGCAAAACTCTTGTTCTTTTTAATTAGTTTTTAGTTAAAATTAGTTTTAATTAACTTTTTATGATTTTAGATATAATTACATGTCTGCAGAGAGGATTATGCTAGTTTTAAGTTTTCTGAATTTAGAACATGGATTTTATTGCACATGTTAAATAAAATGCATTCTGCAGTTTTAATTGACAGCTTCATTTAGTTTGTTGCAGATTTTGCTTTACCAGTTTTCATTAAATACATTGTAAACTTTACCGCTGAAAAAACGAAAAATTTAAGATAAAAAATTGTGATATTTTTCTTATTTCTGCTCAAAATAACTGCTTCGAGGCGGTTCTAACGACTACCCACAATCTATATTTCAGAGCAGAAATTAGAAAAATAAGGTATACCCCTGTAAACCCCAGTTTTACAGTATGAAAGAAGGGGTCAAGGGGGTCAAAATTATATAGGCGTGCTTTCATGATGGGGCCCCTTTAGGGGAAGGGTCGTAACTAATGTTAGGGGAAGGGTCTAAACTAATGTTGAGAGAACTTGTGACTCAACCCCATTGCACAATATATATGTAATAGTTGCACAAAATATGATTATACTTACTTGATATACATTATGTATCTGGAACAAATAATGTCGACCCAGATAAGATGCCACAGAATGTTAGCCACTCATCTAGCTGATACAACATCAAAATTGTATTTGTTCAAATTTTAGTTCAAGTATGGTAAGGAGTTGAATATTTAGGGTAAATACGGTAAAATCTGGGATTATTAGAAAAACTTACCTATGCCAGATCATCATTGTAAGATATTTTGGATGAAATTGTGTGATATTTTTCATATTTATGTTACATCTGTAAATGTTACAATAACAAAATAGAAGTGAAGGCAATGATCAGGAATTGATACAATTAATCCACAGCTCCAATCAGAAACACCAAAGGGAAAGAAACAAAAGCATGAAATAACTAGACCCTAATGGAAACATAAATGGTGGAAAGCCAAAAGGACAGTTACTTTCCCCAAAAATGGCCAAAGCAGGAAGATATAAGCGATACACTTATTCAAAGACAAACTACATGAAATACAAAAATAAACTGCAACAGAAGAATCGCCTTGGAATGGTCAGTGAAAAGTATTCACTGGATCTACTGCATGAATGTAATATTTTTTTTTCAGTGTGGAGCATACTGTGGCACTGTGTTCCACAAACACATTTGCAGTTAATCAAGTCACTGACAGTTTACTGTCATATCTTTTCTTGTTCTTATTTATACTGCAAATATAGGTTGTGGATTCCCATTAGAACTGCCTCATTGGGGCAGCTGTAAATTACTAATGAGTATCCCCAGCCTATGTCTTGGTGCAGAAATAAGAAAAAATAGTGTATATCCCTGTAAACCCCAGTTTTCTCTACATAAAGTGGGCTTTTTCACTTACTTGTCAATGTGATTAAACTGCAACAGAAACTTCGTAGCTTTTATTCATTGATTGATTTTGATTTCTTTGGGGTTTAACGTCCCCGTCAACACTGTAAAGATCATTTTGGAGACGTTGCTTCCAATTTTGTGGGACTTTTACCCGACATTGAGATGAAATGACTTCTCAAGCCCTGTCGCCCAATGAAACCAATAGGTTTATTAGCATGGACGGTCCGCCTCGCACTGCGGTTCCTGGACAGGCTTGGATCCCCTTGAGCGGTTTACCAGTACTAGTGTGCGGGCCGGATTCAGCTCTGCGTGGAAGCATCATGCAGCCCAGCTTTTATTCATATGAACCCAAACATGAGCCCTTAGCTTTTTCTGATCTATGTTTTTAAATGCCACTTTTAGCCAATTTGTTGAGCAAGACACATGACCATGCATGAAGCTACCACACAAGATCTCCTCTGCATGCCTGCAAGCAACAAAAGACACAGGCTCTGGCAAGGCTGCGCTTATGCACAAGCTTGCCTAAGCCTTTGCTGGTCACTTTTCTCATGAGCTGCTTTATACAGTTGCCATATTCGACCTATTTACCACACCGTGTGCTTATTAGCTCGCCAGAACAAAGTTCCGGTGAGCTATTCTACCAACCCCGGCGTCAGCGTCCACAAATGTTCAAGTTTTTGCGTTAAAGTTTTTTAGTTGCTCATAACTTCTTTATGTGAACATGGATTAAGTTCTTTTTTAGCTCACCAGAGCCGAAGGCTCCGGGGGAGCTTTTAGGATGGACATTGTCCGTCGTCGTCGTCTGCGTCTGTGTCTGCGTCTGCGTCGTCGTTAACACTTTCAAACGACATCTCCTCTGAAGCCACTGGGCCGATTGGGCCCAAATTTTATCTGTAATATCCTTGGGCTGGGGGATTGAAAGTTTGTGTTTTTTATCAAAATCAGCTCATTAGTTTGGTTGCTATGGCAACTTGTAGTTTCCATAGACTTATAATGGGGAAAATTGAAAAATGGCATTTACTGCCAAGCCTCTGCAGATATTTTGAGAAAACTTTTATAGAAATGTTCCATAGGCAATCTACTATCTGCTGTATGATTTTAAGCCTTCTGCTCATTTTTATTGGTTGCCATGGAAACCAAAATGCAAAAAATAGACAAAAAATACTTAAAAAATCATCTCCTCAGAAACCATATGCTCTAGGAGGCTGAGACTTTATGAAAATATTCACCATATTTGCCTTTACAGGTTTTGTGTTTTTTATGAAATTTGGCCTATTAGTTTTGTTGCTATGGCAACTTAGAGTTTCCATTGACATATAATGGGGAAAACTGAAAAATGGCATTTACTGCCAAGTCATTGCAGATATTTTTACAAAACTTACATAAACATGTTCCTTGAGTAAACTTCTCTCAGCCATATGCTTTTATGTCAACCTGGGAGTCCCCTAGGTTGTGCTGGGGCCATGCCCCGCCCCCTCCACTTCATAAAATGCCTTATATCTCAGAAACGTTACAGATCCCAACCCCTAAACCATATATATTCTTGTTCCTTATGATAAGATGCATTAAGTGACACCAACCTGGGGGTCCCCCGGGATGTGCAGGGGACATGCCCTGCCCCCTCTATTTCATAAAATGCCATTTATCTCGGAAACCATTCAGATCCCCACCCCTAAACTATATATATTCTTGTTCCTTATGCTAAGATGCATTAAGTGACACCAACCTTGGGGTCCCCTCGGGATGTGCCGGGGACATGCCCCACCCCCTCCACTTCATAAAATGCCATTTATCTCAGAAACCATTGAGATCCCCACCCCTAAACCATATATATTATTGTTCCTTATGATAAGACACATTCAGTGATACCAACATTGGGGTCTCTCTGGGGTGCGCTGGGGCCATGCCCCACCCTTCCACTTCATAAATGCCATATATCTCAGAAACCATTCAGATCCCCACCCCTAAACTTATATATTCTTGTTTCTTATGATAAGACGCATTCAGTGACACCAATCTGAGGGTCCCCTAGGATGTGGCGGGGCTTATGCCCCACCCCCTCCACTTCGTAAAAGGCTGAATATCTCAGAAACCGTTCAGATCCCCACCCCTAAACCATTTAAATTCTTGTTCCTCATGATAAGACGCATTCAGTGATACCAATCTTAGGGTCTCCCTTGCCGCACGGGGGCTATGCCCGACCCCACCACTTCATAAAAGGCCCAATATCTCAGAAACCGTTCAGATCCCCACCCCTAAACCAAATAAATTCTTGTTCCTTATGTTAAGATGCATTCAGTGATATCAACCTAAGGATCTCCCAGGCCACACCAGGGCTATGCCCCAACCTTCCACTTCATAAAAGGTGATATATCTCGGAAACCCTTCAGATCCCCACCCCAAAACCATGTATATTCTTGTTTCTTATGAAAAGACGCATTCAGTGACACCAATCTGGGGGTCCCCTAGGATGTGCCAGGGCTATGCCCCACCCCCTGCACTTAGTAAAAGCCCAATATCTCAGAAACCGTTCAGATCCCCACCCCTAAAGCATATAAATTCTTGTTACTTATGATAAGACGCATTCAGTGATACCAATCTAAGGGTCTCCCGGGCCGCACAGGGGCTGTGCCCCACAACTCCACTTCATAAAAGGTGATACGTCTCGGAAACCATTCAGATCCCCATCCCAAAACCATATATATTCTTGTTTCATATGATAAGACGCATTCGTTGAAACCAACCTGGGGGTCCTCTGGGATGTGCCCGGGCCATGCCCAACCCCCTCCACTTCGTAAAAGGCTCAATATCTCAGAAACCATTCAGAACACCCACCCCTAAACCATATATATTCTTGTTCCTTATGATGAGACACATTCAGTGATACCAACCAAGGGGTCTCTGGGGGTGTGCTGGGGCTATGCCCCACCCTTCCACTTCATAAAATGCAATATATCTCAGAAACTGTTCAGATCCCCACCCCTAAAATATGTATATTTGTGTTCCCTATAATAAGACTCATTCACTCACATCAATGCGTCTATGTGCTAGGGCAACATGCTGATGCCATGGCCCACGCCTCTACTTCATAAAAGGCCATATATCTCAGACACCATTAAGATCCCCACCTCATAATCATATATATTCTTGTTTCTTATGATTAGACACATTCAGTCACACAAACTTGGTGGTCCACAGGGGCCATTCCTCTCCTCATCATTTCATAAGCGGGCCTCATATCTTGGAAACTGTTCATATCCCCACCCCTAAACAATATATTTTCTTGGTCCTTATTATAAGACACATTCAGCGTCAACAATCTTGGCTTTCCTGGGGTCTGCCAGGGCTATGCTCCAACCCCTTCGCAGCTTAAAAGGCCTTATATCTCAGGAACAGTACACATCCCAACCCCTAAACCATATATATTCATGTGCCTTATGATAAGATGGATTCAGTGATACCATTCAGGGCTCTGTTGGGTCCATGTCTCATCCTTCCTCCTCATAAAAGGCCTAATATTTCAGATACAGAGTCCACATGGGTGCTCATTTTGAAATGGGGGTTTGTTTAGGGCGATCGACTTTATAATCAATAAATTAAAACCTGAAACCATACATGGCTGCCAGTGGGCAGTGTCCGCCTGAGTTCTGGTGAGCATTGTGGCCCATGGGCCTCTTGTTTGGTATTTTGATAGATACTGGGCTTAAGTTTTTATCTTTAGTATCAGCACCCATGACCGTGACCTTAAGGTCAAGGTCACAAACTTAGAATTTTAATGTTAAAGTTTTTGTGTTAAAGTTTTAAGGAGCTCATTACTTCTTTATCTTTGGATGGATTTAGTTTATACTTGGTATGGTTATAGATACTTGTCTCAAATTTTTAGCAGCAACATCAGCGCTCATGACCATAATATTGGGGTAAAGGTCACTGACTTAGAATTCTTATGACAAAGTTTTTATGTTAAAGATTTTAGGAGCTTATTTCTTATTTACCTCTTGATAGATTTAGTTCATACTTGGGCTGGTGATAGGTACCAGACAAAAGTTTTTATCAGCAACATCATCATACATGACCGTGACCTTTGGGTCAAGGTCACAAACTAAGGACTTTTATGTTTTGGCACTAAAGATTTAAGATCATTACTTGGTTGCCTTCAGACGAATTTACTTGAGACATGGAATGGTGATAGATACTGCTTTAAATTTCTGGAGTGAGTTCGACTTTAAAGGTCATGACCTCAAGGTCAAGGTCACTGTGGCTATCTTAAGAAAAACTTTCTCATGCCTCTAGTGCCTACATTTATTGACAGATTTTAATATAACTTCACACAAATGTTGCTTATGATAATATCTCCAGCAAGTTTGACTTTCAAGGTCATGACCTCAAGGTCAAGGTCACTATGGCTATTTTTTGAAAAACTTTGTCATCGCTCCAGGGCCTACACACAAATGTTGCATATGATAATATCTCAAACGAGTTCAACTTTCAAGATCATGACCTCAAGGTCAAGGCCAATGTAGCTATTTTTTGAAAAAAACTTGTCATCACTCTTACACCTATATTTATTGATACACCTGTGGACACAAAACCGTTTAAACTTTGATGAGCTTCATTTCATTTGGACTTGAAACATCATTCAATATATCCTAACATCCTATTGACAGAAATAAATTCAAAACACAAGCCAGTGTACATTTCATTGCTGACTCCTGCTCTGTCCAATCAAAATACATCTCAAATGTCAATCAGAAAGTGTTTGCAAAATGAGACCAATCAATTGCTTGATCTAGTTTTAGAATTCTTTGATGAATGACATTTGCTTGTCAAACTAACTTGATGCAACAAGATTCATTAAAAGTTATTTCATAGGAGTTTGAACGGTTTCGTGTCCACAGGTGTAGATTTTAATATGTTGGGTATGATAGTATCTTGGGCAGGTTTGTGTTTCAGGGTCCTGAGGTAGAGTCATGACCTCAAGGTTAAGGACAGTGTGGCTATTTTCAGAAAAACTTTGACATCACTCTATAACTTCATACAAATCTTGGGTATGATAATATCTCAAGGGAGTTTGACTTTCAGGGTCCTCAGGTCGAGGTCAAGGTCACTGTGGCTATTTTTAGAAAAACTTTGTCCTTTCTCTAGCGGCTACATTTATTGATAGATTTTAATATAACTATATCAGTATAGCACTGGATTCTTTTTGTGACTTTGTTTCTGTTATGGGTCTGAAAATTTGCCTTTGTGCAACTGAGTCAAAGCGCGACTTCCGGTGAGCTATTCTGTCTGGCGACAGGTCTTATTAGCTCGGCTGTTTTTGAAGAAAACAACACGGTATTGTCATAGCTCTGGCGTCGTCGGCTGCATCGTCGTGCAAAAACTTTGACATTTTGTAATATCTGTCATTACTGAACTTATTTACTTGAAACTCGGACTAGTTGTTCATTCTGAAAAGGGGAATGTGAGCTAACCCTCAACATATTTTTGGCACAGTTATGCCCCTTTTTCGACTTAGAATTTTTCTAAAAACTTGGACATTCTGTAATATCTCTGTCATTACTGAACATATTTACTTGAAACTCGGACCAGTTGTTCATTATGAAAAGGGGAACTCATACCAATAGGTGAGGTAACCCTCAAAATAATTTTGGCACAGTTATGTCCCTTTTTCGACTTAGAATTTTTGTTTTCTAAAAGAAGCTGCAGCCAGCGTTGGCACCCGCATGAGGTGCTCTTGTTTTTTTCAATCGTGGCGAAAAAACTACCTAATAAGCGCACACTGGATAAGAAAAAAAAAATACACCACAACCTCATTATAACACGGTTCATTATAACACAGATAAGGATATAACACGGTTTCAAGAGGGATCCCAAAAATGTATAGATTATATAGAAAAATGACCATAAATGGTCATTTTTCTATATAATCTATACATTTTGTTTGGATATAACTAACACGGTTTCTGCTTTGGACCCCATTAATAGTGTTATAAAGAGGTTTTGGTGTAGGACATATTACAGATCAAGTTGAATATCAGAAGAGTGGTTCACCTCATATATATATGATTGTTGGGGTCGAAAATGCACCAAAACTCAATATGAAATTGTGGGGAGGTTACTTTAAGTGTGCTCTTGTGCATTGTCTTTCCAAAATTAGCTTGGGTATGCACTTATAGGAGCATGTGTGGTAAATAGGGAAAATACTTTATGACAAGCTGGTTCATGCTGAAAACTGCCTTTTATCAAGTGTGTTCATTGATCAGAGTATTTGCTGTAAAGTAACGTCACCAAAAGCATGTTTAGGTGAATAGGGAAAATTACGCTTCGCAAGAGAATGTAAGCCATTGCTTCGTACAAGTGCATGTGTCTAAAATGATTTTTGCTTGACACACTGCTAATTTGGAGCCTTGGTAAACTCAAATGGTTTCTAGAAATGGGTTTGGTTGCTAACATATAGAAGCTGATACCCTGGAGAATTTTCTTCCAAGTTTTGTGCTGAAAATGATAGCCTAGTTTAAGTGGAAGTAATTTAAGACTGTCTCAAGAGCCCTTGTTTCAGAGAATCAAATAATTTCCAATGAATGAAATGTTAAACCAGTCCTTTATGCAAGAAAATAGTGTCAAGTATTTTATTAATGCTGTCTGAAGTAGGCACAGCAAAATGTCAGATTATCCAAAAACAGGGTATTATTGTTACAGTAGTGGTTTGAAATTGATCCTGCCTTCTTATGCATAAAAATTATTTTTTGTATGTATAAAAAAATCTCTTAGTCGGCATCTGGATGAATTTGATATGTACATATGAATTTTATTTATGAAAATAACACTGTGAACTCTGACAGCTAAATTAAATTTCCTGATATATGTGTATGTTCAAAATAGAAGTGGAGGCAATGATCAGGAATCAATACAATCAAGCCACAGCTCCTATCAGAGACACCAAAGGGAAAGAAACACAAACATGAAACAACAGACCTAATGGAAACATCAATAGCGGAAAGCCAAAAGGACAGTTACTTTCCCACATTTTTGCAAGCCGAGTTAACACACTATGGGTGACTATATTCACCTGTGATTGCTAATACCCTGTTGGATTTTATACCACAGAAAAATAGTTACAAAGATGTGCAATTTTATGAATCCAAACCATTTCACGTTTCCCCTGGTAGTTTCACTCCTAATTGTTTCCCCTCCCTAGTTGT
This sequence comes from Lucinisca nassula, assembly GCA_963580285.1. Classification (NCBI taxonomy): domain Eukaryota; kingdom Metazoa; phylum Mollusca; class Bivalvia; order Lucinida; family Lucinidae; genus Lucinisca; species Lucinisca nassula. Next base: position 125,454,306 of record OY757016.1, on the reverse strand, counting down.
TTCGCCCCTATTCCAAGGTAAACAAATTTCCACTTTGAAACTGTTATTCGATGAAGCAGTTCTAAAAGGTATCCACAACCTATGATTTTGAGCAGTAATAAAGAAAATAATGTATACCCCTGTAAACCTCACTGTTCTCCATATGAAATGGGGTTTACTGGGGTCTTCATCGGATTGGCTTGTTAACTTAATGATTGTATGTTGTATATTTAAAAAAAAAACACTTTAAAAAGGTAGCTAGAACTCCCATTCATGGTAACAATCTTTGTTAATAATGTGTTAATAATAGAACTAATAGCATGACAGAAGAAACTCAAAAACAGGAGCACTTCACTGGTACTTCGTTTGACCTCAAAACATCTAATAATTACAATAAAGTAAATGCCAAATCAATAATGGAAATTATAAATAAATAAACATAAATAAATAAACACGAACATGTACGTAGCTTGACTGATATTTCCTTTGACCTGGAAAGTACAATGAACCAAACTTCAAATAAGTAATGTTAATAAATAAATAAATAAATAAATAAAAACAAATAATGACGAAACTGTAGCTTCACAGGTACTTTGTAAGGTCTGAAAGATTGTAATACAAGGGGAGTTCAATAAGATCGCAGAACACTGGTTTAACTCACAGACTGGAAGATGCTTTCAAATTTATTATCCCCACGCTTTTCGAAGAAAAAGTGGGGATATTGTAATAGTCTTCGTCGTCCGTACGTCCGTCCGTCCGTCTTACCGGATAACTCCTCCTAGACGGTTATAGATAGAAACTTGAAACTTTGGGAACTGATAGATCTTTGGTCTGGGGAGTGCATGACACTTTCGGAATTTTGATCACACCCCTACGGGTGGGCCCAGGGGGTGGGGCTGCGGGGGTCAAAAATAAAAATTTCCAGAACATGGTCGTGTAATATATCAAAGCGAACAGCATGATACGTAGAAAACATTACAACCAAAATTTGACCCCTGGGGTCAATTGAGGTCACCAGAGGTCAAAAACTGATTTTGACCCCTTTACCGGATAACTCCTCCTAGATGGTTATAGATAGAAACTTGAAACTTTGGGAACTGATAGATCTTTGGTCTGGGGAGTGCATGACACTTTCGGAATTTTGATCACACCCCTACGGGTGGGCCCAGGGGGTGGGGCCCGCGGGGGTCAGAAATCAAAATTTCCAGAACATGGTCGTGTAATATATCAAAGCGAACGGCATGATGAGTAGAAAACATTACTACCAAAATTTGACCCCTGGGGTCAATTTTGAGGTCACCAGAGGTCAAAAACTGATTTTGACCCCTTTACCGGATAACTCCGCCTAGACGGTTATAGATAGAAACTTGAAACTTTGGGAACTCATAGATTTTTGGTCTGGGGAGTGCATGACACTTTCGGAATTTTTATCACACCCCTACGGGTGGGCCCAGGGTGTGGGGCCCGCGGGGGTCAAAAATAAAAATTTCCAGAACATGGTCGTGTAATATATCAAAGCGAACGGCATGATGAGTAGAAAACATTACAACCAAAATTTGACCCCTTTACCCCCATACATTACTCTTACCGGATAACTCCTCCTCGACCGTTATAGATAGAAACTTGAAACTTTGGGAACTGATAAAACTTTGGTCTGGGGAGTGCATAACACTTTCGGAATTTTGATACTACCCCTGGGAGTGGGGCCAGGGGTGGGGCACCTTGGGGATAAAAAATCAAAGTTTTCAGAACACGGTTGTGTAGCATATTAAATAGCACAGCATGATGAGGAGAATACATTATAATCAAAATTTTACCCCTCGGGTCAAACATCCCTAGGGGATGGCCCAGGGGGAAGCGTGGGGATATGCGATGGTTTGCCATCGACTGCGCTTTTCTAGTTTCTCAATATGATCCCCCTTCACTTCAATGCATTTGACCCACTTTTCTTTTAAAGACACATTTTTTGATTGCATAACTCCCTAATGACCTATTAAAGGATGCAGTGTTCAGATAAGATACACTTGGGGTATTCTGGCTGTCATATAGGTAGGGGACCAAGGCAGGGTAATCAAGTACCTAGGGGTTTAGGTTTGACAAGTCACACCTTTTCATTTACTTGTTTGATAACTACGCCCTGGTTTTGATATTAATGGAAGAAACATCCATACTTTTATTCTGTTTTTATTTTTGGTCACCATTATATCATCACAAAAATGCCTATTAAAATACATTGGTTATATTTTACCACTGAAAATGAAATTTTCAGATAAAAAATCCTGATATTTTTAACCCCTTTTTAGCTCACCTGTCACGTAGTGACAAGGTGAGCTTTTGGGATCACTTTTTGTCCGTTGTCCGTCGTGCATGCGTCCGTAAACTTTTTCTTCAAACGATATCTCCTCCAAAACCACTGATCGGATTTTGACCAAACTTCACAGGAACGATCCTTAGGTGGTCCCCTTTCAAAGTTGTTCAAATGGTTCCGGTCCGTTGCACATATAGGTCACAGGAGCCAAAAATATATTTTTTTCACCGAGACTTAAAAAAATCTTCTTCTCTGAAACCGCAAGGCCCAGGACATTGATATTTGGTATGAAGCTTTATCTAGTGGACCTCTACCAAGATTGTTCAAATTATAGTGCTGGGGCCAAAAATGCCCCCGCACCGGGGCCCTTTGGTTTTACATGGGCTTATATAGGGAGAATCTTTAAAAATCTTCTACTCTGAAACCGCAAGGCCCAGGTCTTTGGTATTTGGTATGAAGCTTCATCTAGTGGACCCCTACCAAGATTGTTTAAATTATAGTGCTGGGGCCAAAAATGCCCCAGCAACGGGGCCCTTTGGTTTTACATGGGCTTATATAGGGAAAATCTTTAAAAATCTTCTTCTCTGAAACCGCAAAGCCCAGGTCTTTGATATTTGGTATGAAGCTTCATCTAGTGGACCTCTACCAAGATTGTTCAAATTATAGTGCTGGGGCCCAAAATGCTCCCGCCCCGGGGCCCTTTTGTTTTAAATGGGCTTATATAGGGAAAATCTTTAAAAATCTTCTTCTCTGAAACTGCAAGGCCCAGGTCTTTGCTATTTGGTATGAAACTTCATCTTGTGGACCCCTACCAAGAGTGTTCAAATTATAGTGCTGGGGCCTAAAATGCCCCCGCCCCAGGGCCCTTTGGTTTTACATAGGCTTATATAGGGAAAATCTTTAAAAATCTTCTCCTCTGAAACTGCAAGGCCTAGGTCTTTGATATTTGGTATGAAGCTTCATCTAGTGGACCCCTACCAAGATTGTTCAAATTATAGTGCTGGGGCCTAAAATGCCCCCCGCACCGGGGCCCTTTGGTTTTACATGGGCTTATATAGGGAAAATCTTTAAAAATCTTCTTCTCTGAAACCGCAAGGCCCAGGTCTTTGATATTTGGTTTGAAGCTTCATCTAGTGGACCTCTACCAAGAGTGTTCAAATTATAGTGCTGGGGCCCAAAATGCCCCCGCCCCAGGGCCCTTTGGTTTTACATAGGCTTATATAGGGAAAATCTTTAAAAATCTTTTCCTCTGAAACTGCAAGGCCCATGTCTTTGATATTTGGTATGAAGCTTCATCTTGTGGACCTCTACCAAGATTGTTCACATTATAGTGCTGGGGCCAAAAATGCCCCCGCCCCAGGGCCCTTTGGTTTTACATAGGCTTATATAGGGAAAATCTTTAAAAATCTTTTCCTCTGAAACTGCAAGGCCCATGTCTTTGATATTTGGTATGAAGCTTCATCTTGTGGACCTCTACCAAGATTGTTCAAATTATAGCCCTGGGGCCAAAAATGCCCCCGCTCCGGGGCCCTTTGGTTTTACATAGACTTATAGAGAGAAAATCTTGAAAAATCTTCTTCTCTGAAACCACAAGGCTTAGGTCTTCGATATTTGTTATGAAGCTTCAGCTAGTGGACCTATACCAAGATTGATCAAATTATAGCCCTGGGGCCAAAAATGTCCCTGCTCCGGGTCCCTTTGGTTTTACATAGACTTATATAGGGAAAATCTTGTTTTACATAGACTTCTCTATGCAGGGTAAACCTTTAAATCTTCTTCTCTGAGACCACAAAGCCCAGGTCTTTCGTATTCGATAGGAAGCTTCATCTTGTGGACCTCTACCAAGATTGTTCAAATTATAGCCTTGGGGCCAAAATTGACCCTGCCCTGACCCTGCCCTGTTATACATTGGATCAGGTGAGCGAACCAGGGCCCTCTGGGCCCTCTTGTTTACCAAATAGAATCTTCCTTCTTGTATATAGCAGGAGTCCACTGCAAAATTTAGGGGTGTCAGGTTGTGTTTTCTTCAAAATCTGTTTGGAAAATGGCTTAATTTTTCGCAAACAGTATAGGCCCTGATCGGACGCCGTGTTCTGCTGCGTCTGATCTGGGCCTGCACTGTTTGCCAGGGTACCCGTTTTGGGTACAAAATGGGTTGATATTTCTGCTCAAAACATATATTATGGGCACTCGTTAAAACTCGTCGGTGAGGCGTTTCAAAGAGGTCCCACAATATATGTTTTTAGTAGAAATGAGAAAAACAATGTATACCCCTCTAAATCCCAATTTTACTGTACAAAATAATTTTACATTGTGAGTGTTCTTTAGAACCGCCTCGCAGAGTCGGTTCTAACGTGGACCCACAATATGTTAAAATAATTAATACCTCTCTATACCCCAGTTTTACTGTATAAAAATGTGGGTTTAAGGGGTTCTATTTTCTGATATGACTGTGTCTAAAACAAGAAACATTTTATTGTTCCAGCTTGACTGAAAGTATAAAAATGCTAATGATTCAGACATTATGTGCTTTAAGTCACATACCCAAAATTAAATAAATAAATACATGAATTAATAAATAAATAAATTAACAGATGAATGTTAAATGATTGATTATCCCCACGCTTTTCGAAGAAAAAGTGGGGATATTGTAATAGTCTTCGACGTCCGTACGTCCGTCCGTCCGTCTTACCGGATAACTCCTCCTAGACGGTTATAGATAGAAACTTGAAACTTTGGGAACTGATAGATCTTTGGTCTGGGGAGTGCATGACACTTTCGGAATTTTGATCACACCCCTACGGGTGGGCCCAGAGGGTGGGGCCCGCGGGGGTCAAAAATCAAAATTTCCAGAACATGGTCGTGTAATATATCAAAGCGAACGGCATGATACGTAGAAAACATTACAACCAAAATTTGACCCCTGGGGTCAGTTGAGGTCACCAGAGGTCAAAAACTGATTTTGACCCCTTTACTGGATAACTCCTCTTAGACGGTTATAGATAGAAACTTGAAACTTTGGGAACTGATAGATCTTTGGTCTGGGGAGTGCATGACACTTTCGGAATTTTGATCACACCCCTACGGGTGGGCCCAGGGGGTGCGGACTGCGGGGGTCAAAAATCAAAATTTCCAGAACATGGTTGTGTAATATATCAAAGCGAACGGCATGATGAGTAGAAAACATTACTACCAAAATTTGACCCCTGGGGTCAATTTTGAGGTCACCAGAGGTCAAAAACTGATTTTGACCCCTTTACCGGATAACTCCTCCTAGACGGTTATAGATAGAAACTTGAAACTTTGGGAACTGATAGATCTTTGGTCTGGGGAGTGCATGACACTTTCGGAATTTTGATCACACCCCTACGGGTGGGCCCAGGGGGTGGGGCCCGCGGGGGTCAAAAATCAAAATTTCCAGAACATGGTCGTGTAATATATCAAAGCGAACGGCATGATGAGTAGAAAACATTACTACCAAAATTTGACCCCTGCGGTCAATTTTGAGGTCACCAGAGGTCAAAAACTGATTTTGACCCCTTTACTGGATAACTCCTCCTAGACGGTTATAGATAGAAACTTGAAACTTTGGGAACTGATAGATCTTTGGTCTGGGGAATGCATGACACTTTCGGAATTTTGATCACACCCCTATGGGTGGGCCCAGGGGGTGGGGCCCGCGGGGGTCAAAAATCAAAATTTCCAGAACATGGTCATGTAATATATCAAAGCGAACGGCATGATGAGTAGAAAACATTACAACCAAAATTTGACCCCTGGGGTCACTTTTGAGGTCACCAGAGGTCAAAAACTGATTTTGACCCCTTTACCCCCATACATTACTCTTACCGGATAACTCCTCCTAGACCGTTATAGATAGAAACTTGAAACTTTGGGAACTGATAAAACTTTGGTCTAGGGAGTGCATAACACTTTCGGAATTTTGATACTACCCCTGGGAGTGGGGCCAGGGATGGGGCACCTTGGAGATAAAAAATCAAAGTTTTCAGAACACGGTTGTGTAGCATATTAAATAGCACGGCATGATGAGTAGAATACATCATAATCAAAATTTTACCCCTCAGGTCAAACATCCCTAGGGGATGGCCCAGGGGGTTGGTCCCGCGGGGAAGCGTGGGGATATGCGATGGCTTGCCATCGACTGCCCTTTTCTAGTTAAATCTTGCATTAATCAGTTCATTTACCTTTACCGTGTTTGTTTACTTCTTTTCACTTAATGAAACAATGGATATGTCGGTGTTTTTCTTAACTTTTTTTCTTTTTATTTAATAAAAAAGAAGTAATTTAAAACAACATTTTGTGGAAACAATCTCAGTAAAATATATACACTCACATAATTTCCCCTTATAGAACCCCCTCTTAAACATATCTTTCAGAGAGTCTCTGCTCATAATCACCTCTTAATCACTTAGATAAGATGAGCCTTTGATGTGCACTATGGTCCAAAGGAACTGTTTATTGGAGAAGAAAAATACCGGCTATATGTATTTTATTTTTGGAAGCATTTTTTCCAGATAGCTCAATAATGCACCTTTAAACAATACAATTCATAAGAGTACATATAGAAACAGTACATATTTCTTTGGCCTTTGCACCCACCTTAGTGAGGAACTTTATGACTGCTCTGAACTCAATATTCCAACTTGCCATTTTTGCCTATGTGTATAGGTTTTCAAACAAGAAGTAAGAGCAAAAAATGTACGTGTTGACTGAATGGCTGTTATCATTCAACTTGCAAAGGTTTAGCTGCACCAAAATGAAAATAAATAAACACGGACATGTAGCTTGACTGATATTTTGTTTTACCTGGAAAGTACAATGCACTAAACATCAAATCAGTATTGATAATAAGTAAATTATCACAAAACTGTAGCTTCAGGGGTCTGAAAACATGTAATGCCTAAAACAGAGAGTATAATGAACAAAACAAAATGTCAAAATAAATAAATAAATAAGGCTATTTAAACTGTCCCACAAAGTCTATGCTGGCATTGCTCACACACATCACAAGATATAGAATTGTGGTGGCCATCTACTTTTTTCTATTATGCAATGCACAAAACAGACTTTATATTTATATCAGATTTATATCAGTCTTTGAATCGACTGCCTATTCGAAATTCGCAAAATTGCAGTATGTTTCCTCTGGCTTTCGCTGCCGGATCATTACAGGGTCACTGATGAGGCTTTATTAGCCGAAACTACGTAGTATGACCCATATTCTTTCTTATGAATGTTTTCATTGATCTTAAAGGAACTCATTTTTGATTTTTATTTTATTCTGTTAAAGGTGCTAAAAATTAAAGACGTTTAACTTTGCATAGAGCATTGTGTTTTAATTGCATTAATTGCAATTGAGCATTGTGTGATTAATGAGTCAAATAAGGCGATTAAGGGTATTGAACAAAACAGGTACTACTTGGCATAATTCATAATTACATTATCATTCAAAGCACTTCGAAATCTCTCTCTCTCTCCCTCTCTCTCTCTCTCTCTCATGGCGTTTATAAATTTTATACATTTCATACAATTTATATACAAACGACTAGGGAGTCATGCTTTTGGAGCTTAAGGACTAGAGGGAAACGACAAGGGTTTGTGGGTGAACCAACTAAGGGCAAAAAACAGAGGCAAAACGACCATGGGAGAAATGTCTTGGGGTAGAATGTCCTGTAACCCAATTTAATGAGCACAACTCTCCTTTATTATCTTAGGATTGGAAACAGCTTATTGTTTAAAAAAGGATGTTTGCTTGCAGATATTTAGAAATATCATCAGTTTTTCCCTATGGAGTCCTCTCGGTCTGCTAATCTCTTGCACTTTAAAAATGATTCCCAGTAAAGTCACTTGATTTCTATGTAAGGAAATCATGTATCTCTACAAATTCAGATAAATGACTGCCTTTACTGTGAAACTATGATGTCTCTGAGAGCTTTCAATTTATATAAGATTTATTCTTCATCAACACATACACACAAGAAGAAAATAAATATGCCTAGTTTTGTCTTATTTACCTGAATTTATGTGTAAACAAAAAGTGGTGAATGATAATTTGAGGAATGCTGGAATGTGTGGTGTAGTTTGTGCTTCTGAAAAATCCTTTTCAGATAATGCTTTTGAGTATTGAAGGCAGCTTGACAGCATCTGTTGGAGAAAATATTAAAACTTTTGAGAATCCTCCATTATGGAGTGGGCCAATCTACACACCTTCTAAACAAGGGGCCATAGGATCAATTCCAGGCTTCTTAAGATTTGAGGAGAAGGTCCAATCTCCATAAGAACTTAGTTGTTGGTGAGGTGTAAAATTCAAATAATTATATTTTTTCAACTTTTCTAAGTATTTTATTAAGTTTACCACAGGAAGAGCAGGTTTTCAAAGTATATTATAGGTTTAAATAGGACCTGAGTATACCTTAGCAATTTTAGAATGTGCCTTTTGGCTTGAATATTGTACCAGCTGCTTTTGAAAAAAATAAATATAGCAAAAGTCTTAAAACATTTCAGAAATATTGTTTCTGTAACTGTCTGTGATCCATGGTCTCTCTCATTCAGTCCTTTCTTTATCTTAAAATCATCAATAATTTCAAGCTTTCACCCATTTTCTAATGGCCTTGTCTAGACTGAAGACTCATGTTTCAAAGTTTATGAAGACCATTCACACAGAAGAATATTATTAGTATTCTATGTGTTAAAGGGAGATCAATTCACCTTGGCCTCTGTAGTCCTGACAGACGCGCATCTAACTGAGAATCAGGGGGTTGCTGGTTCAATCCCTGCCAGGCCTGCCACATTCTGTTATGGAGATTGAACATGGAATCTTTTCTAGGGTCATTCTCTCACTTCCCCTGGTCCAAGAAGGGTAGTTGTCACTCTGTTTCTGGCGAGAGAATGTGCACTGTACTGGTTAACAACTTATGTATAAGCCTTTCCAGGTGAAAGAGTAATTAACAGTTCATCAATTTAACCAATATCCTACTAAACACAACAAATTTATCTTTGCAAACAATGAAGATCAAGATCTGAAGAAGTTATCTGATCAGGATCTATACTGTCATGCAGTCTGTGAATTGAACAAATACATAAAACCAAGTAATTTGATTGGTTGATTATCAGCAATGGGTGTGGCTAAATCAGTTTATTCAGCGGGATAAGGGTTAACAAGTCTGAGTGATGAATACCCATCTTATATAGTGGAAAGTGGCATTTACAAGGGTAAAATCACTTTTCTTATTTCTTCTCTAAAATATAAACCTTAGATTGCATACCGTAATGATCCTAAGTATTGGGACACAAGGCCTTAGCAAACAGTGCAGACCAGATCGGAAGCTCCTGAAGGATCAATCTCATCAGGTCTACACTGTTTGCCATTCCCTGTGCTCTTTGGACCGTGAAACAAATTTGTTAAAATTTTAGGAGAATTACAGCAAGTCCTCAAGGTGTCAGAATTTTTAGTAACGCCAAATTTTTGTTCCATCGAGCAACCTTCCATCATTTCTGGTGAATGAATGTCATTTGACATGTCACCAGTAACGATTGAGCTTCAGAGCAGCCACAGTCTATATTTTAAGCAGAAATAAGAAAAAGTTAAAAAGAAAATGTCTTTTATTGCCAAAATAGAAAGCATCATAGTTTATGGTGCTTGTAGTATGGATATATATTTCATCATATTATTTCCATTGGTTATGGTATACCAGTTGCACATAGTTTTGATAGTGAAGAGTGATCAGATGTAAACACAGCAAAGTGTTCCAGACCTCACAGCTTACATTCCAAACTTGTATCTGTTTGTTAAGTAGAAGTAAAACAAAGATCAGGAATCGATACAATTAACTTACTCCACCCATCAAAGACACCAAAGGGAAAGAAACACAAACATTAAGCGACCAGACCATAATGGAAACCTAAACAAAGGAAGGCCATAAGGACAGTTACTTTCCCACAAAATGGTTATATGGCCATCCAAAATAAAAAGACACAAGTGATACACACAGTAAGTAACAAACAACACCATAAATAAACCGCCACAGAAGAACCGCCTTGGAACGGTCAGTGGAATGATTTCCACTGGGGGGCTTAAATCGATTTTACGTGGCCACAATCCTCGCCCTTACTTCCGTCGCGATTTAGACAAATAATTTGTTCAGTCCGCATGAAGGCCTTCTAACTCATCAGTGCAACATCTCCGTGAACACAAAAAATCAAAGAACCACAGAGGTAAGGCAAGGGTGAGGACTCGACAGCAAGAAACCACTGAAATGCTGGAGCAAAAGAAAACCAACAGTTAGACTCTGATGGGCCCGACCAGAGCCATGAAAGCAGACTTTCATTTTCAGAGAAAATATGGTTTGACATTGCGTGTGAATTGTCTGCTGACCTGATACCAATCCTCATTTTCTCTGAGTTTGAATTTTCTGCCAAGCAGATGAGTCACATTTAATATCAAACCTTATTTTTTTTCTGAAAAATAATAAAAAAAAAATAATTGAAAATGATGTCAGCAAAGGCCTTGAGTTAAGACTGGCAAGAATTTGAGTATCTCTGTTTGCCTCTGCTCCAACTGGTCCCCTTGACCTATTATTTATTATACAGAATGCCTGAGAAGTACAGTATAATTAAAATATTCTTGAAAGGACCTTAATCATTTCTAGAAATTCCTGAAAACAGGTCATTTTGTCTAAAATTTAAATGGATGAACTTTGTTGGTGACATATTCTGGTACAGACTAGGCAGCATAACTGGTCAGTGTAGATGTACAAAACAAATGAAAACATGCCTACCGGTATATAATTCTGCCTTTATATAGTAAAACTGAGGTTTACAGGGGTAAAACTTACTTTTCTTATTTCTGCTCTAAAATATAGATTGTGGGTACTCGTTAGGACCGCCTCCATGAGGCGGTTCTAGCGTGTACCCACTATCTATATTCTGAGCGGAAATAAGAAAAGTATCACAATTCTTCTTTTTATGCAGTAAAATTCACAATGTATTTGTATAGATATCTGTGCTTGTTGAAAGAACATGAAAAGATAAGATTCATACCCTTGTGTTGGAAATCAATGATTTTGGCATCAATCTTGTCTGTTTCTTGCCTCCAAATATTTGTTCAGAACATTCTGTAACTGATAAAAGCTTTTAACCTTTCTCATGCTCTGTTTTATTTGTTGAATCAGGAACTTATCTTCTTTAGCTACTGTTTTTGTGTAATCTTATAAATTAAGATACAGTTGCTGTTACTGCCAATAATTTGATTACCAGAAGGTTTCTAAAATTTCGGATGATGACATAATGTTTGGTTCTTTTGCAGTCAACATGCCTATATAACTTTGACCCCTTCAGACCCCACTTTTATATATCAAAACTTGGGTTTACAGGGGTAGACATTATTTCTCTTATTTCTGCTAGAAAACATATAGATAGTGGAAACTCGTTAGAACTGCCTCAGCGAGGCTGTTCTAACGAGTTCCCACCATCTATGTTTTGAGCAGAAATATGAAATGTATCAGATTTTTTTTTATCTGGAAAGTTTCATTTTTTGGTGGTGAAATTTACAATATTATTGAATAGGTGTATTTTCATAATTACCTCTGAAAGTGCCAAGGAAAATTCTAGAATAGATGACAATCTAGTTTATCATTGTTCAGAGAAAAAAAAGGCTTGACATTTCATGTGGGACTTAAAGGCACACAAGCAAAATGTGCAAAAACAGTACAAAGGAAACAAAAAGAAGAACAAGAAGTGAGGATGATCTGAAAATCAATCCTTTGGAAACATGTTTAAGTTTATTGGAACCACTTCTCAACAAGATTTCTATTGCTGAACATAGCTCACGATCAGGAGCCCCATGGAAATTTTTGGTTAGTACATACTGGTATAACCCATTGCATGTGGGGAACCCCTAAAGGGATACATTGGCAAACAGTGCAGGCCCTGATCAGAATTTTCTGTCAAAAATAGAATAAAACTGAAAAAATAGGCCTGACACCCCTTATATGACAGATGGACATGTGCAACGTATAGCAATGGAAAGAGTTCACTAGCATACAATAGGTTAACAAATGTTTTGGTTCCTCCGAATGATGATTGTAACTATGTCCTATAGATAAATCATCCCCTTATCTGCAGCTGTGATGAATGAAGTAAAATTTCATGCTGTTTCTCATCATCATCAACAGATTTTTGATTAACGTGCAGGTACAGGGGCAACGTCCACATAAGTGGGCCCCCTTCCAGGAAGCTGGCTTGCTGCACGCATGGCAGATCTTACACCAGATCTCCAGGCTTGTCTATCATGAGGATCAATAGCAGAGAGCTTCCATTCTCTGCAATCTCTTTCTGTTAGCTGCTTCCAGGTCATCTTGGGCCTTCATTGCCCCCGCTTTCCACCTACCTGGATGTCACAGGCAGTATTGACTGCACCGTTGGAGCATTCCACATGTCCTTACCAGCGAAGCCTTCTCTCTTTCAGGATGAGGTCCAGGTCCTCAATGCCAAGACACTCAAGTAACTCACTGGACCTGATGGTGACAGTGTCCTGTGGCTTGACATAGCAGATCTGTCTGATCATTGCCCTGTCATTACGCTGTAGACGTTGGAGATTTGGCTTTGTCAATGGCCATGTCTCACTGGCATGGAGCAGTGCACTCCGCACACAAGAGCTATACACACGGCCACGTGTCTTGAACAAGAGGTGGCAGGAAGAGAGAACTGGTAGCAACTCCTTGAATTTCTTCCAGGCTGTTTTCACACATGATGTAGTTGAAAGGTCACAACCACCCGCTGCAGAGAGCATTATCACCTCCCCTTATGAAATGGGCTTCTGACAATAAACTGGCAAGAAGCTGGCAACAGACTGGCAATTGACTGACAACAGACTGGGCAGACTGGCAACACAATGGCAATAACATGGCATCACACTGGTACTAAAATAATCACTTCTGGTAATACACTGGCAAGTAATACCAGCTTATTGCCAGTCTGGTAACAGACTGGTTATACACTGGCAATACAGTGTTAAGGGTATTGCTGATCTGGTAATACACTGGCAATATTGCCAGCCTATTGCCAGCTTCTGGCTATAGGCTGGTAATAACATGGTAATACTCTGGAAACACACTGTCAAGAAATGTCTTTCTGCCAGTCTATTTCCAGCTACTTGACAAAGACTGGTAACAAACTGGAAATACACTGGCAAAAAATTTGCATTTATCTGACTATACACTGGTAAGAAAATTCAGAAAAGGTGTATCTGGCAACACACTGGCAAGGAATGTCTTCAATTTTACAAAACAATATTGTCGCTTGGTGAAATGGTATTAGGCTGGTTAGAAACTGGTAATACTCTGGTGTTAGGCTGGTAGTACTCTGGCAAGATGCTGGTAATGGTCTGGTAATACAAAGAGGACCTTACATGAATGGTCATTTAATAACAAATTTATAAAACAAGCTGGTTAATGTTTTTTATCATATGACGTCGCCTCCGAGTGTAATAAAGCCATGTAATAGATTTCATATTCTAACATGACATTAACTTTTTCCCCATTGAACCCAGTGGAAACGTCAGCGTTTGCAAATATGCGATAATTCATGTCGTCAACTTGGTGCGTGCAATTTGGCGTCGTCGTGACGTTGCATGTAAACATTTCCTTCTGTCAACATCCGCTGCGAAATAGTCCCCAAGATAACGCTTTCCCAAGTGAAAATGTGAGCGGGATCCCGGCGGGATTTTTCCGGGATCCCGGCGGGATTGTGAATCCCGGCCGGGATAATCCGGGATCAAGACTTCAGTCCGGGATCCCGCTTGTGGCAAACCGGGAATTTTGGTAGAGTCCGGGATCCCAAAAATATTATCCCGGACCGGGATCCCTGACAAGTAATAGTCAAAAAAGCTTTCTTTTAAAAGATTATCTTGTTATCTAGAACACCTATAAGATATTTGATTAGATATGTAATTTAGATATCTTTAATGGCAGTTTAGATATCTAATATAGCATATACCTATGGGGTGCAGTTTTACTATTCAATACAATTTTGAGATATCTATAATTTTAATTAGATATTTATAATTTTATTATAGATATCTATAAATCAAATTATAGATATCTATAATTTTATTATAAAATGATAGATATCTATACATAAAAATTAAAGATATATATAACATAATTGATATCTATAATTATCAATATTTATGATATCATAAAATGTAATCAATGATATGTTATATAAATATGTCTTGATAGCACTAAATTTGTTTTATGATATCCAATTTTCTTTTGCATATATATATATCTAAAAATCAAATTACAGATATCAATTATAAGGCTGAATTATAGGTATCAAAATTTTCATTAATGGATATCAAAAAATAAAGTATGGATATCAATAAATGTAATTGATATTAATAAATGTAATTACTGATATCCTCAAATGTTCTTCAATATTTGATATCAATATATCGAATAATAGCTATCTATAATTGGTATATAGATATCCATTAACATATTATAGATATCATAAAAATAATAGATATCTAATATTATTTACAGATATCTAATAATATTTATTATATCCTATATTTTATTATAGATATCTTCCAATTAAATTATGGATTTCTATAAATCAAATTATTGATATCTATAAATCAAATTAAAGATATCTATAAATCAATTATAGATATCTATAATTAACATTAATGATATCTAGTATTATCATTATTTTTGATATCATAAAATTTAATGATATGGAAAATACATTTCTTGATATCAATAAATTTGTTTTATGATATCCATTATTCCTTTGCATATATGGATATCTAAAAATATAGTTATAGATATCATATAAAAGCCTGACTTATGGATATCACAATTTTCATAAAATATATTGTGGATATCAATAAATATATTTATTGATATCCTAAAATGTTATTCAATATTTGATATCTATATATCGAATAATAGATATCTGTATATCGAATAATAGATATCTATATTGGAATTATAGATATCTCTTAACATATGTTGGATATCATAAAATAAATTAGACATATTATTTATCAATATCTAATATTTATTGATATCCTGTATTTTATTATAGATATCATTAATTTTATTTATAGATATCTTGAAATTCGATTAAATAGTAAAACGGCACCTCATATATACCTTAATTGACATATATATAAGATTCATATTAAAACGCACATAATACATCTCAAGTCAAAAGTTAGATATGATCTATACAAATATATCAGATATCTAATGTAATAATATCAGATATCTTTGAAAGTGAATAATATACCTCATGTAATATAGAAATAAGATACCTAAACCAGATTTTTATATAGATATCTTATATGTTACGAGCTTTAAACATCTGATAAAGTTTATCAGATATTGTAGTTATCTATTTAAAATATATCTCGTTACCTAGGCTTGTAGAATTAGATATCTAATAAAGTATATCAGATATTGTAATTAAGAAATAGATCAGCTGTAGCTGTGAACTGTTGAGTAATATATCACAGGTCGACGGTAAGATGAAATTAGATCAAATCACAAGCGCATAGTGCGAGTGATTTGTCTACTTTCAACTGACCATAGTGTTGACTGGGCCGTAAAACTCCAATACAAACAAACAAACAAACAAACTGACCAACTTTCGATTATAAAATTCTGAAAATCAGTAATAATGATGTTGTTTCCTTCAAATTTCTCTAAATTGTCACCAAAATTATCAACTGATTATATGTATTTATGTTCTTTATCTAACGTTTTCGATGTGAGAAAGTGACACTACAACGGTTAACGTCAAGGAGTCTACAAATGACAGGTAACTGTTTATGACGTCACTTATCACGCTCTTCCGATCTGTGATCCCTATTGAAAACATCTTTGGAATTCCAAGGAAATTTCACTGGTGTTCCACAGAATTTCCATTGAAACTTTCACTTCCACTTTAATTCCATTGGAACCCAAACAGATCGTGGATATTTTTTGGGGGGGGAGGGGGGGGGGGTATTCCAGTGTCACTGGAATTGCAGTAGAATACAAAAGAGCATTTTCCAATTGCAGTGGAATTCCAATGGCTTAATTGTTTCACTGGCAATGAGATTCTGACAATTTAAGCCAGTGCTTCTAGAAATTAAAAAAAAAGACAAAAAAGTGGAAGAAATAATTTTAGGAGTATGAAAAAAAAACACATGCAAATCTTAAGACCTATATAAAAACACCTGCAAAGTTTCAAAACGATCGCCCTAAAACTGTGAGAGGAGTTGCGCTAACAAGGTACCCACTCCCAATACACTTTAACATTATTAGACCTCAAAAAAATTAAAAAGACGAAAAAAATGAGAGAAATAATTTTAGGAGTATGAAAAAACCACATGCACATCTTCAGACCTATATGAAAACACCTGCAAAGTTTCAAAACGATCATCCTAAAACTGTGAGAGAAGTTGCGCTAACAAGGTACCCACTCTTGTACACTTTAACATTATTGGACCTAAAATGGCTGAGTTAAAAAGACGAAAAACGCGAAAGAAATAATTTTAGGAATATGAAAAAACCACATGCACATCTTCATACCTATTTGAAAACACATGCAAAGTTTCAAAACGATCACCCTAAAACTGTGAGAGGAGTTGAGCTAACAAGGTACCCACTCCTGTACACTTTAACATTATTAGACCTAAAAAATGGCTAAGTTAAAAAGAAGAAAAAAGTGAAAGAAATAATTTTAGTAAAACGAAAAAACCACATGCACATCTTCAGACCTATATAAAAACACCTGCAAAGTTTCAAAACGATCACCCAAAAACTGTGAGAGGAGTTGCGCTAACAATGTACCCACTCCCTATACACTTTAACATTATTAGACCTCAAAAAATGACTATGTTAAATGAAAACCTATCTAGGGACATAACTCCAAGACTTATGGGTCTTTGATAAATATTTTACTACAACCGATTCCTTACCTCAGGCACCAAGAGTGATAAAAGTTTCATTAATATAGAACAATAAATACAAAAGTTATTAAAATTATTAAGCAAGATATACAGGAAAACCAAAAGTGTCACGGACAAGTTTTCAATAATTACAAAGGGAAATAACTTTAACAGTATTGATCGCAGGACCTTTATTTTCATGTGGCAGCAGCATCTCGTCAATATCAACATTTATGCAAAAATGATAAGATTCCGTAAACTATTAAGCAAGATATGCAGGGAAAACCAAAGTTTTACGGACAGACGGACAGACAGACAACGTGAAAACAGTATACCCCCATTAAACTTCGTTTGCGGGGGGTCTAAAAATTCGTCCGTGATGCGATTTCTCTAGCGCCGGACGCGAGAAAATTACCGTCTGTGTCCAGTATCTATTATGATGCGCCACCAGTCGTGCTGATGTTACGTTCAAAGACGCCGACGTGACATCTGAAGATCCCGATAAGGTGCTAATTTTATCGGCTACTTGAGATGAATAGCGGTAATAAAGCATGCAACGCATAAAGACTAGTTCAGAGTCACAGTAGATAGTAACGGTTTAATCCAGCTAATTGTACTCAAAAGAACTAAAGAAATAAATTTAATCTGGTCTAAAAAGTCTTTGAACATTACATGTGCATACATTGCTAGTCAGATAAAATTTCATCGTAAGACAACATGTGCGTTGATACAGCGTACGGTTCCGTTTGTAGTAAATATTGCACGCGTAGTTCTATCTTTAACTGTGTATTGACTACAATGTCGGAGAAAAATACGTTCAATTTTGCCGTTAACATTGATCCGTTAACCACTGGTCAGTAAAGCGATAGTTGCACATGTTAACAAAACAGGTATTGAAGATTAGTATTGTGTCTGTCGAACTACTTAATTGATTGACAGGTTAATTTTCGCTTACTCAGGTGTGAATAATCCTGGTGTATGAATGTCATTTGACGTATCACCAGTAACAATTCTGATTCTGATTCTGAATAACACTTGGCGGATCATTACTGTTGTTATACGCCCGTTTGACAAACGGGACGTAAATATGTTATACCCCACCCCCTGGCGTCCGTCGGTCTGCCTGTTGTTTTTATGAGGCTACCGACGGTGCGAATAACACCTGACAGAAAATTTACTTCAAAGCCAGACAATCCTCTCATAATTAGAAGTCGCCCCGAAAAATACATTTCGAGGTTTCGCGGTGCCTGACTTCGGCCCTAGTGTTTTTGTCGTGCCTGCTACTAGCATAGGGCGATAAAAGCGTCTGATTTTCCGCCCGTTTGTCAATCCTTAAACATTTGCGACAACCCTAACTTTCACCCAAATGGTCAAGTTCATTTCTCAAAAATTATAAGAGCTTCATTTACAATACTTGGTACAGAGGTGCATCTGGGGATGGCAACACTAATGCAAGTATCCATATTTGACCTTGACCTCCTTTTCATGGTCCACTGACTTTGAAAACTACTGCATCAAACCTTGCGACAACCCTAGCTTTCACCCAAATGGTCAGGCTCATTTCTCAAGAACTATAAGAGCCTCATCGATGATACTTGGTACAGACTTGCATCTGGGGATGGCAACAATAATGCAAGCATCCATATTTGACATTGACCAACTTTTCATTGTTCGCTGACTTTGAAAACTATTGCGTCAAGCCTATGTTCACTCTTCTATTTATGTTCATTTCTCAAGAACTATAAAAGCCTCTTTAATGATACTTAGTACTAAGTAGAAGTAAACAAAAAAGATCAGGAATCGATACAATTAACTTACTCACCCATCAAAGACACCAAAGGGAAAGAAATACAAACATTAAGCGACCAGACCTTAATGGAAACCCAAACAAAGGAAGGCCATAAGGACAGTTACTTTCCCACAAAAATGGCCATATGGCCATCCAAAATTAAAAGACACAAGTGATACACACAGTAAGTAACAAACAACAACATAAATAAATCGCCACAGAAGAACCGCCATGGAACGGTCAGTGGAAAGATTTCCACTGTGGGGCTTGCAACTTGCAACTAGGGGTGGCAACCATAATGCAAGCATCCATATTTGATCTTGACCCACTTGACCACTGACTTTGTAAACTATTGTGTCAAACCTAGCATTTCCCTTCTGTTCAAGTCCATAAGAACTATAAGAGCTTCGTTAACGTTGTTTGGTATAAACTTGCATCTGTTGATGGCAATTATAATGCAATTATCCAAATTTGACATTGACCTACATTTCATGGTGCATTGACTTTGTGATCTATTGTGTACACCCTAGTGTTCACCCTAATGTTCAAGTATATTTCACAAGAACTATAAGAAAATATTTATTGTTACTTGGTACATTCTTGAATCTAGGAGTGATTACTTTAATACAAGCATCCATCTTTGACATTGACCTAAATTTTATGGCTCTGTGACTTTGAGCCCCCACAGGCGCGACACAGCTTTCGGTGGAACTCTTTGTTTATTGTGTGCAGCAGCAGAACGATTTTATCTTTTTGTTAGTGGGTAACCTAAGCAATATTCCAATGAAGCTTGAATGAAATTAGCACAGGGTTATGGGATGAGTAGACGATTAAAGATTTTTTTTTTATTTTTAGCTCTGGTGGCCATCTTGCTCATTCGAGCGAACGATTTTAGCTATTTTAATAGAGAGTCATCTATATTTTGGCAACATTCCTGTGAAGTTGTAGAGAAAATGGCCCTGGCGTTTAGGAGAAGTTAGCATTTTAAGCAAATAGTTGACGTTTTCTATTTTTAGTTCTAACGGCCATCTTGTTCATCGGAGCGAAATAGTTTGAGCTATATTGGGAAAGGGTCAACCAAGCAACATTCCAATGAAGTTTCTATACAATAGGCCCAGGGGTATGGGAGAAGTAGACGTTTAAATTTTTTTTTCTATTTTTGAAAGTTGATACTTGTATCAAGTTTCTATGTTAAAGCATTTCCACATGAACTACTTAAATCTAAGTTATTTGGCTATGGAATAGGGGGAATTACTCTCAAATAGATAGATTCCTTTATTTGCTACAGAAAACAGCGCCCATATTCAGAGTGGGCGCCAGTTTTGTCTGGAGTCCAACAAGGGACCGTTCTTAGTCCACTGTTATTCTCCCTGTATATCAATGATATTTCCACTGACATTGACTCAGATATAAGACTGTTCGCAGATGCCTGTGTTTGCTATCGGGAAATTAGAGATACAGAGGACTCACTGAAACTTAAGAATGATATAGATAAATTAGGATGTTGGGCACGAAAATGGGGCATGGGATTTCAGCCCATTAAATGCAATATTATGCAGGTAACTAGGAAGAAAAAAAATGAGGCTTCTTACACCTTAAAGGGAACGGTCCTCGAGAACGTGGATTCCATTTAATACCTTGGTGTGACACTCGCACACAATTTGAGATGGAATACACATATTAGCAACATGTGTACTAAGGCAAATAGAACGCTTGGTTTCCGGAGGCGAGATATTCATTAGTGTCCCCAGGATGTAAAAGAGGCAGCATATAAAGGTCTTGTTCGCCCAATCTTGGGATATGGTAGTTGTATCTTGGACCACAGAGGAGTGGTCCTTAATGAAGTGAAGAAGTTCAGAGTACAGCTGCAAGATTTGTAACAAACAGTTTCTGCTTTGAAACTGGGAGTATGACTGAACTATTAGGAAAATTAAAATGGGATTCTCTCTAGAAAAGGATAAAAGACAGAATGCCCATTAAAGATCTAAAGGGTGCTGCGCGCATTCCAACAGATGACCTTGTTACCCCAGCTAGGCACTGTAGAAATCATCCCTCATTGGCGTTTCAGACCCTTACTGCAAGAACTGACATTAAACTCCAATAAAAACAAACATTTATTCTTCCCCCGGACCAATACAGGTTGGAATGCCCTTCCCGATTTAATCTATCCTATTTCAGCAGCTGAAGGTTGTGTAGCTAAGTTTACCTCTTTAGTGAGAGCGTTAGGGACTAACTTCCTTTTCTCCCTTTCTTGAGAGGCTCCCATCCTAATTTTCCTAGTATTCCAGTTATGCTCCCAGTTTCATGCAAAACTTAATACACCTATTTATCGTATCCCCAAATTTCTAAACAATCCCTATATTGGTTACTGGGACCTCGTTTGAACGAAATTTTGGCAGAAAGAAGAAGAATCGGAGCAAAAAAAATTAGTCTCCCTTCTTTGTTTGTGAGAGACTTACAAGTGCAAGTGTTTAGGTTCGGTGTTGGCTTGAAGGGAGCACTATGGGCTACCGCGCATTTTGGTGTTTTTCGGTGAGTTTTCGGTATTTCTATAGACTATATGTAAAATATATTCTTGTATTTTTTTTCTCTAAGCTCCCTCTATTTACCCCAAAACCTATGTAGTTTTTAACTACCCGAATGGTCCTTCACATCTATAAACCCCGCTAAAATGGGGACGTATAAAAGCCGGGAGTAACGGTCGGGAGAATGTATTGATAAAGGTATTAAACATGCACCACCTATCTTAATGAAATTTAGAACAATTGTCAAATTCAGAATCTTCTTCAAAATGCATCTTACGTTTAACATTAGGTCTAAAGGGTGCTGCCAGCATTCCAACAGATTACCTTGTCCCCCCAGCTAGGCACTGTAGAAATCGCAATTCATTGGCGTTTCAGATCCTTACTGCAAGAACTGACATTTATAAAGAATCATTCTCCCTCCGAACCATTAGAGACTGGAGTGCAAGTAAAAGATCCCTACCGGTTATTGCATGATTACTGTGTAGGATTTCATCCAGCAAACCAGGAGTACGTTATATACACCTGCGAGTAGTGATCTGATATGACTGATCGCAGTACTAGTATCAGTAAAAAAGAAGTAAGAAAGAAAGAAAGTATGTCATTAGACGTGTCACCAGCAAAAATTCAGATTCAGACGGGTACTTTTGATGAATATTTCCCCTTGAGCACTACAGCCTGGGTTCGACCCCTAATAATTTACAAAGTGCTTGACAAAAGTTACTCCCGATCCCCAAAGTTTGTGACACGGTTGTATCTTTCAGTATGAATCGTGATAAATATTTGATAACAAATTGTAGTCTTATATGCGTTTGTAAAGGAGTATATATTCTACTTTTGTTTCAAATTTCATCAAGATAGATGCATGTTTAATACCTTTATTCGATTGTCAAAATTTACTCCCGACTTTTCTCCCGACCGTTACTCCCGGCGTTTATATTTTCCGGCCTTTATACTTTCCCCGCTAAAATACGTCACTTCCTTTTGAAAAACTACAGAAGACAGCGTCTGCATAATTCACCCCAAAAAACCAGAGCAGTTCTGGAAGGTAGTTAATAGAGAAAGGAAGATACAAGGGAAGCCAGTGTTACAGCCGATTTTAAAGGAGGATAATTCTATAGCAGTGACGGATGAAGAGATTTGTGAACAGATGAAAATTAGGTACGGAAAAGAGAGTATTGATGTTAAGGAGGGAAATCCTGAATGGTTTGACTCTATAGAGAAGGAGGTGGTAGAAAGAACAGAGCAGGAAATGTCAAACATTAAGACTAGGAAATATGGAGAAGCCTGTGGGCATGAGAATAGTGATCTTTATGTGGAGGAAGTTCAAGCAGCGGTTGACGGTTTGCCATGTTTCAGTGCACCAAATCCAGAAGAGAAGGTTTTCAATATAATGCTGAAGAAAGGTGGTGATGGGGTAGTTAAAGGGCTGCTATATATCTTCCAGAAATGCTGGTCTAACGCGGTACTGCCAGAAGCATTCGTAACAGACGCTAAAATAATGCTGCCAAAACCTGGAAAGCCAAACTATAACACCGTTAGATCTTATCGTCCAATCACCCTTGAAAGTGTTATTGGAAAAGTCCTGGAAAGAGTTTTAACCTACAGGTTGGTGTGGAAGCTAGAGGTGGAGGAGGGCATTGCCAAAACTCAAAATGCTTACAGGAAACAGAAATCATGCACACAGTCTGTACTCAGAATTGTGAATGCAATATCAGTGGCAAGATCAAAAAAGGAAAATACAGTAGTGACAGTTATGGACTTTGAATCATGTTATGAGAGAGTATGGAGGGCTGGTCTTCTGCATAAGGCAACAAAAGCTGGTATAACAGGTAGAATGTGGCTGTATATCAAAAACTTCCTTTGTGACAGAGTATACTACCTAAGGGTTAACAGTTTTAACTCCCAAATGTACAAGTCAGCTGTTGGAATCCCTCAGGGTTCAGTGATTAGTCCAGTCCTATGCAACTTGTATACAAGTGATGCCATGACTGACGTTGAATGTGAGCATACCGAGTATGCAGATGATACTACTATGTGGACTAGCCATAAGAACCTGGAAAAAGCATGTGAAATCTCAAACAAAGATCTTAAAGAGAGAGTTGTCCCTTGGTGTAAGAAATGGAACATGTCAGTGGGGGCAGATAAGACGGATGTTTTAGTAGTGACCCACGATGGGAAGGAACCAGGAAGTGATGTTAATATCTGCATGGAGGGGGTGAAGCTTAAACTAGTAAAATCGAAGAAGGTGCTTGGGTTGATTCTAGACAACCAAATGAGTTTCCATGAGCATATACAAGAGAAAACAAAGGCAGGTTTCAGGGCGTTAAAAGGTCTCGACAATTTCATTAAAGGGAACAGGGGATGCAGCCAGTCTGTATACATGCGGCTCTTCAAAGCACTTGTGCTACCAGTACTAGACTATGGAGCAGCAACACTAGTCTCGGCTACCACCAACTGCAGTAAGGAAATGGGAAAGGTCCAGAGAGCAGCAATGTTAAAGGCCTCGGGATGCTTGAGTAGTACAAGTACAGATGCCTTGGAGGTAATTACTAACTCAATACCTTTTGATCTCCATCTGAAGCTAAGACAGGCACAAGAAGTGATACAGATTGCAGCAAAGTATGATGATGACCCCTTGAGGGAAGATTTCAACAGATGGTTGTCAGGTGACAAGGAAATAGGGCGTAAACCAACACTTTTCCAACTTTTGGTGTGTAGATTTAATGAGTTGAGAGGGAAGGTGGAGTTAGGGAACATTGAGAAAGAGTTTAAGTACACAAAGGAATGCATGGGGCTGATGAAGGTGCAGGGTAAAGTAGACATGGAAGAGTTTAGTATGGATAAAGATACCCAAGAAAAGAATGTCAGAGACTTGCTAGCAAGGTTGGAACACGATGAGGTGATTGTTTTCACAGACGGTTCTGCATTGGGTAACCCAGGCCCTACAGGAGCAGGAGGTGTAGTATATTTGAATGGTTACCAGTCCACACCAGTGTTACTGAAGAAAGGAGTAAGCCCATTTAGCAATAACTACACAGGTGAGCTGGTAGGGATCCAGATAAGTCTACAGTTCCTTACAGAGGTCAGTCATCTTGAGAACAAGGAAATTCATTTCTTCACAGACTGCCAGTCAGCAATTCTTACAGCATTTCATAACAATATTCCATTAAAGAAAATTGAAATTGTCATGGATATAAAGGAAAATGTCCAAAAATTGGCAGAACGAGGAAACAGGCTGGTTGTACATTGGGTGCCAGGTCACAAGGACATTATGGGTAATGAGCTGGCAGACCAACAGGCAAAAGCGGGGGCTCAAGAGATGCTGCTCTCAAAAGAACCCATAGAACCAGTCATGGACAAAAAAGAGGCCATTGCAGAAATGAAGGTTCAGCTTGGAGAGAAGTGGAGGTTGAAGTTTGCGTTATCTGAGAAGATGGACAGAGTACAAGAAACTTTTTCAGACGTTGGAAAGAGACAGTGCTGGGGAGAGAGAGACAGGACAAGCTTTGCTGGACTGAACCAATTGTTGACAGGGCATACAATTCTAAACAGCCACAAAACCAAATTTGATCCGAATGTGTCAGAGCTTTGCTCCACGTGCAATGTACCAGAAACAGTTGAACATTATCTATTTGACTGTGACCATTATGAAGAAGAGAGGAACACACTACAGAAAACTACAGAGGAGATACTGAACAGGAATGGGTGAAAGAGGGGGAAAAAAAAAAAAAATAATCCTCTATACTATGAGTTATTACGCAGACACTACTTGTGAAAGATTATACTTGTGAGTTATCTCGGCCAGTAGAAGGCTTTGAAATGAAATGAAATGAAATGAACAGGGAAGAATAAAAAATCAAAAATGAGTTCCTTTAAGAGGAGAAGTCTGCTTTGGTGTGCTGGATTTGAGGACACTATCTGGCAATAATGAAATAGCAAGCAGGGAGGGCAGGAAAGAATTAGTCAGTGCACTTTTGCAGTATATAAGGTGCACTAAACGTTTCGGCCAATAATTTAAGATCCTACGCATGCGCACAGTGTAATGAGTTAAAGCACCTGAGAAAAGTACTGAAGAGATTGACAGCGCATGGGGATGATAGGCAGCTTTATAATGCCACAAAGATAACCAACCAACCAACCATTCAATCAAATTTTGGCCGTTTCTCAGATAAGACCAACTATTTTAAGCTAGATATTAACTATACATAGCAAATTTAAGAATTAATAGGTAGTACATTTGTAATTTTGATTATAAATGGTTAGTGTAACGTACGGCCATTACACTCGCGACATCAATTTTCGTGGTTTTTATTTATTTTTTTTTTTTCAGCTGGATGATGGAAAATTGGTTTCTTTTGGAAGTCATTTGTCTGGCTTTAATTGTTTTCCAACAATGATAGCTCAGTGGTTAATGCACTTGCCTCTGATGCTAGAGGTCCCGCCCCGGGCTCGATCCCTGACAGCGGCGATAAAATTCCGGTGTCCAAACACGCTCCATTGGCATAATTTCTAGAGATGAATGTCATAAAGTGCACCGTCCTTCAGATCGGAATGTTAATTGGAGGCCCCCTGTGCAGGGTAAAGTCCCTGCCGTAATTACATGTAGTGTGTAGGCTTTCATCCTGTAAACCTGGAGTATGTAATGTACACCTGCGGTACTTGTCAAATGTGACCGATGCATGTGACCGACGCAGTAGAAAGAAAAACAAAAGTCCAGTTAAGTCTACAAAGTACTGTTGAAGGTAAGAATTTGCTCCATAGGAGCAAATTCTTTCCATGCTCCCCAGCAGCAAATTCTTTTCTTAAGAAGTTGCTTGTGGTACAGTCAAGTACCCAGTTCTGTATCAGTCACGCGTCATTGAGTGTTGTAGCCAAATATAGTTGCTTGCTACTCAGAACATTTGGTACCATTTTTGTCGCGCCTGCTTTTAGCATGGCGCGTTGTCCGCCTTTCGTGCCTGCTCTGCTTTTTAGGAGTCCCACTGTCAAGCCGTCAACATTTGCGACCGCCCTTAGTTTCACCCTAATGTAAGTCCCCCAAAGGCGCAACATAGCCTTCGGCGGAATTTTGTCAAGAAAAAATTAGCCCTCTACAAAATGCACATTAACATATAGGGCTGGCTAATCAGAGCTGAAAAGATAATCGATTATCAGTAAGGTTGACGATTTATCGGATAATCGATTATTTAATCAATAAATTCTACAAAAATGATTATCATTACTGATTTGCTTGCAATAGATTATTTGATAAGTACAATTTACTACCCAAAGCTGTGTTTAAAATAGCTGTATAAGTGGCAAACAGTGCAGACCCCAGGGATTTTCCTTGTGCAACTTTGGGGCCGGTAATCGGCCCCTATTTTTCCCCATTTTTTCCCACAGATATTCCCAAATTTTATAACAAATTTCCCAATTTCTGATGTTGTGCTACATTTTGATAAAAATTTCATGAAAATTGAACCAAAATTGACAAAGTTACAGCTAATTTAAATTCCCAACTATAAATATTAGCGTGCTGTTTTCCCAAACCCAGCGGCCCCTGGACCCTGATTCTGAAGGGTAGGAAAATCCCTGGACCCAGATGAGACGCCGCATTCTTCGGGGTCTCATCTGGGTCTACACTGTTTGCTCAGGTCTGTCTGTTCAAATACGTCTGGCAAAGTATAGCATATGGTAGGAGTCATGCTCATACAGAAAGCCAGACATATAAAATTATGACCAAATATTCAGTGATTTGTCGTTCTGTCCCCCGGTCTATAGACCTGTCTCTGTCTCGCGCCGTCTCCCACTTGAAAATTTTGGGATGTTTTCATGCAGCTACACTAACTTGTTTCCCCCAGCTCTTAAAAAGGGCATGGTGCTGGTCAGAAAAAGGGCACTTTCAGCGTGCGTAAATATGTAAATATGAACAGGCATGTAAAAAAAGGATTTTAAGCTCACTAGAGAACAAAGTGCTCAAAGTGAGCTACTGTGATCACCCGGCGTCCGGCGCCAACAATTTACTTAAATGACATCTCCTCCTAAACTGGTGAATGGATTTCAAAATAATTTCACAGAAATGTTCCTTGGGTGACCCTCTACCAAAATTGGTAAAATGGTTCCACTCCATTGAACAAAATGGCCGCCAGAGCTAAAAAAATAGAAAAACCTTTGAACAACATCTCCTCCTAGCCCACTGGCCTGATTTCTAAATAATTTCCTAGAAATGTTCCTTGTGTGACTCTCTACCAAAATTGAGTATTATTATCTTCTTCTCAACTTAAACTGCTGGGTCGATTGGAACCAAATTACATGTGGAGCCTCTATGGGAAGGGGGAACAGAAGTATGTTTGTAAGGACTGGGTCACACGACCAATATGGCCGCCATGGCCCGATATGTAAAAAACATTTAAAAGTCTTCTTCTCGGGGACCAAATGGCCGGTGACCTTGAAAATTGGTATGTAGCATCAGGGATGTCGCAGATAATTTCTTTTATTTGACTAACTCCCTATCGGTGAACTGTCCTGTTTGCACGGTTATTAGCAATCGGCTGGGATATGTTGTTTTAACCCTGTCTGTTTGTTTGTATGTCATGTATGTGGACAACCTTTTAACGTCGGTCATAACTTTTTAACCATTTGAGTCTGAGATAGCTTTCCAAACATGCAAAAAAAATTGACCTTGACCCGTCCAACTTTACAGAAAAATGTGAACAAGGGCTTCACGTCCATTAAAAAAAATTGCCTTTTGCCTACTTAAAAGAAAAAACAGCAGGTCATAACTTTTGAACCTTTCATATCTTGCATGTAGTTTCCTTGTGACATTGAAGGGCTTCACAGCCATACAGAAAATTTGACCTATGATTGTGATCTTGACCTACTTAAAAGAAGAAAAATCATTGATCATAACTTTTGAACTGTTTGAGACATGTAGAGCATTTTTATTTTGCATACAGGTTCCTTGTAGTAAGGGCTTCACGTCCATACAAAAAAGTGTGACCTTGACCTATTTTAAAGATGAAATCATTATTGGTCATAGCTTGAGAATCGTTTGAGTTCGAATCTTTATATTGAGCATGTAGGTTCTTTCAACTTCCTTGTGACAATGTCTTAACTCAAACAAAAAATCTTGACCTGTGACCTTGATCTTGACCTGTGAGTCCATATTCGAAGAAAAAGTGACCATGTCCAGGGACATATTCCTGTTTCACTAACACATCTTGTTTCTAAACTTGCGCATTTTTACTTTCTGTTTTGAAAAATAGCCAATCCTGATCAGTCCGGAAACATTCAATTTTAATTGGCTTGGGATTTGTCCGATTTATTGCAAATGACCTCTGTTGCATGTAAGACTCCTGCACAACTAACACACAAGATCGACCACTGTCTTTGTCTCATTCAGTCAACAACAATTTGGATCACATGTAATCATTTATTACTAGGGTTGCAACGATAAAACGATACAGTTACTTCATGATATTGCGATATTTGTTTTTAATATGGCTATATATGTCCTCACAGATCCAATGACCACTAATTAGTGACTGCATTGCCATCTTGGCCCTCTTGTTATACTTTTTTATTTCTAGTTGTGTCTACTGTTGTATGATATTTTCAGCCTCTGTATTGAGCCCATATATTTTTAGGACCAGCTACGCTCATTTGTAGAAGGGGGTGCAACATCTCTGAAAGCTGTCGAAGGTCTATTCAAGGAGATCTTCACCAAAGAGGAGACCACTGGCAGGACACTAACCAGTTTTACAGGACCAGGAAAACTTGAAGAAATATACGGTAAACATAGTCAATCACTTAATGGTGTATGGCATTTGGGGACTCTGTCCTAGTGGATAAGAGAGCTGACTCTTAATCATTAGGTCTCTCACTGATGGTTCGAATCTGGCTCGGGTTACATATGAGATGCCAAGTTCTGCATTGAACTGTACATCATGTGGTTTTCTCTGGGTTCTCCGGTTTTTGTCCCCACCTCTGATAATTGATAGACTAGATATATTTAGTTTGAATTTTGGCGAGTGTTTGAGTTTTATGTCTCACCAACAGCTAAGGTCATACAGAGACAGAACCTTGGTTTAAAGACTCATCCGAAAGACTGGAGAGGCCTGGGATTGATACTGCGATCCCTGGTTTACAAGGTGAGTAGCATAACCACAACATTACGGATGCTTCTGTTGAATTGAGGTTTTATGTCCCTGTCAACACTCTTTAGGTCATTTTGGAGGCATTGGTTTCAATTTTATGGGACTTTTATCCGACATTGAGATGAACCCTTTTGCCTAATGGAACCAATAGGATTCATTTACATCTTAGCAAAGTTTAACTGTGACAACTAAACAGTGTAATGGACTGTTATGGACATGTGCATCATCCTGCAGTTTATTCACCAATGAAATCTGGTACTTACATGCATTTGTTAAGGGCAGGCACATTCAGATTGAACATCTTTACATGTTTGCACAAAAGGAATTGGGCATCGTCAGTCAACTATCAGTCAGCCTTGGTAGCTCAGTTGGATGCATGTTTAACTGATGATCAGGAGGACGCGGGTTTGATATCTGCCGGGGTCTGCAACTCAGTCAGATGCATGTCTAACTGATGATCAGGAGGACGCGGGTTCGATATCTGCCGGGGTCTGCAAAATTATTTCGTGGTGATTGATCACGTCCAACTGAGGTAATGGCCAAATATGACCGACTCAGTATAAGAAGATAGATAGATAGATAGAAATCTTTTATACGGTCATTCTCTCCCTTCCACGGATTCAAGAAGGGCAGTTGTCAATTTCTGGCGAAAGAATGTGCACTGTACTGGTTAATAGCTTACATATAAGCCTGCCCAGGAAAAGTGTGGATAGGTAAACTGACCGGCTCAAAAGTGACCTAAAATATTGTTGATTGGGCCGTTAAACTCCAATACAAACAAACAATCCACCATCAACAGTTTGAATCTGTATTATCAGTGGTTTGGAGCCAAAAACTTAACTTGGCTAGTGATAACAATCAATTTTTCAAGCCAGTCAGTAAACAGAGCGAAGCTTATCACCATCTCGAAATTTTGACTTCACAAAAATGACATGTTCATTCTCACATCATACATGTACCTGGCCATGCAAACCGAACTTACAGACCATCCCAAAAAAATTTAGCGAGAAAAATAAAGACAAATATGAGAAAAATGAAGACAAAGACGAAAACAAGAACTTATTTATCTTACGAATTGAAAGATCTTTTTTTTTAGCTCACCTGAGCCAACTGCTCATCAATATCACCGTGTCGTCCTCCATCATACGTTGTCAACAATTAGTTTGTTAGCACCTGAGAGGTTACAGTTTTCAGTTTTGATCCAAACTTAACAAAATTACTCAGGATGTTTGCCTCTATGAAATCTAGGGATGTAACGATAGTCAAAAAATTACTATTGCGATAGTATTGACATTGCAGGAAGAACCATTGCGATACTATTACTATTGCTGACTACTATTGCAATACTATTGCGATACTATTGCCTGAAACAAATTTTCTTGTTTGAGAAAGAAATAAAAACTATTTAATCCTTCAGACTGTTTTCTGTATGCTTTATCTGCATACAAGAAATAAACAAGATAATTTACACAAGAGGGACACCTGTTGTAAACTCCTGTTTGCTTTTCTGGCTGCCCTTCATGAAGAGGAAACAGCTCCCCAGGAGCATCTTTTTTCCTTTAAGTGTTTATCCTTCAAAAAGAGCCGGGAGACTCATTTTAAAAGAAGTAGCCAATTAAAATGTATCAATTCACAGTGAGAATGTGAAATCAGTTTCTTAATCAAAATAAATGTAAGCTCTTCACGAAGGCAATGAAATCTTTGCTTGTCTTCAAAAACAATTCAGACATGACAAAGTGTCTAAATGCACCTCAACCTCGTTATAACACTGAACTTTGGGTCCAACCAAACCGACCATGTAAGTTAACCGAATCGTGTAATAAACGCCGGATATGCAGTCTCTTCTATAATTACACTGTAAATACAAGCCTCCGGTGCTACCGATAAGCCTATAATGTTCCGCGTGACAAGGTGTGAAAATAAGATAAAGTTATGTCTATAATTTGCATTTATCCCTCAATCATAAAATTTAATCCACAATCAAATCACTCCTATGACGATTAGCTTCATCTATTGGTAGATGTATGCCTATTAATAAAAACAGACTATTCTACTGCCTCGTGCATGGCTATATTTTGGCACCAAAATAGCAGACGCTTGGCGGGAAAAGTCGAACACTTTAATTTGTGTAAGCACATCTGTATGCTGTTGTTGGTGACACGGATCGAGCTTCCGGGTATAAATCGGAAATTGTGCAGGGCGCTGTTTTCTATCCACCTCTATCAACAACCGTTTAGCTGTTGAGAAAATATGTTTTACCTGTTACGAAAGAAATACGCTTCATTAATATAAATAGTAGATAGCTGAAAACCTGTGTCAGCAATGCATACGATTCAGAATCAGAATTGTTACCGATGACACGTCAAAAGATTCAATACACCAGAACCTGTGTTTTTGGAAGTTTGATTTGAATCTTAAGACCGAAAATCAGTGTTTCGGTACACAATCGATCGCATGCGCTTGTTAAACGGAACACCTTTGAAATCAGGGCTAAAGAATTTTTTTTATCCAAATCGGCCCCGGTCGACCGATAACGTCACCAGAAACGTGCCGAACATGCCTTACAATGTCATCCCGACATTCTTGCATCTGCCAACTTATCCATCATTTTCATTGTGTAATGGTTTTTTTCCAAACTTTTCCATCATTTTCATTGTGTAATGGTTTTTTTTCCCAACATCATTTGTATTTTTCTTTTGTTGTTTGGTAAAATCTTTTAAAATATTTTAGCAATACATGCAAATAAACAGAAAATCGTACCACGTTTTTAATTTCTTTAATTGTTTTCTAGTGCGGTATTCCCTTACACGGTGTCCAAGATTCAAAATTAATTCCTCGGCTGTATAAACATGTCTGGATGCCCAAATAATAAACGTTCTTTGCAGGACGACACGTATTTCATTTCCTTTGATGTCTGTTATTGACAAAATAAGAATCCACTAAAACATCAACCAGAACGTTTTTTTGCATCTTTTGAAGTGGTAGTGACACGTGCGGACTTTCCATGCTTCATGTGCTAATTAATGCGGGCGGCACCCTTTGATAATCAATACCACTGTGTAAACACGCATTAATTATCGCTTTTCTTATCACTGGCTTACAGACAGCTTGCAGATTAGCGTAATCAAAATATGCGTGGTCGTCCGTGTCAACTATTTCGAAATCAATTATCATCAAAGTGCTGTTGACATATGCTTCAGAAAGTTGTAAATTTACCAGTTCAGTGAAGGAATATTCAGCGGTCTGACCTTATACCGACATCGGGTGTTAAGTGGATAATGTGTAACAAGATAGGAT
The DNA here is from genome assembly GCA_963580285.1 of Lucinisca nassula. Classification (NCBI taxonomy): domain Eukaryota; kingdom Metazoa; phylum Mollusca; class Bivalvia; order Lucinida; family Lucinidae; genus Lucinisca; species Lucinisca nassula. The sequence goes on along the minus strand of OY757016.1, from coordinate 125,421,311 downwards.
GCATAAACACAGTGTACCTGCAGGCTACCGCCAAATCACGACCGCCAAATCACGAGTCGGCTAATTTTATTGCCTTTATCTGGCGGTAAGCAGCCGTTGTCTCCCACTGACACACAGGAGATTATTGGATTATAATTAGGACAATGTATAGTTTGACGCTTGACCGGGTACAAGACGTAGGTGGGAATAAAGAATATAAATTATATAAGAATGAAAACAACTCTGGGAATTATCTGAAAAACTTGTGATATAGAAAACTATCGAAACTATCGATAGTTCAAACCACTATCGGCGATAGTCATCGATGTTTAACTTTACCATCGATGCAGTACTATCGGCCCAGTGCCTATCGCAATGCATCGATGGTCCGATGCATCGTTACACTCCTAATGAAATCTAGGTCAAGTTTGATACTGGTCATGTCTGGTCAAAAAGTAGGTCAGAAGGCCAAACAGAAAAACCTTACTGACAATCTAGAGGCCACAATTTTTGTCCAATCATCATGAAACTTGCTCAGAATGATCAGCTCGACATTACCTAGGTCAAGATCGAATATGGGTCATGTTGGGTCAAAAAGTAGGTCAGTAGGTCAACTCATAGAAAAAAAGAACTTTACACCCTACTGCACAGTGTTCAATCTAGGCTGCGCCCGCTTTTTACATGAAGGACACACTAGAGATCATTCAATGGGCTCGTTGGGTGCAACTGTAGAATTTAGTGACTGTTTCTTCCAGAGTTTATTTTTTGCAATTTTCTCGTGATTTTTCGACAGTCTGGTGCGTATTATTGAGTTAATCACAAACCGCATGTTGCCAAATCAAAACAAGAGCTGTCGCCAGACAGCATAGCTCGCCTGTTTCGCGACTTCAAGATATAAGGAAAAAATTATGAACCATGACATATAGGTAACACTCACCTTGATATATTTGAGATCAATAATCAGGTCACATGGAACATATATTCCAGATATTACATTTCAGGATCAAATTGTATCTGAATTATAAGGCAAAATCATTGAACCATGAAAATAGGTCACAAGGACCTAGATATATTTCCATGTCAATCATCGGGTCACATGGAACTAATTATCCAGGTAAGACATTTCTCCATCAAATAGTATTCAAGATAATAGGAAAAATCACTGAACCATGAAATATAGGACACACTGACCTAGATATTAATTCAAGCTCAATCATGGGGTCACATGGAATAAATAATCCAGGTATGACATTTCTCCCATCAAATAGTGTTCAAGATAATAGGCAAAATCACTGAACCATGAAATATAGGTAACACTGACCTGGATATATTTTGCGGTCAATTATAGAGTCACATGGAACTAATAATCCAGGTATGACGTTTCTCTATCAAATTGTATTCAAGATAATAGGCAAAATCACTGAACCATGAAATATAGGTCATACTGACCTAGATATATTTTGAGGTCAATAATGGGGTCACATGCAACTAATAACCCAGGTATAACATTTCTCCATCAAATAGTATTCAAGATAATAGACAGAATCACTGGACCATGAAATGTAGGTCACCATGACCTAGATATATTTTGCGGTCAATTATTGGGTCATATGGAACTAATAATCCAGGTATGACATTTCTCCATCAAATAGTATTCTAGATAATAGGCAAAATCGCTGAACCATAAAATATAGGTCACAGTGACCTAGATATATTTTGAGGTCAATAATGGGATCACCTGCATTTAATAACCCAGGTATCACATTTCTCCATCAAATAGTATTCAAGATATTAAATAGACAAAATCACTGGACCGTGAAATGTAGGTCACCATGACCTAGATATATTTTGCGGTCAATTATAGGGTCATATGGAACTAATTATCCAGGTATGACATTTCTCCATCAAATAGTATTCGAGATAATAGGCAAAATCGCTGAACCATGAAATATAGGTCACAGTGACCTAGATATATTTTGAGGTCAATCGTGGAGTCACATGGAACTAATATCCCAGGTATGACATTTCTCCAACAAATAGACTTCAAGATATAAGGCAAAATCACTGGACCGTGAAATGTAGGTCACCATGACCTTCACCCTTTTACACTTGAACCAATGTCACTTGATTGGCTGATGTATAACCAATTGTGTCTATAACTCGTTAGTATAATGGAAAGGTATACAACCAATTACAAAGGTGTCCTAGATTTTGACCCTCAGCCCCACCCCATCCCCAATCCCAGGCATGAACCCAGGGGTGTGTTGTCTTGGAATCTCAGAAGACACTCCCAGGTATCCAAGTTGTAAATATGAATGCTTTGTGATGAGTGACTGTTGAGATATAAGCATTTCAAAAACTTTAACACAGAATTACAAAAGTGTTCTAGATTTTGACCCCTAGCCCCACCCCGGGGCATTAACCCAGGGTTCTGTTCTCTTTGAATATCAGAGGACCCTCCCAGGTACTTAATTTCCAAATATGAGTGGTCTGTGATGAGTGACTGTTGAGATATAAGCATTTGAAAAACTTTAACACAGTGTGACGGGAACGCAAACGCACACGCGCACGCCATCTGAGGTGACAACAATAGCTCTCCTTGTACTTCGTACAGGCGAGCTAATAATTCAGAAAAAAATTGTTTTTTCTGTTTAACCAGTAACAATTCTTATTTTTTAAACCCAAATCGATGTTTTGCTAACTGGGGACGCCGCACCAGATTCGTGTGCGCTGTAGTGGCTTAAGCTAAATACCAGATTGAAAAAGCTATTTATTATAGAGTTCTTCTCTTCCTGAAATAAATTTCATGGCATTCATTCCAAATAAAGATGCATTTAATTCATTTTTATATTGCAGCCAACACCTAAAGATAAAGCTGGCAACTTTAATAATTTAAGGACCCTCCAAATGGCCGTCTTTTTCAATGCCTGTGGGCCAAGAGGGCCCCCCAAACCCTAAATTCTAGATTGAATACTGCCCTAGATGCTGCAAGTTTGGTCCAGTCATCATTAAAACTTGCTCAGAAATACTTCAGTCAAGTATGAGTCATAATGGGTCAAAAAGTAGGTCAGTAGGTCAAATCATAGAAACATAGTTTTGGTACAATCATTATCAAATTTGCTCAGGATGATCCTCTCAACAATATCTAGGTCAAATTCGAATATGGGTCATGTCAGGTCAAAAGGTAGGTCAGTAGGTCAAATCATAGAAAAACCTTGTTAACAATCTAGAGGCAAGCTTTGGTCCAATCATCATCAAAATTGCTCAGAATGATAATCATGATAATATCAAGGTCAAGTTCGAATGTAGGTCATGTCAGGTTAAAAAGTAGGTTAATAGGTCAAATCATAGAAAAACCTTGTTAACACACTAGCGGCCAGTTTTGGTCCAATCATCATCAAACAACCTTGCTCAGAATGATCATCTCGACAATATCTAGGTCAAGTTTGAATATGGGTCATCTTTGGTCAAAAGGTAGGTCAGTATGTCATACAGAAAAACCTTGTCAACACCAGAGGCAATGGGACTCCGCCCATCAGGGCTTGAAGAAATAGATGGGCTGCACAATGCTTCCATGCAAAGATGAAACCAACCTTACAGGAGATCAGGTAAACCACTTAGAGGATCTAAATAGAAACGAAGGCAATGATCAGGAATCAACACAATTAACCCATCAGAGACACCAAAGGGAAAGAAACCAGGCCTTAATGGAAAGTCTGCCCAGGCAAAGCAGTGTGAAGAGGACAAGCCATTCTTATAAACCCTATTAGTTTCATTGGGCCACAGGGCTTGAGATGTCATTTCATCTCAGTGTCAGGTAAAAGTCCCAGAAATGTCTCCAAAATGACTATACAGTGTTGATGGGGAAGTTAAAGTAGAAGTAAAACAAAGATCAGGAATTGATACAATTAACTTACTCCATCCATAAAAGACACCAAAGGGAAAGAAATACAAACATTAAGCGACCAGACCATAATGGAAACCTAAACAAAGGAAGGCCATATGGACAGTTACTTTCCCACAAAATGGCCATATGGCCATCCAAAATTAAAAGACACAAGTGATACACACAGTAAGTAACAAACAACAACATAAATAAATCGCCACAGAAGAGCCGCCTTGGAACGGTCAGTGGAAGATTTCCACTGGGGGGCTTAAATCGATTTTACGTGGCCACAATCCTCGCCCTTACTTCCGTCGCGATTTAGACAAATAATTTGATCAGTCCGCATGAAGGCCTCCTAACTCATCAGTGCAACATCTCCGTGAACACAAAAATCAAAGAACCACAGAGGTGAGACAACGGTGAGAACTCGACAGCAAGAAACCACTGAAATGCTGGAGCAAAAGAAAACCAACAGTTAGACTCCGATGAGCCCGACCAGAGAAACCTCAAATCAAACAAACAAGCAAACAAACACTAGCGGCCACAGTTTTGGTCCATTCATCATCAAACGTGTTCAGAATGATCACTTGGACATTGTCTGGGTCAAGTTCAAATATGGGTCATGTCGAGTCAAAAGGTAGGCCAGTATTTCAAATAACAAGATGTGTTTGTAAAACACGAACATGTCCCTGGGCATGGTAATTTTTGTTTTCAAAGTTGGTCACAGTTCAAGGTCATGGTCACAGGTGGGAAGCCCTTGACACAAGGAACTCACATGCCAAATACGAAGGCTCTTGTCTTAAATGGTTTAAAAGTTACGAACAATAATATGTTTTTTCTTTAAACTTTAAAAGTAGGTCATAGGTCAAGGTTACAGGTCAAACAAAAATTGCATGAATGTAAAGCTCTTGTTACAAGGAACCTACATGCCAAATATGAAGACTCTTATCTTAAATGGTTCAAAAGTTATGAACAATTTTATATTTACTTTTAAGTGGGTCAAAGGTCAAGGTCAAAATATTTTGCATGAATGTTAAGCTCTTGTCACAAGGAACCTACACCCCTAATATGAAGGCTGTATCTCAAACGGTTCAAAAGTTATGGCCACTGTTAACTTTTTCTTTTACGTAGGTCAGAGGTCAAGGTCGCAGGTCAACAGTTTTTGTGTGAATGAGAAGCTCTTGTCACAAGGAACCTACATGCAAAATATGAAGGCTATATCTCAAACGGTTCAAAAGTTATGACCAAAATGTTATTTTTATACCCCCGCAAACGAAGTTTGAAGGGGGTATATAGGAGTCAGCTTGTCGTCGTCGGTCCGTTACAAAAAACTTTAACATTGCTCATAACTTCCTTATTCTTTGACCGATTTCTTTAATATTCACACACCTTGCCACTAGTACTTAAGATTGATATACACAAACCTGACCTTGACCTTTACGTTGACCTTCCTCAAGGTCAAATACTTGTAAAAATTTGTCTGACAACGCATGCGGGGGTATAATTGGCGCCCGTTAGGCGGCAGCTCTAGTTTGTTTTAAGTAGGTCAAGGTCACAGGTCAAAATTTTTGCACAAATGTAAAGCTTCTGTCACTTGACAAATACATGCCAAATATGAAAAGTAGAAGTTAAACAAAGATCAGGAATTGATACAATTAACTTACTCCATCCATAAAAGACACCAAAGGGAAAGAAATACAAACATTGAGCGACCAGACCATAATGGAAACCTAAACAAAGGAAGGCCATATGGACAGTTACTTTCCCACAAAATGGCCATATGGCCATCCAAAATTAAAAGACACAAGTGATACACACAGTAAGTAACAAACAACAACATAAATAAATCGCCACAGAAGAGCCGCCTTGGAACGGTCAGTGGAAGATTTCCACTGGGGGGCTTAAATCGATTTCACGTGGCCACAATCCTCGCCCTTACTTCCGTCGCGATTTAGACAAATAATTTGTTCAGTCCGCATGAAGGCCTCCTAACTCATCAGTGCAACATCTCCGTGAACACAGATCTAAATCAAAGAACCACAGAGGTGAGACAACGGTGAGGACTCGACAGCAAGAAACCACTGAAATGCTGGAGCAAAAGAAAACCAACAGTTAGACTCCGATGAGCCCAACCAGAGACAGAGCATCAGGCACCAACCAACATTATCTCTTTAATTTTCAATAAGCCTTTACGTTGGAGCCTTCATAGAATCTGAGGCCTGACCCACCGGCGTGCAATTAAAGAGGGAAGCAAAGTCGCCAACCGTGATTGGGTTAACTACCATGCATGCAGTCTGTCGTATAATATCCATGTTGTACCCAATCTTTTTATATCGAAGAATGATTTTACGAAATTGGGTGCTGAAGTCATTGCGGTTATATATTCTTCTAAATTTATATACTAAGTCACCATAAAATTCGGGTTCCGATAGACCTTGTTGCAGAAGAGATTTAAGTCCAATATTGAATTTTGAAATTAAATCAGAATGGCGTCTATAAAATTTTGAAAAGGCTTTGCGTAGTTTATGGTACCGATAACCCTGATTAAGGAGTTTAGCCGTTAATAATTTATTACGAGTGTTGAAGTCAGTTACATGACTACACACTCTAGCAAATCGATTTAATTGCGAAATATAAACGCCATAGGATGGCGCACGAGGAACATCACCATCCAAAAAAGGAAAATTTACAATCTCAAAATCAAAGTCATCGCGTTTATCATAAATTTTGCACGAAACAAATCCATCTACAATAGATAGATGTAAATCCAAAAACGGGGCCTCGGTATCAGAAGAATTTGCTTTATTTAACTGAAGTTCTAGGGGGTAAATCTGACTGATCAAACCATCAAAATAGGTATTATCAATATTTAATAAATCATCTAAATATCTAGAGGTAGAGCTAAAAGCTTCAATAATTTCAGATTGATTATCAATGGAAAGCGACAAAATGAAGTCTCTTTCATAACAATACAAGAACAGATCAGCCACAAGAGGTGCGCAATTAGTACCCATCGGAATACCCACAATTTGTCTAAATAATTTAGTACCGAATCTAATATAAATATTGTCAAGTAGAAAGGTGAGGGCATCACACACTTTCTGACATGACCAAAGTGTATAATTCTTATGCTCTTTAGAAGTGAAAAATGCATTTCTGACATTACATGCAAGATAGAGAGAATCTTCTCTGTGAAAAGCCCATTCAATTAAATCATTAAGCTTCTCTTTAATAAGATTATGAGGAAGTGTAGTGTAAAGAGTGGAAAAATCGTAGGTAGACAGACTAGAAGCACGAAACTGTCTAGATTTCAATTTATTTAAAACCTCATTCGATTTTTTTATAGACCAAAACAGATTTCTTCCTGATCTTTCAAAGACTTTATCACAATATTTAATTACATGCGTTTTAATAGCAGTAAGACAGGAAGTTAATAATTTAGAAAGTTCAGTGGTAGTGCAAGAACTAGAATTTGCAATAAACCGTGCTTTGTAAGGCTTTTTATGAAGTTTTGGTAACCAGTATAGCGTAGGAAGCTTGTCTTGGCCTTCGTTAACACACACAGCAAACTTGGTGGCTGAAAGACAAACATGTTTATCTACTATAGCTCTCTCTTCAGCCAAAGGCTGAAGTTCATAGGCCTTAGTACCACCAAGCTCCTGCTTAAGCGTGTTAACATAGTGGAGCCGTCACACAACGACGACGTTGTTAGCGGCCTTGTCTGCAGGGGCCAAAACAAACTTCTTATGAAATTCTTGAATACCTAGTTTAAGATGACGTAAAGACGTCTTGGGCTTAGGAGGTAATAAGTTAGTATTTTGAGAATAGAAAGAAATGCGTTTATTCACTAGTCTTAAAATGCTAAGTTTCCAGTCCTTTAGGGCTTTACACTCAACATACTCTCGCTTACACCATCGATTACCGAATTCATTCAAGGAAGCAGCGATTTCATCTCTACATTTACTGAAATCAATTTTAGAAGGAAACCAATATTTCGGTCCTTTAGAAATTATATTCCTTATCCTAGAATCAGGAATAATTTTCAAATTGCCAGTAATTACATGACCAGCAGCAGGATAGCAATACTTTGAGTTTTTACAATCACATGAATCAGGAGTATTAGTATCAATATCAAGATCTGAAACAAGTTTATTGAAATTAAAAATGATAGATCTAACAGGTTTGTTATATTTATAGCAAATTATAGGTGTTTCAGTATTTTGAAAATAAGCAGGAATGGAAGAAAGCACCGATCTCTCACGGAAGATACTGGGCAAATCTATAAAATCTATACCCTTATTAATGAAGGATATTTTGAAGAAATGACGTTTATGATTAATTTCAGAATCAATGTAAGGACGGAGAGTATGCTGAGTATAGCCTCTAGTTAAGAGAGCCGCATCATATAACTGATGAGAACTATCGTAGAATTTATTCGCTGTATCTCAAGCGGTTCAAAAGTTATGGCAAATGGTTTTTTTAAGTAGTTCAAAGGTCAAGGTCACAGGTCAGTTTTTTGCATGAATGTGAAGCTCATGTCACAAGGAACCTTCATGCCAAATATGAATGTTCTACCGCAAATGGTTCAAAAGTTATGACCAACGTTAAAGTTGTCCACATACAAACCAACAAACAAACAGACAGGGAAAAAACAATATGTCCCCGCTATCGCTACCGGGGACATAATAAAAAAAACTTTTTTAACACTCTAGTAGCCAGTTTTGGTCCAATCATCATCAAACTTGTTCAGAATGACCATCTTGACAATATCTAGGTCAAGTTCAATCATGGGTCATGTTGTGTCAAAAAGTAGGTCAAATCATAGAAAGACCTTGTTAACACTCTAGATGCCACAGTTTTGTACATAATGATGGAGAATTTGTATTACATAATATTCTTGCACACCAGATAAGGAATAATAATATCATTTCATGGAGATTGATCATAAAATCTTTACTCTATGACCATTCTCTCCCTTATGCTGATTCAAGAAGGGCAGTTGTCAGTTTCTGGCAAAAGAATGTGCACTGTTTCTTATAAAAAAAAAATAAGAACAATGTACATATGTACATTCGTGGACATGTTAAACAAACCTGTCTTTTTTTTTCTATGATTTTATAAAAACTCAGAATAATTGTTTCTATCATTCTTCGAATTTTTCCCTCATAGATTTCTCATGATTTCTCTGAATTGTCTCTTGTACTTACTTTATCATTGCAGCATTATATACATGTACTTTAAAAATATTAATGCTTTCAGCCTGTGCCATGAAAATAAAGAGATATACCTGAGAAACGTCAAGCGAGAAAAAGATAATGAAGGCGTTCCACAACATAGTTGGATACTGCAAGAGGTAGGTATGAAGTCACTACATGGTTTAGTTTCTTATATAATGAAATACAACCTGTGAGCATCATACAATTCATAGGGATGAGCTGCTATAGAAGTGTTGTGGCAAGCAGATTTTGTTTCATTATTACAGACACTAATCATGTCTAAAAGCAATCAAATATGATATGTTTTCTAAAACATAAAAATTGCATATGTAACACGCCGTTTGATTGAATAGCCTCGAAAAGTAGTGACAGCACATTCTGTTTTGTTTTTGTTTGTTTGATTTGAGGTTTAGCATCCCCATCAACACTGTAAAGGTCATTTTGAAGATGTTGCTTCCAATTTTGTGGGACTTTTACACGACACTGAGATGAAATGACATCTCAAGCCCTGCTGCCTAATTTGCCCCCGCCCATCGGGCTTGAAGAAATAGATGGGCTGCATGATGCTTCCATTCAGAGCTGAAACCGACCCCAGCCAGTACTGGTAAACCGCTTAGAGGATCTAAGCCTGCCCAGGCAAAGCAGTGCGAGTCGGACCGTCCATGCTTATAAACCCTTTTGGTTTCATTGGACGACAGGGCTTGAGATGTCATTTCATCTCAGTGTCGGGTAAAAGTCCCACAAATTGGAAGCACCATCTCCAAAATGACCTTTATAGTGTTGACGGGGATGCTAAACCTCAAATCAAACAAACAAAACAGAACATAACATCTATTCAGTGGTGATGGGGACGTTTAACCACGAGTCAAACAAACAAACCTGCTGCCTAATGAAACCAATAGGGTTTATAAGCATGGACTGTCCGACTCGCACCCTTTTGCCTTGGCAGGCTTAGGGATGACGACTCGCACCCCTTAGGGTCGACTCGCACCCCTTTGCCTTGTTCACGGAGATGTTGCACTGATGAGTTAGGAGGCCTTCATGCGGACTGAACAAATTATTTGTCTAAATCGCGACGGAAGTAAGGGCGAGGATTGTGGCCACGTAAAATCGATTTAAGCCCCCCAGTGGAAATCTTCCACTGACCGTTCCAAGGCGGCTCTTCTGTGGCGATTTATTTATGTTGTTGTTTGTTACTTACTGTGTGTATCACTTGTGTCTTTTAATTTTGGATGGCCATATGGCCATTTTGTGGGAAAGTAACTGTCCATATGGCCTTCCTTTGTTTAGGTTTCCATTATGGTCTGGTCGCTTAATGTTTGTATTTCTTTCCCTTTGGTGTCTTTTATGGATGGAGTAAGTTAATTGTATCAATTCCTGATCTTTGTTTTACTTCTACTTTAGATACTGTAAGCGGTTTACCAGTACTCGTGTGCGGTCGGTTTCAGCTCTGCATAGAAGCATCATGCAGCCCATCCTTTGAGATTCATTGATGGTTCTTGGCACAATTGTTCACAAGGCTGAGACGGCGTGTCATGCGCAAGAACCAGAACTCTGGATGCCATACTTTTTTAGTTATCTCCCCTTTTAATAAAATAGAATGACTACTTTGTGATGGCCATAACTCCAATACCCTTTGAGATATATTGATGGTACCTGGCACAGTTGTTCACAAGGCTGAGACAGCGTGTCATGCACAAGAACCACAACTCTGGTTGCCATGGTTTTGGAGTTATCTCCCCTTCCAATAAAATAGAGTGACAACCTTGTGATGACCATAATTCCAATACGCTTTAAGATATATTGATGATACCTAGCACAGTTGTTCACAAGGCCGAGACAGTGTGTCATGCACAAGAACCACAACTCTGCGTGCTGTGTTTTTTTTTAGTTATCTCCCCTTCCAGTAATATAGAATCACTACCTTGTGATGGCCACATCTCCAACACTCTTTGAGATATATTGATGATACTTGGTACAGTTGTACATGAGGTCAAGCAGGTGTGTCACGTGCAAGAACCACAACTCTGGGTGCCCTGGTTTTTTAATTATCTCCCCTGACAATATAACCTTGTGATGGCCATAACTCAAATACCCTTTGAGATATATTGATGGTACTTGGCACAATTGTATACAACGTTGAGATGGCGCTTCATGCCTAAGAACCACAACTCTGGGTGCTATGATATTTGAGTTATCTCCCCTTCCAATATAACAGTATGACAACCTTGTGACCACCGTACCTCCAATACCCTTTGAGACATATTGGTGGTACTTGATGCATATGAACAGGAGGTTAAGCAGGTGTGTCATGCTCAAGAATTACAACTCTGGGTGCTCTGGTTTTTTAGTTATCTCCCTGGCAATATAACCTTATGATGGCCATAACTCCAACTCCCTTTGAGATATATTGAAGGAACTTAGCACAATTGTATACAAGGTACAGAAGGGATGTCATGTGCAAGAACCACAACTGTTGTTGCTGTGGTAGTTGAGTTATCTACCCTTCCAATATAACAGTATGACCAGCTTGTGATCACTATATCTCCGATACCTTTTGAGACATATTGATGGTACTTTGTGCAGAATTACATGAGCTTAAGCAGGCATGTCATGCGCAAGAACCACATTTCTGAGTGCCCTGGTTTTTTAGTTATCTCCCCTGACAGTATAATCTTGCGATGGCCATAACTGCAATACTTTTGTGATATGTGGTTTAATTCTGGTGCACTTTCTATTGGTGAACAATCTTCTGAAGGCCATATTGGCTTTTGGTCGGGGGATTTGCCATCTCTTCCGATGGCTATTTTTTTAAAAAGATTTCTACTCCTAAACTGCTAGGCTGATCTTAAAAGTAGTGGCTGACCTCGGTAGCTCAGTCAGATGGGTGTCTGACTGTGATCAGATGCATGTGGGTTGGTACCTTCTGGGGTCGGCAACATTCTTTTGTGGAGGTTGATCATGAAATCTTTTCAATGGTCTTTCTCTCCCGTCCACTGATTCAAGAAGGGCAGCTGTCAGTTTTTAGTGAAAGAATGAGCACTGTACTGGTTAACAGCTTACGGCTCAAAAATGACATAGTGTTGACTGGGTCGTTAAACCCCAATACAAACAAATGATCTTTGTTATTGGGTCACTGTCAACAAAATTGCTCAAACCCTCCACTCCATATTGTTTCATTTGCACAATTTGGTTCAGGTAAGCGATCCAGGGCAATTATGGCTTAAAACCACTTAGTTCTAAATTGAAGTGAAGGCAATGATCAGGAATCGATACAATAAACCCACAGCTCCAATCAGAGACACCAAGGGAATGAAACACAAACATGAGGACACCTTGACTGATAAGGTCATGGTTGTATTAACCCTTTCCCACTCAGATACGTGTTTTTACGTGTCTGCACCCCCCCCCCCCCCCCCATTTTAAGCCCCAGAAGCACCAAAAATCTGCATTTCCTATCCCTGGATATTTCCTACCCCTGGATAGTTATGTTTGCTTTAAGATTTGTTGGCCTAAAAAGTGACCTGTTTTTTCCGCGCGCCTCCCCACTAAAACTATTGGGGGGGGGGGGGGGGAGATTGAAGGCGGGGGGTAAGTAACGAACAACAACATAAATAAACCGCCACAGAAGAACCGCCCAGGAGCCCGTCTACGCCCTCGAACAGCCTCCCCACAGCCACTACCAAACCAAGGCTTGCCTCCCCCAGCACCTGTATTTTCATGTAAAAGCCTGTATTTTCTTGAAAAAACCTATATTTTTCACTTTTTGAACCTTCTTGCGACTCAACCCTAACTTTTCTTTAAAATGCACTACTATTTTTTACTTTTTAGTCCCATAAAAACTGTCAAGAAATTGTATTTTTTTTCCTCGCTCGCTCGGACTTTGTAAAATTCAGATCAACTTTTTCTGAGTAATTGTGGCACAAAAATTCATCAAATATTTTTTCTTCAGTTTTAAATCTTTATGTAAGTTTGGAAGACTCTTTTTTTTACCTGTATTTTTATTGAAAAACCTGCAAATAACCTATATTTTGAGTAAGAAGAACCTATATAAAAACCTATATTTTCAAAGTGGGCCACTAGGAGGCCTGTCCTTGTGAAAATCTTCACAGCTTTGGTAGTAAACATTATCAGCCTTTCTTTCCATCTGGATGCTAGATTGTGAAAAACTTTTCAACATGCACTACCACCTTGTATGGACTGGTCCATATTCATGGATGATTGTGACTGCTGATAAGCATGAGAATGATTCTAAACATGGAAAATTTTAAGACATGTTATAACTGCAATATATATGTACTTATCCATGGTGTCTATCATTTTTCAGGCCAAATCTTCAGTCGCTATATGAGGAATAACACAGACGACGAGAGACAGAAATTCTGGGTTGAAAGAATAGTGTACAAACTGAACGATAAGATTCGTGGAATTAGGAATGGAAAATACAAATCAAAAAAGTAAATCATTACAATAACACAACCGTGAGGCATAGTGCATTTTTTCTTATATCAAAAAAGGACTTTTTCTGATGAAAATTTGTGATCCTTTTCTTATTTATACTCCAAACATAGGTTTTGGGTGCTCGTTAGAACTGCCTCGTTGAGGTGGCTTTAAGGATTCCCCCAACCTATGTCTTGGAGCAGAAATAACGAAAATAATGTATACCCCTGTTAACCACAGTTTTCTCTTTAAAAAGTGGGGTTTAAGGGGCTGTCCATTTCACGGACTTGTTCAAACAGGGGATAACTTCATTCCAAATTATCATTTATGGGGGTAAATTTCCGTTTTTACTGTTGGAAACTTTGTTTTACAGCAACCGGTTAAATGGGCTTTAAGATGTTAGGGGGTGGGGATATTACATTTGTCATGTACATACATACATAGATACATGTTTGCATGCATGCACACAGCCTGCATGTACACAAGCAAGCACACACACTCACACATGTAGACATGCATTTATGCACACATGGATACATGCATGCTTACTGGTATGTGCATCAAACATGCATGCATGCAAACACACCCACTCATGTATGCATGCATGCATTCATGCAGACCAGGGATACAGACTTAGCATTTTGCTCATGCATGTGTTTTTGCGAGCATTCTTGTTTGCAAACACACACACACTCATGCATGTTTGCATATATACATGTACACACAAACATGCAAACATGCACGTACACTCATGCATTACTTGTTCAACTTATTCCCCTATAGGGGAGCTATGTTGCTGTCTGTTAACTCTTGCTCAGATATTGCCCTTTTGAAATTTTGTCATTTAGGGCCAAGCATATGGACTGGGAGATAGTGTTGTACAAACACCATCTAGTTTTTTTTTTTTTTAATTAACAAACTTCAAGTGCTGCAGGCATAAGCTGTCAATGTACAGCAATGTTACGCCATGACATTGGGCCTCGGACACTATATCGCTGGCCCCCGCCCATCGGGTCTTAAAGAAATGGATGGGCTGCATGATGCTTCCACTCAGAGCTGAAACCGACCCACACATGAGTACTGGTAAACCGCTTAGAGGATCTAAGCCTGCCCAGGTAAAGCGATGCGAGTCGGCCCATCCATGCGTATAAACCCTATTTGTTTCATTGGGTGGCAGGGCTTGAGATGTCATTTCATCTCAATGTCGGGTAAAAGTCCCACAGAATTGGAAGCAACGTCTCCAAAATGACCATTACAGTGTTGACGAGGACATTAAACCTCAAATCAAGCAAACAAACACTATGTAGCAAAATAAACTTCACAATTATTTTGATGTTATCCAAACAGACCTCGCCTGACCTACGTAGGCACATTAGAATTTTTATTCTTATGCACTTGCCAAAGTATTTTTATGTCTGATTGGATGAGTTAAAATTTGTCAACGGTATATTCTATAACATACCATATTGACCCTAAGTATTGGGACAGATAGGCCTAAGCATAATGTGTAGAACCTAACCAGTGTCAGTCTGATCAGGGTTCCCAATGTTTGCCATTCCATCTGCATGTCTTGCTTGATTGTGAAACAGATTTGTTAAAACGTTTGGAGAATTACAGCATGTCCTTAAGGTCTCTAAATTCTTTGTCATTGTGAAGTACTGTCAGAAACCCAAGTCATCATGTTACATAGCTATTTATTGGCAAACATTAAGTTTTTACGCAGCTCATGGTTACAGCAGTGCACTTCCAGTACATTCATTTCTATTTTATGCAAAACAGTATATATTTTTAACAACAACCAAATTTGATTAGTGCTTAAGTCACTGTAAAAATAAAAAATTCCAACCGTAAAACTGCTGATAAAATTTTCCTCCCCAAATGACAATTTTGAATACAGTTATCATCTAATTAACCTAATGATATTTTAGGATTTGTATTTTCCATTCCAGATTTCCACATTCAAACAAAAAAAAAAAAAATAAATAAATAATTCCATTCGGAAAGTTTATCATGTTTATCTTGTCATTGTGATTTCTCTTACTGAACCACGACAGTTCACAATTTTGTTGAGCTGCTATATTATGATCACACTGTCTGTTAACCAAGTTCATAACATTTGTTCCTAGTATACACATGACCAGATTGAATCATTCATTCAACAATATTTCAATTAGATTGAGACATCTCCCAGAGAGGAAGAAAAAAGGAAGATTGAAAGATCAAAGAAATCAAATAAACTCTATATACATGAATTAACGTTAACACGTTGTAGGTAGTGAGTCTGTATATACCGGTATATTGAATGTTTAAAAATATTAAAATAATCAAATATGCTTTGTGCTTGTAGTTCATCAAATCCATCTGATTGAGTTTGCCATTTTATTGTCAGTCTTGAAGTGCAACAACCGGTGCTTAGTCCATGCTATTCATCAGTCAGAAAAACAGGAAAGTACAATGTTAATTTGCATTAATAACTGCAGTTGCTTAAAAACAGCTTTATATTGTAGACATTGAGACTTGAGATGAGACTTTCAATGCTACCAAACGGGGCAAATTTTGTCCTTACAAGCAGGTCTAATGGACACAGACACTTGGATATTCTATTTAAGAAAATTTCATGAGTGGAATATGATGGGCAGAATTGACCTGCAGTTGTAGTTGTGTCCTGAATTAAACAATTTTTGAACACAGAGCATGAAGGCATCTATGGAATTATGGTGTAGATTGGCTTCTGCTGCCCAAGGCATAGGTGTAGATTGGCTTCTACTGCCCAAGGCATATGGGGCATATAGTGTTTCACCATGATGTTAACACCCTATGTGGGTCTGTTACTTAGGTACTGTTAATGCTAAAATACTAAAAATATATCATGCTTCTATTACTTACCATGACAAGAGCTAAAGTTCAAGAAAATGTCACCTTGTGGTCAAGTCTAGGGGCAAAAAGGGGTAAAAGTCACACTCCAGTTAAAATCATGGTTTAAAATGTCAGATTACATGCCTGCTTCTCTTGCTAAAGCTTATCGAGCTGGAGATGATGTGGCAATTGCACTAGACATCAGCCTGGTAGTACACTGGGGGTTAAATGGCAAGACACTGACAATTGTATGACGATAAAAGTTATTGCAAGTATTATCCCCTTTACAAGAATCTGACAATACACAGGCAACAGACTGGGAGGAAAATGGCAATACACTGACAATAATGTGGCAATACACTGGTAATAATGTGGCAATACACTGACAATAATGTGGCAATACACTGGTAATAATGTGGCAATACACTGCCAATAATGTGGCAATACACTGGTAATAATGTGGCAATACACTGACAATAATGTGGCAATACACTGGTAATAATGTGGCAATACACTGACAATAATGTGGCAATACACTGGTAATAATGTGGTAATTCACTGACAATAATGTGGCAATACACTGACATTACTGTGGCAATACACTGGCTTTACAATGGCTACAAAAAATATAGCTTTTCATTACCAGTGTATTGCCAGATCTTTTTCTTGCCAGCATATTGCCATCTGTCTACCAGACAGAAAAAAGGATGACAATACACTGGTAATAGGCTGGAAAATACGAAATCCAGCCCATTACCAGACTATTGCCATACTGTTGCCATAGGTCCAGCCTATTGCCAGACTGTTACCAGACTGTTGCCAGATTGCCAGTGTATTACCACACTAATGCCAGTGTGTTACCAGCAATGCATTTGATTCTGGCTTGAGTGAGTGTGAGAAAGATAGTTTTCAAAGTTTTTTAATGCCAGTGTATTACCACAGTGTTGTCAGACTTTTTCATACCATGGTAATAAACTGGCAATTAGCTGGTAACAAACTGGTAACAGACTGGCTGGCTGGTAATAATCTGGCTATACACTGGCAACAAACTGACAACATGCTGGCATCAAACTGGCAACAAACTGGTATCAGACTGGCAACACACTGGTAATGCATAAAATTTTCATAAGGGAAGGTAGCAAAAGGAAGCTACAACCTCCAGCTTGTCGGATCCGACTTGGACTTCCCTCTGTGGCCTGCCATCTAAGGGGCGTGCAGTTCCTTGGCACCGTGCACACCTGTAATCAGTCCTCTATCAGGGTTTGAGCCCACTGCATTTCTTGTGCACCCAGAACTTGCAGCCATTACAAAAGATACTGTTGCTGTCCACTCCAGTGCGACATACAGCACATGGGAACTGGCCTGTACTCTGCAAGAGGTCCAGACCTGTACCACAGATAATGATCTTTGTCTTTCCTGCATTCACTCTCAGCCCTTTCGCCTCCATAGCGTCTTTCCAAGTTAAGAGCCTCCTGACACATTCTTCAAGGGATTCAGCTATGATGACAAGATCCTAGGGGACTCCAGAGCGGAACCCGCATGACAAGGCTTCAAGCACAATGATGAAAAGCAGTGGGCTGAGAACAGAGCCTTGATGAACACCCACCTTCACCTCGAATTCTTCACTGTAACCATCACCAACCCGGACACGGCTCCGAGCATTAGCATACATCCCTTGGACCAGTTTCACAATCCACTCGTCCACTCCAAGCTTTCTTAGTGCCCACCAGATGACTTTCCGAGGCACTCGCTCAAATGCCTTCTCCAGGTCTACAAAAGCCATGTAGAGTCTCCTGTTGGCCGCCAGATACTTCTCTTGCAGCTGCCGTACAACAAAAATTGTGTCTGTTGTGCCTCTTCCTGGGACGAAGCCAAACTGGGAATCGTCAATGGACACCAACTGCCTAATGAGGCCATCCAAAATCCTCTTCAGGACTTTCATGACCTGTTCTGACAACTTGAGACCACGGTAGTTGCCCCGTTCCAATGCATCACCCTTGCCCTTGAAGAGACAGACAATGAAACTCTGTTCCCAGTCAGAGGGTACCTTCCCATCACGGATGATTGCAGCTGCAAGGTCGCGGATCATCGAGGCACCCGCATTACCTGCAGCTCTTATCATCTCCACCACTTTGCCAGAGGGACCCGGTGCTTTGCCAGTCTTCATCTGAGAGATAGCCTTCTTAACCAAGTCTTCATCTGAGAGATAGCCTTCTTAACCATATCAATAGTGATTGGGATGGGTGGCCCTTCCACTGGTGGTTCATCAGATAGGTGGTCTGGGTCCCAGTCAAACTCAACATTGAGTAGCCTTTGGTAGTGTTCTAACCAGGCCCTCTGCTTTGAGTCTTCATTCATTGACATCTCCCCTGCATCATTCTTTACTGGTTTATCACCTACAAAATCGGCATTCTCTCTTCTCATCTGGTTAGAAAGGCGGTATACTTCTGAGGACTTAGGGTCAATATTCTTGTAGATCTCCTTCTCAGCTTCTTGGCGAGCATGGTGCACCGCACGTCTGGCTATGCGTTTGGCCGTTTCTCATTTGATTTTGTTAATTGCCCAGCATATAAATTGTCTTCAAATGTTAGGCATTTATGGTAAAATAAGATATAGCTCAAGATAACTCCAGGATAGTTTTCAGTAATCCTCATTGAGCAGCCACCGAGTTGTCTCCATATTTAATGGGGTGATCCCCGGTGGAACCAGGCAGTCATAAAACTCTTGGATTATATAAAACAAAACAAATCCTCATTGTGGGTACTAGAATTGCCTCATTGACATTGTATTTTTGTTGTTGTTCTGTTTAAGAAATAAGCAAAAAATATTTCCATTGTTTCTTCCCCTAATCTGGAACTACATCAGTCATTAAACCAGTGGACCTATTGAACTGAAAAACAGGAAAAAAGATTCATAAAGCACTGAAATCTTAGAGAACATATTGTTACAAGGCAGCTAGGCTGCTAATTAAATCTAACAAAATTCTATTGCTCAATTGATTGGGAATGCAATAAAAGGAGCAAAAATAATCTTTGAATGTTACAGCATACAAGGATGGCAATTAAGTTCAGAACTAACAATTACATCACAATAATAAGATGGTGACATGAAATCTCATTGGCTAATTAGGCAAATGTCATGGCCTTCATTAATTTTTGCAACTACATCTTGAGAAAAGGTGCTATATAACATCTGCAATCCACGATCAGGCAAAACATTACATTACCAAGTCGGGAATGGGAACACCTGGCAGATTTTTTTCGTCATTTTTCAAAGGGAGATAACTTTTGAGACTTCCTGTTAGCTTTTCTATATGCCCCGTCCAAAAGGGGTCTACTCTTAAAGGAAAGAATTTGCTCCTCGGGAGCAAATTCTTTCCTTTAAGAGTTGACCCCAATCAACATGGGAGACAAAATTATTTTTGCAGGAGTTTCCTCCCCTGAAGATGTATTCATTCCCCTTAATAACCTCGTAAGTCCCACTTTACATATCTCTGAGATTACATCTAAAGCAACTAGGACTTTAGGATTCCTTAGACGTAACTTGGCCTTTGCAACTAGGCAGACAAAGGTGGAGAAGGTGCAGAGGACATATGCTCGATGGACCTGCCGACGATGGCGAAATAGAAGTAGCGTCGGTGACATGCTTAATGAGCTAGAGTGGCCGTCCCTGGAGGCCGGTCGTGAGCAGTCCTCTTTAACCTTCTTCTACAAGATACACTCTGATTCAGTGTCTATTAATAAAGATAGGTACTTGACCCCTGTAACAGTGTCGACCCAAACAAGGGCATCAAAAGTAAATGACTCACAATATCGTTGATACCAGTCCTATAGTGATGCCCAGAAGAATCCTTCTTTCCTAGAACTATTCCCCAATAGAATAGTCTTCCCTCCTCTGCGGTGAATGCCAAGTCTGCAGAAGAGTTCAAAGCCCGTAAAGTGTAAGATTGAGACTCAGAGGTATGCATTTTAGGATACCTCTGTTATGCAGATTGTAAATAGTTTTAAGGACGCATCCAGTGCCTCTTTTTTTTCTTTTTTTTTTAGCTAAATTCTAAATTTAGGCACCCAACCAACTGAGGTAATGGCCAAATGTGATCGATTCAGTATAAGAAGATAGATTTGTTTGTTTGATTTAAGGTTTAATGTCCTCTTCAACATTGTAGAGGTCATTTTGGAGACGTTGCTTCCGATTTTGTGGGACTTTTACCCTAAACTGAGATGAAATGACATCTCAAGCCCTGTCACCCAATGAAACCAATAGGGTTTATAAGAATGGACTGTCCGACACGCACCACTTTGCCTGATCCTCTAGGCGGTTTACCAGTATTCGTATGTGGCTGGATTCAGCTCTGCTTGGAAGCATCATGCAGCCAATCTGTTTCTTCAAGCCCCAATTGGCCGGGGCCTAGATAGAAGAAAAACATCATAAATATCTCAAAAGTTTTCATATCATCATGATAACAAGTCCATGAAGCAAAAAACCCTCTAAACCCCACTTTATATAGAGAAAAGTGGGATGTATGGGGGTATACATTATCTGCCTTATTTTTGCTCAAAACATTGATTGTGGCTACTCATTAGATTAATGAGGCAGTTTTAACGAGCTTCCACAATCTATGTTGAAAGTAGAAACAAGAAAGATGTTCTCATTTTTTACTACAGTAATATTTTTCATTTCTGACACCATGTTCGATGCCATTATTTCACATGGGCATGTTTTCACTTTGGGATATTATTGTAATGTATATCTGTGGACAATTCTTGAAGGAGCAGGTCCCTTGTTTTCAGGTTGTATATATATACTTCATATAGTCTCAGGTCAATAATATTCAGAAAACAAAAGTAATTCTTTCATTATTCAATCACCACTGATCATCAACACCAGATCTTTGATTAATGTGCAGATACAGGGGCAAAATCCACATCAGCGGGCCCCCATCCAGGTAGCTAGCCTGCTGCAAGCATGGCAGATCTTACATCAGATCTCCAGGTGTGTCTTTTGTGAGGGTCAATAGCCCAGAGCCATCCCTGGGTCAGCTGCTTCCAGGTCATCTTGGCCTTCCAGGCCCATGCTTTCCCTCAACCTATATGTCACAGGTGGTCTTGACAGCACGGTTGGAGTGTTTCATACCAGTGGAACTGATCTGAACTGAACATAACTTTATTGAAGATAAACTCAGGCCACACGCAGGTGGCGTAAGAGCATATTATACAAACAGGTGACATGTAATAAAGAGACATATATAAACAAGCAATTGCAACAACAAAAAGGAAGCAAATACATGACATTACCATGCCTATGCAAAATAGTAAGATTTTTTAAGGCTGTGAAAAACAGACCGTGGATCTCACCAGGACCATCAGATTTAGGCAGTTCTATAAGGCAGCATAGCAGGAACAGGAAAAATAATGTGTATCCACAAAAACACACCTCCTTCCTACATGAGACATGAGGTAGGGTTGTCAGAGACTTCATCACATATCACATAGACTTGTTAATGTGATGAAAGGTAAGGAAAAAAAAGCATAGTGACAAGAACATGTAGAGTTAAAATACAGAAAACTTAATTAGCATTTGAAAATTTCTTCATAATGATTTCTATAAAGCAAGATAATTTAATAAGAAGAGTTTTATCTGCAGTAGATAATAGCTCCTTGAATTTAATTATATTGGGACGTTTGTAAAAATATAAGGGCAAATACTTTTTCCCTCTGTTTTGAAATGATTGCATACAAGAAGAAAGTGAAATTCGTCACCAATATCATTTTTCTCACGAAGGACACACTTTCTTTCCTCCAAAGGAATGTTTTCCCAGTGACCAGTATCGACTGGGAGCCTGTGGTTACTTAATCTGAATTTAAGCAATGTAGAGTAGTGTTTTTGAGTCAATTTGGTTAAGTAATTTTCAAAATTGACATCATGTTTGAAAAGATTATAATTCTTTCCTTTAGAGGATGATGATACTTTTGTAAGCCACTCTTGGATATATAGATCAGACAGAGTTTTAGAAATATGCATTTTGATCAATTTAGGGTTTTCAATGACATCTTTATGTAACAGGTCAACACGTCCTGCACTTATTAAGATTTCTGCAGCATTTGATCTGGGTCTAAATTGTTTGGCAATGTCCCAGTAAACCAGACCAGTCCAGATTTTACATATAACCAATGCTTTTGCACAGTGCTTTGATGTCATGCGGAGAAGAATAGTAATGCTATAAATAACAGTTACCCGGTTTTTGTGCATGTTCAGCGATAGTCATGTGAACAATAGTAGGCAGGAAGTTTCTGCAGTTAGTAACTGATAGATATTTAAATTCTCCCACCCATCTAAACAGGTGGTTGAACTGGAAATTTACATAGCTTTTATGATGTTTATACACTATTTGGGTGTGTGTTGATGCTTACTGAATGTTGTTAAACATCTGATGAAATAAAAAAAAAACATTTTCTCTAGGTAACTACTGAGAAGAAAATATTAATTGGCTCATTTCAGGCATTATATCTCTTGACAGGTGCACTAGAAATGTGGGTCCATGGTTCTGTACTGTGTTAATAGATCAGAGAAAGTAAATGATATATGGCATGTTGATATTATTGCAGCACATGTTGCATTTTTTTGTGCAGAAAAAAAGTCTATATTGATATGCTTAGTGCATATTTTGCTGAAGTTTATTTTGGGGTTTGATGTGCCAAATTGTAACCACCTGTAACTCTGGAAAAGTACTTTGTGGAATTGTTTAACACTTGTGATGGTGGATAAATTAATTTAGCCACACCCATTTCTTATTTTCCAACCATTCAGCTTTCTTTATGTATATTTATTCCTACAAATTCACAAACTTGTTTTTGAGTGCTACTCATAAAAGGAAGAATTTCCTCCAAGTCCGAGCCAATTCTTCAATTTTAGAGAGGCCCTTCAAACAGGAAATACATTTCTTCCACATTCTAAACCACATTTTGCCTGGTACTGTAAAACACTTACATTTGGCAGTCATTGTATTTTGGCATTATTTTTAGCTCGCCTGACCGAAGGTCATGGTGAGCTTTTGTGACTGTGAGATGTCCGTCGTCGTCGTTCGTCGTCCGTCATGCGTAAACTTTTTCTAGAACATACTAGAGGCTACAGTTTTGGTCCAATCATCATCAAGCTTGGTCAGAACAATCATCATGACAATATGTCGGTCAAGTTCGAATATAGGTCATGTCGGGTCAAAAAGTAGGTCACCAGGTCAAACCAAAGGAAAACCTTGTTAACACTCTAGAGGCCAGTTTTGGTCCAATCATCCTTAAACTTGCCCAGGATGATCATCCTGATAATATCTCAGTCACGTTTGAATATGGGTCATGTCGGGTCAAAAAGTAGGTCAGTAGGTCAAACCACAGAAAAACCTTGTTAACACTCTAGAGGCCACAGTTTTGGTCCAATCATACTCAAACTTGATCAGAATGATCATCCTGACAATATCTTGGTCAAGTTCGAATATGGGTTATGTCGGGTCAAAAAGTAGGTCAATAGGTCAAATCATAGAAAAACCTTGTTAACACTCTAGAGGCCATAGTTTTGGCCCAATTATCCTCAAACTTGCTCAGAGTGTTCATCCTGAATATATCTTGGTCAAGTTCAAATATGGGTCATTTGGGGTCAAAAAGTAGGTCAGTATGTCAAATTATAGAAAAACCTTGTTAACACCCTAGAGGCCACAGTTTTGATCCAATCATCATCAAACTTGGTCAGAACAATCATCATGACAATATACCGGTCAAGTTCAAATATGGGTCATGTCGGGTCAAAAAGTAGGTCATCAGGTCAAATCAAAAGAAAACCTTGTTACCACTCTAGAGGCCACAGTTTTGGTCCAATCATCCTTAAACTTGCTTGGGATGATCATCCTGATATCTCTGTCAAGTTCGAATATGGGTCATGTCGGGTCAAAAAGTAGGTCAGTAGGTCAAACCACAGAAAAACCTTGTTAACACTCATCTGCTTTGTTGTGTGTGGTTACTCTGTAGAAAATGCCAAACACTATTTCTTAGATTGTAGCTCTTTTAGTAATCTTGCTTTCTCTTAATAACATTCGATCAAATGACTTATGGCAGTCCCGTTTTTGATGACAACTCAAATGAGCATGTTATTCTTTCTGTCTTGAAATTTATGAAGGAAAGTGGATGATTTGCCTAGGATTCAGGATTCTTGTGGTGCAATTATAACATACTTTGTTGTGTGTTGTTCGATGCAGATATTATCCGTGATTATGATAGTCATATTTTTATTTTCAAGTCTTCTGTCTTTCCTTCACTCTCTAATTTCTGTGTAACATGAAAAATCCCTATGCTACCATTGTACCAAAGATATAGTTTGTGCAATTTTTAGGGAGAGGACTTCATAATGTTGATATAACTTGTGTCCAAAACCATTGTATTTTGTTCAATAAAATATGTTTAATCTATGATTTATGGCCTGCTACTCATTTTATAAAGTTGCCATGGAAACCAAACTGAAAAAAAAAGTAAAAAAGACTTAAAAATCAAGTCCACAAGGTTTCCCAATTTTTTGGATTTTTACAGTATAACTACTTATATGTATTGGCAGGTCCAGAAAAAAGTATTGTCAGGTAAGAGTTAACTGGGCTGTAAAACTCAGTAAGACCAAACCACATCACGGAAACACGCCTATATAATTTTGACCCTTTAAATCACACTTTTACAGCAAAACAGGTTTTCAGGGGTGTACATCATTTTTTCTTATTTCTGCTCAAAAACATAAATTACGGGTACTCCATTGAACCACCTCAACGAGGTAGTTCTAACAACTACCCACAATTTTGTTTACAACAGAAATATGAAAAATGTAGGATTTTTTTATCAGAAGATAATCATTTTTTGTTGGAAAATTCTCAAAAAAATTGAATAAGTGTGTTTTCGTAATGAAATACCAGTTAGTATAGACCACGTGTTCAGAGAACCTAAATGTACAGAAAGTCACAAAAATTGCCTCCCTTATAAAAAAAAATAAACTGGTAGAAAAGTGCCAGGTGCTCCATTCTCCTTAATCTGAGAGCTGTACAAGTTACCTGATCACTAAACCATCTAGCATCTTTGAGGCTGTCTTTCAACTCTTCACTAATTACATACATCAAAACACCTGTCAGACCTCCAGTGTTCAGTTCTGCCAGTGGTCCCATTGTTAGGCTCTGATCTAACAAGTGGATTTGTTTCTGTTTTTACTGGGGCACTGAACTTGTATTATAAGTATTACCCCATGAGGCTTAATTTCCAGCATTTGAGATTTTTTGACTCTGGGCACTGAACTTTCAGGTGATTTACCCATTTTATACAAGGAATCCCAAAAACCAGACACTGGCAAACAGTGCAGGGTCTTTACTATTTGCAAAACACTTCAGTCATTTTCAAAAAATTGAGACACCCCTATATATATATCCAAACTGACTCTTGCTATATGATGAGATTCCACTAAGTGATTGATAAGTGTTACTTTGTTGCACTGTGATCTATGTTCAGCACTCTTCTGCAAAATTATTATGCATTTGGTGTCTTATACATGAAATTATGCTCTGGGACAACAGACTGATGAAAATAAGTTCTGGGGCAACAGGTACAGATACAATTTTATTTAAAGTCGGAAGTTTTCAACAAATGTAACATTAGCTATGTATAGCTATTAACCGACTAAAAAAGGTGAAAAGAAGATTGAGAACTACAGATGAAAATACATTCTATAAGTTCTGGGACTACAGATGAATGTTCATTCTTGGACTACAGATGAAAATAAGTTCTGGGGCAACAGATGAAAAGAAAATCGAGAACTACAGATGAAAATACATTCTATAGGTTCTGGGACTACAGATGATTTGTTTGATTTGATGTTAAATGTCCCTGTCAACACTGTATAGGTCATTTTGGAGATATTGCTTCCAATTTTGTGGGACTTTTACCCGACATTGAGATGCAATGACATCTCAATCCCTGCCCCAATGAAACCAGTAGGGATTATAAGCATGGACGGGCTGACTCGCACCGCTTTGCCTGGGCGGGCTTAGATTCTCTAAGCTGTTTACTAGTACTTGTGTGCGGGTCAGTTTCAGCTCTGCGTGGAAGCATCATGCAGCCCATCTATTTCTTCAAGCCCCGGTGGGTGGGGGCAATGGAACTACAGATGAACGTTTGTTCTTGGACTACAGATAAAAATTAGATCTGGGACCATAGATGGAAATAAGTTCTAGGACTATAGATAAAAAACAGTTCTGAGGCTATAGCTGATAACAAGTTCTGAGACTACAGATGGAAATAAGTTCTGGGGCCATAGATGAAAACAAGTCCTGCAACTATAGATGAAAATTAATTGTTAGACTTTAGATGATAGTAAGTTGACAATTTCAGAACTCTGTGACTATAGTTGAAAATAAATTATGGGACTACAGTTGACCATAGATGAAAATATGCTCTAGGACTGCAGATGAAAATAAGCAAGAAAATAAGTTCTGGGATTATAGATAATCAAAGTACTGAAAGTACTGAGGAAAGTTGATTTATGAGGAATAATTATTATATAACAATGTTAGTCGTAGATCAAGCAGTTATCTACACTGACGTCAAAAAGAAACGCATCAGCGAAAACAGGCTGTAACGTTTTTGATTGACGTCGAACCACAAGGTAAATATTGTCCACCATAGTTTTAGTTTGTTTTGCAATCGCTGAACCAGAAATGTCTCGGTTCGATACCCTGTATTCTCCCATACATGGGTGGCGTGACCATTTACCCGGGTAGTCCGTGCGACCACTATACATGACTTTTCGGTCCAACACATTTGCACATCAATTTGTTAGTCGCTTTCAAACCAGGAATTCAAAGGCAAATTAAAAACTTCTTCATTTTGGAAATGCCAATGCTAAGTAACGAAGATCGTGCGCGAGCTTTAGGCATGTTGGAAAGTGGACGTTCACAAGATTACGTTGCTAGGCGTTTCAATGTGGCGCGATCGACTGTGTTCGATTGGTTCAACGTGTAAACGTCACAGGGAGTCTAGCAGATAGGCCTCGTTCTGGTGCGCCACGTGTGACGTCTGTGAGACAGGACAACTTCATACGGCAACGTCGCCTACGTGATCGGTATTTGACGGCGCAATCTACAGCAGATACCGTTGTTGGCAATCGTGGTCGACCAATAAGTCGTAATACTGTGCGAAATCGGCTGAGGGACCGGGGAATAAGCTGCCGAAGACCTTACCATGGTGCCATATTGACTCGACGTCACCGTCTTAATCGCCTGAATTGGACAAGAAACAACCGTGGACGCAACTGGCGCAACGTAGTGTTTAGTGACGAGTCACGCTTTAACCTTTCTACCGCCGATGGACGCATAAGGATTTATCGACGTCGTTATGAACGTTACGCTGACAACTGTGTTTTCGAGCATAACCGCTTTGGCGGTGGCGGTGTAATGGTTTGGGCGGCAATTAACCACAACTTCAAATCAGACCTCATCATTGTGAACGGAAACTTGAATGCTAGGCAATATGTTGACCGAATGCTTAGACCTGTGATTCGACCCTTGTTTCGGCAACGTCAAGGTCTAACATTCCAGCATGATAATGCTCGCCCTCATGTGGCACGTGTTACGAGAGACTTTCTGGTGACCGATAACATTAATGTCCTGCCCTGGCCGGCATATTCTCCGTACTGTAACCCTATAGAGCACATGTGGGACGCTCTGCAGCGACGGCTCCGTAAACGTCAACGTCAGCCAAGAAAGGCCCGGGAGTTGACTGCTGCACTTCGGGAAGAGTGGGCACGTATCCCTCGGTATCTTCTGAGAAACCTTTGCGGTTCCATGAGAAGGAGACTGGATGCAGTGATTGCGAGACAAGGTGGCCACACTCGATACTGACTTTTTTTAGAGAGTGACTGTGTTTGGCTGTTGATTACCAAGCCGAGTTTTCACAAAATTGAACGATTTGTGGATTGTCATGTGGAGTCTTTATAACCCTACACTGATTTAAATGAATTTTTTTAATCTTTGTTTTAGTTGATGAAATACACCCTATCATAGGTCACTGAAGCGTTTCTTTTTGACGTCAGTATAGATATTTTGTTGAAAAAAAATATAGAGACTCACTTCCCATATCACAGGTCCTGGTGTATGAATGACATTTGACGTGTCACCAGTAACAATTCTAATTCTGGTTCTGATTTGGCAAGGTCCAAGTGTGTTAAAAATTTGACAAAGAAAAAATGATTCATCGATTGTTTTGAGCTGAACGACAGGTCAACCCTAGTGGATCATTTTGTCTTCTCCAAGAGAAAGGGGAAAAGAGATAGAAGAGACAGTAGAGGAGATGATTTGTTTGTTTGTTTGTTTGATTTGAGGTTTAACGTCCCCGTCGGCACTGTAAAGGGCATTTTGGAGACGTTGCTTCCAATTTCTGGGACTTTTAACCCAACATTGAGATGAAAAGACATCTCAAGCCCTGCCGCCCAATGAAACCAATATGGTTCATAAGCATGGACGGGCCGACTCGCACCGCTTTGCCTGGCAGGATTAGATCCTCTAAGCAGTTTACCTGTACGGGTGGAAGCATCATGCAGCCCATATATTTCTTCAAGCCCCTATGGGCAGGGCCGTTGTAGAGAAGATGAAAGTGAGGGGCAGAGGAGAAAGAGGAAAATGAATGGAAGTGTAGAAACAGAAGAAATATCAACACTCCCTCACTCTACCGTTACCTGCTGCAAGGACAGCAGGTGTTGCCCAACTGTAAGTCAATATCAGCTGGACTCCCTAGTGACACAAGATTCACATCGCCATTGCCTCACTCAACTACCCCCGCGAAGAAAATACGGAAGAAAGATAGGAAAAACGTGCCTGCCAATTTCTTCATGGTCCAACCATAAATTTCTAAATTAGCTCAGTACATGTCTGCTAATAATCTTACAGAGAAGTTCTCCTAGCAGCACATGATGTCTTAGCAACGTCGCATTGATACGATGATGCACATAAGCTGTGCAGCCGATCGGAGCTATGTACCTTCGGGCGTCGGGACATAAAAAGGAGAATAGCTTGACAAAAAAAATCATTTTTGAACCATTTGATTTAGACATTATAACTCTGGTCAGACGCCGCGTTTACCCAAGGTGAATTAAAATACATTTATTCCCAGCTGTATGGGGTCCTAAAAACATTAACCCATAAATGTCAATTGTTTCAATACTGTGACATTTGGAAACAGTTAAGATAGATTAATTAGATGCCACAGAATGTTGCGTCTGAACGGTGTCTTCATATTTGCTAAAGTACGGAACTTGATTTAAACAACACGTGTTTTGTAATATTAGAGCTCTCGAAAGCAGGCGAATTGTAGGTCAGTAAAGGGTTGTGATAAGCTAACTCTTTTAACCTTGTAGACCGGTGCAGAGGCTGAGGTAGAAATACACTGTATCTATGCAAACCTTGTAGATCCTGATCAGACGGCACGTAGCTAGAACGTCTCGCCAGAATCTACATGTACACTGTTTGCCATCCTGTCAGTGAACTAATCAGAAATCCTTTTCTATAAGAATATATTTAAAGCGAGAAGAGTCCTGTTTAGAAACTCAGGGATGAAAGAGTAAAACATAAATATCACTGAAAAGCGCGTAGGAAAATAGTTCCAGAGTACTGTTTTCTTTTCAGAATTCGTCTTTCTGTGCCAATTTATATTCAATCCGTATAAAGTCTCAAAAACTGAAATATTTTGAAAGACTTTCCATGCGGGGCCGGCCTGCAAAATTAATTTTCAAGAGTTCATTTGGACTAATTTATGCAGCGGAAGTGGAGCAACGCGGTCCAGTACCGGAAGTAGAAATGTAATGACAAAGAAACTTGATTTAAAAAATCAACTTTCAAAAATCAGTTCTGGGACTATAAGATGAAAATAGAGCCTGAAACTCTCGATGATAACAGTAAGTTCTGAGACTACAGATGGAAGTAAGTTCTGAGGCATTGATGGTGGGTACTCTCAAGAGTGCCTCAATGATGTCTAGATCTGCCATAAAATTTTCATTGGTGCTTTAAATATTGAATCCAATAAGTAGTTACCCTAAACTGGGTTAGTTTTCTATCTACTGGCAGACACCTCATTTCATCTTATTTCTTTTCTTATTGACTCCTGTGGGAGTTAGTGGGTCATAAAAACTTGATGGACAGGTGATTGTTGGCAGTAATTTGTTTTTCCAGGAATAATGACTTACCTATTCTTCAAAATACCTGATGAAAACCAGCTGAAATTATCTTGTCAGGTGTTAATGGGCTAAAATTATTGGAAACTTCTAAACTATAAGCTATCATTTCTGGCACTTATAGCATAAACCCATTGTATACTAGTGGACTCTTCCAATGCTAAATGTTGGACAAGTCCATTTGTCATATACGGGCTGTCAGGCCTATTTTTTCGTGCTTATTCTATTTTTGACGGAAAAGTCTGTTAGCAAACAGTGCAGGCCCTGATCGGACGCCACATTCTGCGGCGTCTGATCTAGGCCTGCACTGTTTGCCAAGGTACCCCTTTAGGGGTTTCCCCAGCATACAATGGGTTTAAGTCTTGTGTTTCCAAACTCAATATTTTCAATGGAAACAGTGAAGATCCAGGTGATATAGCTCATAATGATCATCAGCCATCTCATAATGATCATCAGAGCCATCTAATAATGATCATCAGCCATCTCATAATGATCATCAGAGCCATCTAATAATGATCATCAGCCATCTCATAATTATCATCAGAGCCATCTCATAATGATCATCAGCCATCTCATAATGATCATCAGCCATCTCATCATGATCTGCACTAAGCCTGTCCAGGAACCGCGGTGCGAGGCGGACCGTCCATGCTAATAAACCCTATTGGTTTCATTGGGCGACAGGGCTTGAGATGTCATTTCATCTCAATGTCGGGTAAAAGTCCCACAAAATTGGAAGCAACGTCTCCAAAATGACCTTTACAGTGTTGACGGGGACGTTAAACCTCAAATCAAACAAATCATGATCTGCACTATTTCCCAGTGATTAACCTTTACATTGCAGAACCATGATAACCCCTACCTTTCAAACAGTGTAGATCCAGATCTGTAGAAGCCATCTGATCAGGATTTACACTGTCATTGAGTTTGCAAATTTGATTGAATACAGTATTTCAAGCAGTTTGATTGGTTGATAAACAGAAATGGGAAATGGGTGAGGCAAATTAATTTATTCATCAGGTCAAAAACCCCTATTGACAACATTTCAAAGATGGGAGAGTCCCTTTCAGAAACTCAGGGATTGGTTTTTAAACAATATGAGCCGGGACACAGCTTTTCCTACAGTGAAGAATCAGATCAGCCTTCGCATCCATATAGTCCGACCGGAGACTTCTCTTGCTGAATGAAAGAACATTAGGCCCTTAGATTGCACAGCGAAGACTTTGATCAGACTGCGTGCATGCACAGGCTGATCTGAGTGTTCAGTGGGTGCACATATAAATTCTAGGAAATGCTGTGCCCCGGCTCATATTTATTTCAAACATTTGCATACAAAATTATAATGTACAAAAAGTACAGTGAATTTCCTAGATAAAGACCACCTAAAATTAAGTATAATTCTACTTTATAATGCTTATTTTAGTAAGTTGCAGTTATTCTTTCATTGTGTTTTCTGCATATAGTGTCCAATGTTCAGAGATCGCCTTTGGGACGGTTCAAAAGTGGTCTTAAAGACCACTTTTGAACGGTCCCAAAGCTGCTCTTAATGTATGAGTTTTTCTGTATTATAAGAATCAAGATCTGATAGTAAGCAAAAGTGCTTGTCCAGCAGTCATCTGCTTTGTCAAATTACTGCTGGACACAGGAAACACAGGGGTTGTAAGAGTTAAATAAGATTCTCAACCCCTCCTCTGAAGAGATTTTACTAGCATGCTCATCTTCATATATGCCCTTGATGTTGGTAGGAGGTAAAACTACAAAACAGCAGGAGTTGAAAATAATGGGTACCCAAATAGGTGTTGGCTGGCCTCTGTAGCTCAGTCAGATGTGCGTTTGACTGGTGATCAGGAGGACGCGGGTTCGATACCTGCCGCTGTGGGCAACATTCTTTCGTGGAGATTGATCATGAAATCTTTTCTACGGTCATTCTCTCCCTTCCGCTGATTCAAGAAGGGCAGCAAAAGAATGTGCACTGTACTGGTTAACCGCTTACATATAAGCCTGCCCAGGAAAAGTGTGGATAGGTAAACTGACCGGCTCAAAAATGACCTTAAATAATGTTGACTGGGCCATTAACTCTTATCATGCTGTTCACGACAACCCCTATCTTTCGAAACAGTGTAGATCCAGATCCGATGGCTTCTAAAGAAGCCATCTGATCAGGATCTACACTGTTTGACATTAAGTTTATGCATTTTTAAGAATAAATTACATCAAGTAATCTGATTGGGTCAAAGTCAGAAATGGGTGTGGCTAAACTGAATATACAAACAAGACAAAAAAAACTATAAAACAGCAACAGAAATGTATGTCTCAGTGTATCTTTCTCAATACCATAACACATCCATACATATGCTAAAATGGTGTTTTTCTTGGACAAGAATTTTTCAGATGAAAATTGATGATTTTTTAGCTCACCTGAGCCTAAGTCTCACAAGGTGAGCTTTTTGTATACCAATGGACCATCCTTATCTGTCCACACTTTCAAACATTTTCTCCTTGAAAACACCTGTGCCAGTTGAACTTATATTTTACATAGAACATCTATCCCTCACCGGAACTAAAGTTTATACAACTGGTCCTGGTCACATGATCAAGGTGGCTGCCATATAGTAAAAACCCTTTAAAACTCTTCTTCTCCAGAACCATAAGTCAGATGACTTTGAAACCTGGCAGAGAGCAAAAAGGAATCTAGCCCTACAAAAGTTATATAAATGATGACCCTGGGTTAACCTTGATCTGTCAAGTTGTGTCCCTAAAGCGTTTGAATTGGAAAAAGGTAAAAAAGTGCTTTTATCCAATACAATATTTGAAGTTTATGAAAAAAAATATGTCCTATATAAACTATTTATGTCAAAGGTCAAGGTCATACAATGACCTTTGGCTCAAGGTTACAAGGCTGGAATGACCATCAGAATTTCAAACACCTTTTCCTCAGAAATTACTGGACCAACTGAAGTTATATTTTATACGGAACATCTATGCCTTACAAGAACTTAAGTTTATATAATTGGTGCAGGTCATATGACCAAGCTGGCCACCATGCCCATATAAGGTAAAAATTCTTTGAAAATATTCTTCTCCAGAACCGTAAGCCAAATGACCATGAAACTTGGCGGACAGCAAAATGGCTCTAGCACTATAAAAGTTATATAAATGTTGACCCGCCATAACCTATTTACAGTCAAATTTGGTCCCTAAGGTGTTTGAATGTGAAAAAGGTAAAATAGTGCTTTTATCCAATACAATTGTAGTTTATGAAAAGAAAATATGTGTTATATGAGCTGTATGAATATCAAAGGTCATCCAATGACCTTCGCTCACTGTCTCAAGGATTGAATGTTCAAACAGCCACTGAGGGCCAATTGGAATCAGATTTTACATAGAATGTCTATGCCTCACGGGAACTTAATTTATAATTGGTCCAGGTCACATAACCAAAATGGTGGTCATGGCAATACATCGTAAAAAACGTTTGAAAGCAAGAGGGTCTTCAGTCCTACAAAAATTATATAAATGATGACCATGGGTTGACCTTGACCTATTTAAAGCAAGGTCCCTGAGGCATTGAATGGGAAACAGGTTAAACTGTTCTTCTATCCAAAACAGTGGTAGTTTGTGAAAAGAAAGTAGGTCTTAATTGAACCTACATGAATGTAAAAGGTCAAGGTCATCTAGTAACTTTGACTGAAGGTCACACGGATTGAATGGCCATCAGAATTTGTAATATCTTCTCAGAAACCACTGGGCCAATTGAAGTCATATTTTATATACAACATCCATGCATCACAGGAACTTAAGTTTATCTCATTTGTCCTGGTCACATGACCATGATGGCCACCATGCCCACATAAGGTAAAAACCATTTAAAAATTTATTTCTACAGAACCATGCCAGATATAAGCCCCGCCCATAGGGGCTTAAAGAAATATATGGGCTGCATGATGCTTCCACGCAGAGCTGAACCCAGCCCACACACTAGTACTGGTAAACCGCTTAGAGGATCTAAGCCTGTCCAGGAACCGCGGTGCGAGGCGAACCGTCCATGCTAATAAACCCTATTGGTTTCATTGGACGACAGGGCTTGAGATGTCATTTCATCTCAATGTCGGGTAAAAGTCCCACAAAATTGGAAGCAACGTCTCCAAAATGACCTTTACAGTGTTGACGGGGACGTTAAACCTCAAATCAAACAAACAAACCATGCCAGATAATCTTGAAACTTGGCAGACAGCAAAAGGGACTTGACCCTACACAATTTATTAAATTATGATCCTGGGTTGACCTTGACCTGTTTCATGGTAAGGTCAACTTTGTTCCGTTTGACTTATGAACAAGAAAAAAAAGAGACAGGTCATTTATCCAAAACAGTTGTAGTTTATAAAATGAAAATAGGTCTTACATCAGTGTCAAAGATCAAGGTCATGTTTAATTTTGGCACAAGGTCACTAGGTTGAAGTCTGTCAATATTTAAACATTTAAAGTACTTCATCTTCTGAAAATGCTCGGCCATTTTTTTTTATGAAATTTGTTTTTGTTTGTTTGATTTGAGGTTTAAAGTCCCCGTCAACACTGTATAGGTCATTTTGGAGACGTTGCTTCCAATTTTGTGGGACTTTTACCCGACATTGAGATGAAATGACATCTCAAGCCCTGTCGCCCAATAAAACCAATAGAGTTTATAAGCATGGATGGGCTGACTCGCACCACTTTGCCTGGACAAGCTTAGATCCTCTAAGCGGTTTACCAGTACTCGTGTGCAGTCAGTTTCAGCTCTGCCTGGAAGCATCATGCAGCCCATAATATTTCTTCAAGCCCCTATGGGCGGAGGCGATATGAAATTTGTTGTGCAGCTTTTCAGGAAAGTGGGGAACAAATAATTTGTTTGAATGGTCCTTTTCACATGATCAAGATGGCAGCACGTCATGTATGGTATAAACCTGAAGAGATTTTTTTCTAGTACCACTTGACTAATTGTATCAGTGACTCGGGTGAGCGATTGTTGCCCTTGGGCTACTTGTTTCTTATTTCTAGTCTTAACCCTTGTCCTGCTGAGCCCGGATATGTCTTATCTTTAAAACAATGAAGATCCAGATCAGATGGCTTCTGAAGAAGCCATCTGATCAGGATCTTCATTGTTTGTCATTCAGCTCATGAATTAATTGCAATAATTTGCATCAAGTAATCCGATTGGTTGATAATCAGTAGTGGGTGTGGCATATATAAATATCCAGCAGGACAAGGGTTAACATAGATTGTACTAATAAATTTTGGTGCTCATTAGAACCGCCTCATAGGGATTTCTGCCTGCTGGGTCTATTTTGCGAACTGAATGACAAAACAGTATAGCTGACCAGATCTGGATCTACCCTGTTTGCAGAGGTAGCATATTCAGCAGGACAAGGGTTAACCCTTCTCTTGCTGACTATTCATTTAAGCCACACCCATTTCTGTCTATTAACCAATTACATTACTTGATGCAATTTATTTCTACAAATTCATAAAATGAATGCCAAACAGTGTAGATCCTGATCAGATGGCTTCTTCAGAAGCCATCTGATCAGGATCTACACTGTTTGGAAAGATAGGGGTTGTCGTGAACAGCAAGATAAGGATTAAAGGTAAATCATTGCAGAAATTGTACCTAGTGACAGTGCCAAATTCTGTTCTGTTGCCAATTTCCTGTTTTTGGTTCCATCTCAATATTTGAGCTGTCCTGTTTGGTCTCTGGTAAATCAATTATAGTTTTAGTACTTCCCAGTCCAGTGGAAACAGAAGACAGTAGTCATTATTTATGGCCGCTTCTTGCTTAATAAACAATTCATCTATTTATCATCTGGAAGAACTTCAAAATGATTCCACATACCAGCTTCAAAACAAAGAGAAATACCAGGGATGGTTTCTGTTTGTTTGGTCAGATCAGACATTCAGAGACTGTCTGCAACATCAGGCCCTTTTTCTGTGCTCATCTCACTTGAACATGAAATTTGTCCTGGTCATAAATTTTAACCCTTCTCT
Source organism: Lucinisca nassula (assembly GCA_963580285.1). Classification (NCBI taxonomy): domain Eukaryota; kingdom Metazoa; phylum Mollusca; class Bivalvia; order Lucinida; family Lucinidae; genus Lucinisca; species Lucinisca nassula. The sequence continues at coordinate 125,384,681 of OY757016.1, read as the reverse complement.
TGCTGAATATTCAGTTTAGCCACACCCATTTCTGACTTTGAACCAATCAGATTACTTGATGTAATTTATTCCTACAAATTCATAAATTTAATGTCAAACAGTGTAGATCCTGATCAGATGGCTTCTTCAGAAGCCATCTGATCTGGATCTACACTGTTTCCAAAGATAGGGGTTGTCATGATAAGAACAGCATGATAAGAGTTAAGATGTTAGTGGAGTGCATTTGAGATGTTGGTGTAGTGACATCATTTGTGTTGGTGGAGTAACATCTGAGAGTGACATCTGAGATGTTGCTGGAGTGACATCTCTGACATATGAGATGTCACTCCACCAACACTACAACATATTCTGAACAATGTAGACTATTTTGCTCTGTACAGCCCGTTACAGGTTAACCAATTTTGTACCGGAAACCCCAAATCGGGTACCTGGGCAAACAGTGCAGACCCTGCAGAAAGCGGCGTCTGATCAGGGCCTCCACTGTTTGCTTAAATTTCAGCCATTTTCCAAATCGATTTTGTAGAAAACACAACCTGACACCCCTAAATTTTGAAATGGACCCCTGCTATATAATATGAGGAAGATTCCATTTGGTACAAAAAGGGTTAACAAGTTCATCCAATGTCATGAATGAATACCCTTATTAAACCCTATCTATAGGGGTATAAATTATTTTACTACTATTTGTGGGTGCTTGTTAATGAGGCAGTTATACAGAGGACCCTCATTATACTGAGAGTATTTGTTCACTATTTTTTTTGTGTTTTTTTTTGTCGTTTTACGGCCCTTTCAAGATTATTTCTCTCATATTGAGTCGATCATTAATCAGAGGTGGACGAAAAACGGAATACCCGGAGAAAAACCACCTGACCTTCCATTGCAGAACTTGGCGTCTCACATTTGACCCAAGCCAGGCTCAAACCTACAGCAGTGAGAGACCTAATGATTAAGAGTCAGCGCTCTTATCCACTAGGCCACGGAGACCCGTTTGTTCACTATTATTGTGCTGTTAAAAAGAATTTGCCGTTCTACAGAATCCTAGTTTGGAATAATGGGCCTTTTCCCCATTATTATTCCAAGAAACAAATGCAATAGATATTTGTAAGAAATGCCTCATCGAGGCAATTCTAACAAATGTCTGTAACATTTGTTTCTTGGATTATTATATTACAAGATTCTTTCATGACTATGGACTTTGTGCATTTCCAACCTGAGGGAAGCCCATGCCGCTCGGAACGGAGGCTAAGCCTTTAGCTCAGTAGTCATCCCATTAAAATTGCTGTTATAACGAGTTTTGCCGAATGTCGTTATGAAAAGGGTTGGCTGTAAGTACAGTCAAACCTCGATAATTCGAAGTGCAAGGGACCGCAGGAATTCCTTCGAATTATCGAGAGTTCGAATTATCGAAATCGGCAATTTTCGGATATGTTCGGATTTTTTTATTCAATGCAATTCAAATGACTATAATTCGAACTTCATTTCGGCGCTATGATAAAGAAACGGTAATAACTGCCAAAGCATTAAAGAAAATGAGGTACGTGAAGGTTAATCTCATCGTCTTTTATGCTTGACAGGGCTACGAAAGCAGGAAATAATAATAAAACTTGAACTTACATTTTTATTTACAGCCATCAACAATAACAAAAATGAAGGTTGAATGCAAATTACTAAACCATTTTACTGACGAAATATTTAACCCCGCAAAAAGAACAACAGAACTGACAAACACTGACAGCTAGCGAAGATTTGTTTCAGTCTGTAATAAACTGGCTGATACAAGTCGAAAAGGCCTAACTTCAGGTTTCTAGTCAATTTTGTTTCGCTTTTTGCCCCTATATTCACTCTCAAAAAAAGTTCATAAGTGTTCAGGAAATTCGTCTACTTTCAGTTTTATCAGAATTGAAATATTCAAATTACAATGCAATTAAGCTCAATAATGTACCGTAATTAAAACACATAAAAAACATCAATAAAATATTCATTGCGGTACGAAATCAATTAAAGACACCAATTACTCAATAAAGGATCATCCCCTGTAGTGTGGCCGTTAATCCGGTGTTAATTACCTGTATCTACTAATTCTTGAAGTCAGTCGGGTGTGAAGTGTAACAATCGAATTCGCCGCAAAATTGCGATGTGTGACCTTGATTAGCCAAGTAATATTTCGAATTAAACAGGGGATTTTAATAAGAATTTCTTTGATTGGGACCGACGAAACTGTTCGAAAAATCGAATTTTTCGAAAAATCGAAATTCGAAAAATCGGTAATAATTTTGCAATAACTTATAGAGAAAAATGTCGGGACCGCCAGTCGTCTTCGAAAAATCGGTAGTTTCGAAAAATCGGCGTTCGAATCACCGAGATTCTACTGTATGTTCAGAGCAGAAATGATGACAATAGGAACAAAATATTTTGGAAAATTCTAGTTCTGCAGATATGAAAGCACTGCCAATTTTTAGTTGTTGTAAAGCTCTGAAACAGTTGTTCAAAGCATCCTTAGCTTAACAAGATAAAAGTTAAGGCAGTAATCAGGAATCGATACAATTACTTCACACCTCCCATCAGAGATGCCAAAGGGAAAGAAACAAGAACATGAAGTAACTAAACCCTAATCATTACAAAAACACGCCTATACGAATACATTGCCATTTTTTGGGGCCAAAACTATAAATTTTAAGATGAAAAATTGTGATATTTTTCTTATGCTCAAAACATAGATTACAGGGACCTGATAGAGCCGCCTCAACGAGGCGGTTCTGTCGAGTACCCACAATCTATGTTTTGAGCAGAAATAAGAAAAATAATGTATACCCCCTTAAACCCCAGTTTTACTATATAAAAGTGGGGTATGAGGGGGTCAAAATTGTATAGGCGTGTTTTCGTAATGGAAAAAATCACTAGCGCATAGCCCAAAAATTAATGGTGGCCAAACTGCTATCCAAAATAAAAAGATATACCGTATTCGCCCTAATTACCGCACATGCTCCTATAAGCGCACACCAAAGCTATTTTTGAAAAGGAAATGTATAAGCGCACACTTTACAGTAATCCCCCCTTGAAGCTCTCATAGTAAATCTATAAAAACTTACCATTATTTCTTCCAACAGTGAAGGCAATGCTTAAGTATCTCTTTCTGTCCCATTAAATATCAGTATGCATCATCTTGGAAGCTGTTGTTTTCGTTTCAAGTGTGCGCTAATTAGGTAGATTTTTCACCATGATTTTAAGACATGATTTTGAAAAAACTAAGCGCACGGTGCGGTAATTAGGGCGAATACGGTAAGCAATACATACATGCAAAGACAAACTATAATATTAATAAACCACGACAGTAGAACCTGCTTGGAACTGTCAGCAAAATGTATTTCACTGGGGGGCTTAAATTGATTTTACATGGCCATAATCTTTGCCCTTGGTTATGTCATGGTTTAGACAATCGTACAGAGATGAAACCATGAGGACTCAACAGCATGAGATAACTGAATTTCAGGGCCAAAAGAAAACCAACAGTCAGACTCTGGTGGGCCCTACCAGAGATGAAGCAACATTACCTAAAATTAAATTTTAAGTAAGCCTTTACACTGGAATCTGAGGCCTGAACCGCCGGCGTTTAATTAAAGAGGGAAGTTAAGTTATCAATCATTGATAGGGTTAACTACCATGCATGCAGTATCTCGTATAACATTTTTGTTGTACCCAATTCTTTTATATCGAAGAATGATTTTACGAAATTTGGTACTGAAATCATTGCCAGTATATATTTTTCTGAATTTACATACTCAGTCACCATAGAATTCGGGTTCTGATAGGCTTTGTTGCAGAAGAGATTTGAGTTCAATATTGAATACAGAAACTAATTCCAAATGATGTCTTTAAAACTTAGAAAAGACTTTTTGTAATTTATGATACTGACAGTTTACTGGTAACAGTTAACAATTTGTTATGAGTGTTGAAATCAGATACATGACTAGACACTGGCATGAAATATAAACACTGTAGGATGTCACACAAGCTCTTTAGTGGTCAGATTGTTAACTGTTATCATTCTTATTTATTGGATATTTGCTGAAAAATGTGAGCAGTAAAAGCAATAGCTGCTCGCATTTTTCAGCAAAAATATTAGCAGCTTTGTTTTATTAAATGATCAAAGTTTTAGGGATATGTTACCTAATGACATTGTTAGTTTTGAACAACCAGCCCCAGGCTGGTTATTACTGGCTGGTAATCTAAATCGTGTTGAGTGTGATTTGCATTTTGATATTGAACTTCTTCATAGAAGTGATTGTTGCTTTCCAACTTTGGATCTAATTGAAATTCCACCAGGCAATTGACATACCCTTGTGATAAAGATAGAATTGCTTAAACATTTCCATTGTCAGAATTCTGATAGCTGATGATAGTTTAATGTAGATTTTATTCATGTCTATAATATGATATTGGATTTCAATCATGCCTCAGTAGATATGCAAAAATCTCTGACTGTCAGGAGAATAAACATGCCAACAGAACATCAAGACAAACGAAAATTGCTGACAAGCAATTGTTATAGGCTGTATTAACTTTCCATTTTCAACCAAACTTGAATGTGATTTTTTTTTTTTTTCAAAAGCTTTGCATTCGATTTGAGCTTTATGTAATTATTTAGCTAGTTGAGTTTGAATTCTGTACTCATTTGATTTTCAGGAACAACATAACTGAGGCAAAGCCATTGTGCATTGTTTGGCATCTGGACGTCCAACAGATATTGTCTTTTAAACAGGTGGTATTAGAGGGGCAATGTTATAAGAATCTTATATGGGTGTGAGGGGTGGATGGAAAAATCCATCCCGAGGCTCACTGTCCGGCATCACGAGGCTTGCCGAGTGATACCGGACAGTCCCCCGAGGGACGGACTTTTCAATCCACCCCTCACACCCATATTAGATTCTTTTTCTTGCATACCTTCCATTTCTTAGTGCGGATTTTTAATGCTACAGTCACTTCGGTTGCCAACGTCTGCGATATTGTGTTGACACTGCAGGAATGTTTAGTGATGTCACGTAACATGCTGTGACGTCAACCGTAACGACAGCGCATACGAGGTCGTAATCAGCCAGGGTGATTAAATTCGTTTTTGGGGTCGGAACAACAGGGTCAGAACATAAATTTCTATCCCAGGGTAAAATCACGGATTTCCTTGTCTGGTGTGCAAGAATTTTGTTTCTTCTGTTTTGTCCTCTTCTACTGTCTCTTCTGTCTCATTTCCCCTTTCTCTGGGAGACAACACAGTGCCAGTGACCAGTTTTATGAAAGTTTTCTGTATAAAATAGTTAACCCTTATCCTGCTGCATAAATTGATTAAGCCATGCCCATTGCTGACTGTGGACCAATCAAATTACTTGATATTATATATTTGTTCAATTCACAAACTGCATGACAATTAAAACAGTGAAGATCCTGATCAGATGGCTTCTTCAGAAGCCATCTGATCTGGATCTACACTGTTTGCAAATGTAGGGGTTGTCGGCCTCTTTGGGGTTAGGCATTGAAAATTTATTCATATGGATTGGAGTTACATAACCAAAATGGCTGCCATGCCCATATTTGGTAAATACCTTTTTGTTCAGCCAGTTAAGGTTTAACTGAAAAATAGAATGATTTTACTGGTCAGTCAGCAACAGTCACAAAATGTACCTTATTGGTTCATACATAATTCCTAGTGGGAGCTCTGCGATGCCAATCAATACTGTCCAACACCTTGTTTGATTCAGTTTTGTCAGTTATTAATTCCCCTGACAGGGAATGAAGTCCAGGACAAGTGCAGGAATAATGAAAAATTGTCAGATAGATCAGACATGTAAAACTAAGGAGAATTTCAAAGAGGGTTCACATGAATATGTGATGCAAGTTCATACTGCCTGCTTGTGATTCTTGTTTCGATACTCAGGATACATTCATATACTGTGGGCCCATGCCCATCAGGGTTTGGAGAAATAGTGCTTCCACCCACAGCTAAAACCAGCCACACATGAGTACTGGTAAACTGCTTAGAGGGTCTAAGCCTGCTCAGGTAAAGTGGCTCAAATCAGACCGTCCATGCATTTAAACACTATTGGTTTCATTGGGTGGCAGGGTTTGAGATGTCATTTCATCTCAATGTCGGGTAAAGTCTTACTCAAATGACCTATTTAGTGTTGATTCAGATTCAGACCTCAAATCAAACAAGATCCTTAAGACTAATGCTAATGTCTGTGGACAATTTGTCAACATTTTCTAATGACATCTCCTCAGAAACTGCTAGGCCAGTTGAAACCAAATTACCTATGGAGCGGACATGGGTTGGGTGAAACAAAGTTGGTTCATTGGGTCTTGACCACATGACCAAGATGGTCGCCATGCCCATATATGGTAAAAACTTTTAAAAATCTTCTTCTCTGGAACCCAATGACCTTCAGATTTGGTATACTGCTTTAAGGAATTGGGCCCTACCAAGATTCATCATATGATGACCTTTGGTTGACCTTGACCTATTTTATGTCAAGGTCAAAATTGGTCACCAAAAAAAAAAAAAAAAAGCCAAAACATTAGATTTTGTGATTCTATTGTAGCCTGCACTACCAAGTCACTTAAATACTGGTATTCCTTTGTGTGGGAAAAAGGCAAAACAGTGGCTTTTTCTGATTCTATAGGCCTGTGGCATCATAATTGATATTAGGAGTCAGCTAAATGTAAGTTTGTCAATCCCAAAGGTAAAGGTCATTTATTACTGACCTTTGTCCTGGATGACTCAAATTCAGTATTTTTATCATCTCCACTAAAACGACTAGGCTCATTGAAACCAAATGTGAAGCCTCTATGGGGTGAGGCAATAAAAATTTATTCATGGGATTGGAGTTACATAACCAAGATGGCTGCCATGCCCATATATGGTAAAAACCCTTTTGGAAATCTCAGGAACCAAATGGCCAATGGCCTTGAAACTTAGTATGTAGCATTGAGGACTCGGGGGCCCTTACAAAGTTTATTCAAATATAGTGACCTTGGTTAACCTTGACCTATTTTACATTTACATTTTATTTTGATCATTTTTGATCACTTAAACGTTTGTATGTGAAAGAGGCAAAACAGCGGATTTTTCTTATTCGGATGTAGCTGGTGACATCAGAAGATTGATATTCCTAGCAAGTTTGCTCAAATGGTGACCTTTGGTTGACCGTGACCTATTTTATGTCAAGGTCATATTTGGTCACTTGGGCATTTCTAATGGGGAAAAAGGCAAAATAGTGGATTTTTCTGATTCTCTTGAATTCTATGGCATCAGAATTGATATTTTAAGTCAGCTAAATGGAGGGTTTAATGATATTATGGCCAAGATGGCTACAATGCCCATAAAGGGACTGGAATCTCTTCATTTCAGGAACTGGAATGCTAGATTTTTCAAGCCACCATGGTTAAGAACAGTTGAACAACATGGCTGATGTTTTCACACTTGACCTCAGATGAGCGTAGTGGCCCATGGGCCTCTTGTTAACCCTTATCCTGCTGAATGAAATAATTTAGCCACACCCATTTCTGGCAGTCCCTTTATAATGCTATGTTTGGGCTGCATAGAACAGGACTGTGTTATAAGTGAACCATGTTATAAAGGGATATTTTTATATAGAAATTATAGTGAAATGACAATTTGGGAGGCAAGACCTGGCCATGTTTTAACCAAAAACATGTTATAATGGTTAGAGTACTAAAGGGACTGAAGTGTATTGGGATAGATATGCATAAACAGTGAAAACCCAGATCAGACTCTCCTTCAGATCAGACTGCTCCTGCTGATCAGGGTCTAAGTCTGATCAGGGTCTATAGTGTTTGCCATTCCCTCTACACTTTTTGGACTCTTTGCTGGATTGTTAAACATATTTGTGAAAATTTTAGGAGAAATAAGGTGTCTGAATTTTTAGGAATTTTATGGTAACTGAACCTGTCATCCTGAATTTCAAACTGGATTCCAGCTGAACATATAGCAGAAGATTCCATTTGTTTAAAAATTGGTTACACTAACATTTGTCTGCTAGTTTAACTATTGTCCTGCTGAATAAATTGATTTAACCACCCCCATATCTGACTTTCAACCAATCTCAGTTATTCCTACAAATTCGTGAAAGCAACTGTAGACACTGATTGGATGGCTTTTTTCCAAAGGCAGAGCATAGCTTATTTCAGCAGGACAAGTTGACTGTATTGAGGGATGATTCTGCTGTCTCTTTGGCACTTATTCACACTTGGCATGGATAATATCCTTTAATGGCATTGGTTCCACTCATTGCAGTTTATATATTCACTGAACATGACAGGAAAGCTATCAAGAACCATTCCTCATGTAATCAGGAGTCCTATAGATGCTTCACTGTTGACAGAAACATATTTCTAGAGGAAATCTCAATTGATTGTGCTGTCAAAGAGCATGCCAATACTACAGCTCCAAACAGAGTGTGATCACTACAGCTCCAAAAAGAGTGTGGCCACTGTAGCTCCAAATAGAGTGTGGTCACTATAGCTCCAAATAGAGTGTGACCACTGGCCCCCGCCCATTGGGGCTGGAAGAAATATATGGGCTACATGATGCTTCCACGCAGAGCTGAATCCGACACCCACACGAGTACTGGTAAACCACTTAGAGGACCTAAGCCTGCCCAGGCAAAGCAGTGCGAGTCAGACCGTCCATGCTTATAAACCCGATTGGTTTCATTGGGCAACAGGGCTTGAGAAGTCATTTCATCTCAGTGTTGGGTAAAAGTCCCACAAAATTGGAAGCAACGTCTCCAAAATGACCTTTACAGTGTTGACGAGGACGTTAAACCACAAATCAAACAAAAAGAGTGTGGCCACTATAGCTCCAAATAGTGTGTGGTCACTATAGCTCCAAATAGAGTGTTGTCACTATAGCTCCAAATAGAGTGTGGCTTCTACAGATCCAATAAGAGTGTGATCACTATAGCTCCAAATAGAGTGTGGTCACTATAGCTCCAAATAGAGTGTTGTCATTATAGCTCCAAATAGAGTGTGGCCACTATAGCTCCAAATAGAGTATGGTCACTATAGCTCCAAATAGAGTGTGGCCACTATAGCTCCAAATTGTGTGGTCACTCATATAGCTCCAAATAGAGTGTGGTCACTATAGCTCCAAATAGAGTGTAGTCACTATAGCTCCAAATAGAGTGTGGTCACTATGTCTCCAAATAGAGTGTGGCCACTATAGCTACAAAAAGAGTGTGGTCACTATATCTCCAAATAGAGTATGGCCACTAAAGCTCCAAATAGAGTGTGGCCACTATAGTTCCAAATAGAGTGTGGTCACTATAGCTCCAAATAGAGTGTGGTCACTATAGCTCCAAATAGAGTGTGGCCACTATAGATCCAATTAGAGTGTGGTCACTTTAGCTCCAAATAGAGTGTGGTCACTATAGCTCCAAAAAGAGTGTGGTCACTATAGCTCCAAACAGAGTGTTGTCACAATAGCTCCAAATAGAGTGTGGCCGCTATAGATCCAATCAGAGTGTGGTCACTCTAGCTCCAAAAAGAGTGTGGTCACTATAGCTCCAAACAGAGTGTTGTCACAATAGCTCCAAATAGAGTGTGGCCGCTATAGATCCAATAAGAGTGTGGTCACTCTAGCTCCAAATAGAGTGTGGTCACTATAGCTCCAAATAGTGTGGCCACTATAGCTCCAAATAGAGTGTAGTCACTATAGCTCCAAATAGAGTGTGGCCACTATAGCTCCAAGCAGAGTGTGGCCACTATAGCTCCAAATAGAGTGTGGATACTATAGCTCCAAAAAGAGTGTGGTCACTATAGCTCCAAATAGTGTAGTCACTATAGCTCCAAACAGAGTGTAAGGCCCCTGCTCATAGGGGCTTGAAGAAATATATGGGCTGCATGATGCTTCCATGCAGAGCTGAATCTGGCCTGCACACTAGGACTGGTAAACCGCTTAGAGGCTCTAAGCCTGTCCAAGCACCGCGGTGCGAGGTGGACCGTCCATGCTAATAAACCCTATTGGTTTCATTGGGCGACAGGGCTTGAGATGTCATTTCATCTCAATGTCGGGTAGAAGTCCCACAAAATTGGAAGCAATGCCTCCAAAATGACCTTTACAGTGTTGACGGGGACGTTAAACCTTAAATCAAACAAACAAATCCAAACAGAGTGTGGTCACTATAGCTCTAAAAAGAGTGTGGTCACTATAGCTCCAAATAGAGTGTGGTCACTATAGGCCAAAACAGTGTGGTCACTATAGCTCCAAATAGAGTGTGGTCACTATAGCTGCAAATAGAGTGCGGTCACTCGTATAGATCCAAATAGATTGTGGTCACTCTAGCTCCAAACAGAGTGTGGTCACTCATATAGCACCAAATAGAGTGCGGTCACTCATATACCGGTAGATCCAAATAAAGTGTGGTCACTTTAGCTCCAAACAGAGTGTGGTCACTCATATAGCTCCAAATAGAGTGTGGTTACTCATATAGATCCAAATAGAATGTGGTCACTATAGCTCCAAACAGAGTGTGGTCACTCATATAGCTCCAAACAGAGTGTGGTCACTCATATAGCTCCAAATAGAGTGTGGTTACTCATATAGCTCCAAACAGAGTGTGGTCACTCATATAGCTCCAAACAGAGTGTGGTCACTCATATAGATCCAAATAGAGTGTGGTAAAGGTTAACAATGTTAACCCCTTATCCTGCTGCATTATTAATTTAGCCACATCCATTTCTGACTTTGAACCAATCGGATTACTTCATGTAACTTATTCCTTCAAATTCAAAAACTGAATGTCATACAGTGTAGATCCTGATCAGATGGCTTCTTCAGAAGCCATCTGATCTGGATCTTCATTGTTTGCAAAGGTTGGGGTTGTCATGAACGGCAGGATAAGGGTTAGTCTGTACATTGAGCTGTGTTTCTAAAACACCACAGGCCTTAGGCTAATGAGATACACTTTCGTGCACCCTGTCCACTGCCATCAACTTACTGCACTTGACCTACTGTTCATGCTTATTGTGCCTTTAGCTCTGCTTCTTGAACACCAGCCTGTAAACCTTGGATTTGTCCAACTTTAATGATGTCAGAATCTAATTCAGGTCTCCCCCGCCCATCAGGGCTTGGAGAAATAGATGCTTCCATGCAGAGCTGAAACTGACCACACATGAGTACTGGTAAACCGCTTAGAAGGACTAAGCCTGCCCAGGAAAAGTGGTGTGGGTCAGACCATCCAATGCATATAGCCCTTTTAGTTTCATCGGACAGTATTGCTTGAGATGTCATTTCATCTCAGTGTCGGGAAAAAGTCCAACAAGATTGGAAGCAGCGCCTCCAAAATAACCTAAATAATGTTGACAGGGATGTTAAACCTAAATTTAAACAAATCAGAAACTCAGGGCTCTTGAAAGCGGTTGAATAACTGTTTTCGATGTCGGTCAGTTAAGGGTTGTTTAGTTGAATACTGATAATCACAGGGAATTTAACCCTTTTATTTAACCTTGTAGACCGGTGCAGATACCGAGGTGGAAATACCTTGTACCTGTTCAAACCTTATAAATCCAGATGAGACGGCACATAACGAGCAGTCTCGCTAGGATCTACATGTGCGCTGTTTGCCTTCATGTCAATGAACTGGACAGAAATTCTATTCTATAAGAAATTTATTTGAAGCTGGAAGAGGCCTGTTCAGAAATTCAGCAATGAAAGGGTAAAATCTGAAATAAGTTATATAAAACTCTTTGGAAAACGAGTAGGAAAATAGTCCTGGAGTATTGTTTTCCTTTCAAAATTTGTCTTTCTGTGCCAATTTATTTGTAAAAGTTAATTAGCGTGTTAAGTATTTCTAACTTTTCCAGAGCTGCATGCTCATCCCAGTACTGTCATATTGGGTCTGAAGACTATTTTTATTAAGTGTATGTTCGAGAAGCAGAAGCACAGTGGTTTGAAACTTGATACAAGTATAAAAATGTGTGTGGTACTAAATTGCAGTAATGCTAATGATTTTATCCTAAAGCCATGATAATTATCACCTTCACATCCATAGTTTATCATGACTGCATAAGATTTTGCCCATAAATGGACTACCAACCAGGCACAAGACAGTAACCTGGGTAATTCCAGAACAGTGAATTCCTTTTTACAGCAGTGACACATGTTCTGCTGCCATTATTGTGCGTTTAGAACTGATTAATTTTGTCCATTGGATTTGCTGTGGCATATTGATGTTATAATACTACAGCTTTGGTAGTCCTAGCCTCATTGTCTGTACATTTTAAGTTCAAATTTATAACAGTGATAAATAGTAATTGGTTCCATGATGAAGAGACATGATGAAGAGACAATCTGATTTTTAGCTCACCTGAGCTGAAGGCTCATTGGTGAGCTTATAGTATGGCAAGGGTCCATTGTCTGTTGTTTGTCTGTTGTTGTTTTCTGACATCTCCTCCCCTGAAACCACTGGGCAAATTGAAGTCAAATTTCATGTGGAGCATTATGGGATGGGGAACGAAAGTGTGTTCACATGGCCTTGACCTATTTTATTCCAAAGTCGAGTTTGAACACATAGACTTTTGTATGGTCAAATTTGGTCACATAGACTTTTGTGTGGGGTCAAAAGTTAAAACCATCTATTCTTCAGAAACTAATACAGCCCAGGCTGTGATCTGAAAATTAATAGATACAGCAAGCAAAGTGAGTAAATAAAATTATGTGAGTATACAAAGTCAAGGTCATCCCTTGACCTTGGCCTAAGGTCATTTAGATATGAAAATTATAACTTATTTTTATTGGAAAACACTCAAAATTTCATATGGAAGGAAATAAAAATTAATTAATATGAGTTTGGTCACATGACCAGTTGGCCATTCCATGGATGAGCCCTGGATGACCTTGATCTATTTCAGGCCATGGTCAACTTTGGTCCCATAGGCTTTTATATGGGATGCATTTTTCAGAAACTATTGCAGCCTGTGATCTTAAAATATGTAGGTAAATGAAACTACATGAGTATTTAATATCAAGGCCATTCTGTCAATTGGCTCAAAGTCATTCAGATTTGTATTGTTTTGCTCAGAAATCACTGGGCCATTTACAACCAGATTTCAAATGAAAGCTTTTAGGAGCAAGGAAATGAAAATTAATTAATCCAAAGTTGTTCACATGACCTATATGGCCGCCATGCCCATATGGTAAAAACACTTCAAAACCCTTTTCCCAAAGAACCAATTGTCTGATTGCTTTGAAACTTGGTATGTAGCATAAGGGTCTCAGGCCTATCATAATTTGTTCAAATGATGATGCTTATTTGACCCCAGTTTACCTCTAGGTCAAATTTGGTTACATATGCTTTTATGAGTGTACATCATTTATTTTTTGGAAACTGTTGTTGCATGTGAAATTTAAATCTGTATATGCAATCAACTAAATGATTAAATGAAGCTACATGAGTACCAAAGGTCAAGGTCACTGCTTGACCTTGGATCAATGTCACTCTAATATAAAAATTTAAACTTAATATGGGCAAATTAAAGTCAAATTGCATAGAAAGATTTTATGGGATGAAAGAAATTAAATTTTGTTCAACTGGTCCAGATCACATGGCAAAGATGGCCGTTGTGACCATAAATGGTACAAAAAAATTTCAAAAATCTTTTTCTCTGGAACCAGTGGACCTGTTGCCTTGAAACTACGAATTAAGCATTGGGGCCTTATAATTTATTTAAATGATGAGTCTGGGTTGACGTTGACCCATCCTACACCAAAGTCAAATTTGGTCACATGTGCTTTTGTATGGAAAAAATGCGGAAATTAATAATTTTTCTAAAATGTTATTACTTGTACTTAAATGGTATAAGCAATCATCTAAATGAGTGAGTACCAAAGGTCAATGGTCCAGGGTCACTGAGATATCAAAATAAACTTTAAGAAGAAGAAGAAGAAGAAAAAAAATCTGGGCAAATTCAAGCCAAATTCCATATGACGCCTTTATGGGTGGAGGAACAAAAATTTGTTCAAATGGTTTAGGTCACTTGACAAAGATGGCTGTCATGGTAAAAACCTTCAAAAATCTTCTTCTCAGAAACCAAATGGCTCCGCATACATACAGCACTCAGGTGAGCAGTTCAGGACCATTGGTGCTCTGGTTTGAAAGTAAAAATTTATGATTTATTCATGATTAATATGGCATTCATGTGATGACATTAGTCCTAGTCCTACTGGACCACAACAAACACTACCTTTGCAAACAGGTAGATCCAGATAAGATGGCTTTGGATCTACACTACTTGTCATTCTGTTTGAGAAGCTGAATGAATACTTTATATCAAGTAATTTGATTGGTTAATAGTCAGATAATTAATTTATTCAGCAAGACAAGGGTTAAAGTTATTAGGGTCTAAAAAGTAGAGGACAGTCTTTTTGTATCATATTATACTGTAATGAGACTACCATTATCTTCTATGTTGTCAGTCTTCCCTTTGATTATTTGTCAGTCAATGGCCCATTCATTATATGGGCGTTTTATGTGATATGCAGTCCAAACTGTTTAAGAAATAGATCAGGTCTATGGCCCCTGCCCATCAGGGCTTGAAGAAATAGATCGGCTGCATGATGCTGCCACGTAAAGCTGAAACCGATTTGCACACAAGGACTGGTTAACCGCTTAGAGGATCTAAGCCTGTCCAGGCAAAGCGGTGCGAGTCGGACCATCCATGCTTATAAACCATACTGGTTTCATTGGGCGGCAGGGCTTAAGATGTCATTTCATCTCAATGTTGGGAAAAGTCCCACAAAATTGCAAGTGACGTCAACAAAATGACCTATATAGTTTTGACGGGGACGTTAAACCTCAAATCAAACAAACAAACAATTTGTCAGTCAACCCAAAGTTACTAAGTGTAGTAGCTTTACATTGCTGATGTCTGCATGACTAACACTGGTCTGTACGAAATCCAGGTAATGCTTATTTATAACCGCACTAGTCTTATCATTGTGAGGTCACAATGGAACCAAATTAAGAGCACCCCCACAGGCTTCGCTGCTGTTGTTCACATGACCATTAAGTCCTGCAAATCTTGTATCTTTTGGCCTATAACAAGCGAATATTATGACAATGGCATTAGACTTGGTCACTTTTCTTTTCATATAACAGAAAACTAATAAAAAAGAAATGAAATCAGGCGATAAATTTTCCAAACTGACAGGGGAGCAGGATAGGTGTTAGGAACAACCACTGTGCCATTTTAATGTCATTGTTACAATTTTTTATTAGCCTTATTGATGTCCGCTCAATTATAAGCCAGGGCAGGAAAAAAACTTCCAGGAAACCTTTGTGACCAGCATAGACTCTGATCAGCCTGCACAGATGTGCATGCTGATCAGAGGTTTTGCTGGTCACATGACTTTCTATAGCCTCTGGGCTTTTTAAGAGGCAATAAGGCAAGACTCAAGTCACATTGGATAGGTGTGTAGTTGATGGGAGTCTTGGCTGGTCACACATATCTTTTTTGTAAGCTTTGTCATGTTTTGGCTCAATTGTTATTGGTATCATTGCAAATGACCACTTTACTACTTCACTGCCTGTCTGAAGGGCACAATGGATTAAAAATATATAAAACTGTGGTTGAGATCTCAAGATAACGCTGACCACCAGTTATGGTCATTATTCTTGGACTCAGTCCCCGGGGAGCAGGAAGTGACCATAACAGTTTTTACAGTTTCTGATCAGTTTGATTGACACCCACTCAGACTGGACATTGTCTGGACCCAGCTGTTGGTCACTTGGTAGAGAAACTTTGCCTTTCTTCATTTCTGCATGATCAGGTTGTATCACTGCGTTCCTATCTCATTTTCTTGGATTCTTGTTCAGTGGTTTTGACTACGTAATCCTACTTTTTATTCAATAAGTATTTCAGAAACTGGATTTATATCCTTGGTGTTATAGTGTGCAACAGTCTTGATTTTGCAGGTAGGATTTTTTTTGTGATCTTTGTTTTTTATAAAATCCCTGTCCTGCTGAATATTTTAATCTGCCACACCCACTACTGATTATCAACCAATCAATTTACTTATTAAAAATTATTGCAACAAATTCACAATCTGAATGACAAACAATGTAGATCCTGATCAGATGGCTTCTTCAAAGAAGCCATCTGATCTGGATCTACATGGTTTGGAAGATAAGGTATATCCGGGCTCAGCAGAACAAGGTTAAGTCTGTCATTAGTTGTTGCTATAATGTGATTCAGTTTGTTTTACCATTTTGGGTTGGGTGCTTGTCAAATGATCAAAAACTCTCTTTATACTGACATTTAATATAGTAACAAAACTAATGGCAACATATTGCAATGGAATGAATCCATGGCTCAAGATGTGATGGTAAATGGAGATACTGATTTTCAAGAACATTGTATTTGTTACTTAAAAAAACAAATGTGGATTCTAACAAATGTCCACAACATTGGAGTAATTTTGAGGAAAAAGGCTATTTATTGCCTATTATACTACACCTCATTGAAATGCTTGATCAAAGCACTGAGAATACTGGTGGGTCGATCGTCTCTGCGTGTAGGTTGGGAAAATAGTCCTGAGCTGAGAATCGAACTGTTCATTTAACTTTAAACAAGCACAGTAGAGCTGATCAAACATCGCGTTATGTGGCATCTGATTATGTAGATTCTGTTTGCCAATGCCCAAGTGTACAAGCACAGTCCACCCGCCATTCGAGGCTTGAATAAATAGATTGGCTGCATGATGCTTCCACACAGAGCTGAAAGTCCCGTAACATTGGAAGTAACGTCTCCAAATGACCTATAAAGTGTTGATGGGGATGTTAAACCTTAAACAAACGAGCACAGTCCAGAATTTTCTTCTCACGCTGCTAGGGTAGTACTTGGATTTTGTTCAACAGAGTGGGGAGGGTGCAAACGCCGCCCCCTCTCATCTTTTGGAAATTATTTCAGATTCTTACAATTTTTCACCCTCTGCATAAAACCTGAAATTCGCATCCTCAACCCACCCCTTTTCAGAGCCTGCGTACGGCCCTGAATCATGTTCAAAACTGTTGTTGCATACATATGGCGAACAGTGCCGACCTGATCAGAAGCAATGTACTCTATATCCGATCTTGGTCTACGCTGTATGTCTAATAAGGGTACCACCTACAAAGTCTGGGCTACTCATTTTTGCACTTAAACATTTCAGGGTTCTAAAATTTAGTTTTTAGCAGGAGTGTGAAAAGTCTATTTTTACCCAACTTGGCATACATTTGTGTAACTGTTACGAAAGATGTCACGTGACATCGTGGCCTGGATTAAGATATTGTTTTTTCTTTCATTACGTGAGCAACCTGGCATTCTTATACTATTTCGTTTAACCCTCAAATGCCACTATTTAAGCAAACAGTGAAGTTCCTGTGCAGCCTGCTGATCAGACCCCACATTCCGCAGCGTCTGATCTGGGTATTATCCAGCACACGATTTCTGTCAAGACTCTACAGATAGCTCTTGTTGCATTGATAGAAATAGCTCAACGTTTCAAGTTCTATTAATAAAACATAATATTGGATTTTCCCAAATCAGTGATGGTCACATGGACAACTGCATGAATTCCGTTTGGCCATTTAGTAAATTAGGGTCGATGGTAAACCGATTGACCCAAAAGTGGCCAATTCTTTATATGGTAAATGTGTGTGTGAATTCGGGTTTAACGGTCGCTTTCAACAATTTTTCAGTCATATCACGACGGTGTCTGGTTGCGACAGAGAGCTCAATGCTCACTTTTATAGTGCTGCCTCACTGAAGTATCATGTCCCAGACACATTACATGATACCACACCCAGTCACATTATCCTGACACTGGGTCGACCAGTCCTAGCTCTACCCCGTAAATCTGAGTGCCAAGGGAGGAGCAGCTAGTACCATTTTTTAACGGCTTTAGTATGTCGCGGCCCGGGATCAAACCTGTGACCTCCCGTTCCCCGGAGCGGACACTCTACCAACTGAGCTATCGGGGCCGGTATTTATATGGTAAAGTGTTGGGGAACAAATACTGATATTATAACGAGGGTCCTCTGTATACAAGCACAGTTAAACTGCTGATGACCACATTTCTACTACTGTTGAATTGCAGGAAATTAACCCATTTCAGTCTGGGGAATCGTTTAAGAGGTACCCTGGCAAACAGTGCATTCGCAGATCAGAATGCGTACACTGTTTGCAAAAAGTTCAGCCATTTTAATTCCCCCGCCACGAAGCGGAGTGGGGATTATAGGAATGGCCTTCGTCTGTCCGTCTGTCTGTCCATCCATCTGTCCATCTGTCTGGCCTTAACACTTTCTTGTCCGCTCCATATCAAAGATTTTCATTAAACTTTGGTCAAATATTCGTCTCAGTGAGCTGATGTGCAGAACCAATAAATGAACCATGCCGACTCCAGGTCAAGGTCACATTTAAAGGTCACAAGTTCAAAACTTTGAATTTTGTGTCTGTTCCATATCTCGTTTACCCCTCAAATGATTTTCATTAAATTTTGGTCAATTATCCCCCTCAGTGAGCTCATGTGTAGAGCCCATGAATCATGTTGACTTCAGTTCAAGGTCACATTGGAAGGTCACGAGTTTGAAACTTTGAATTTTGCGTCCGTTCCATAGCTCTTTCACCCCTGCAAGGATTCTCATTAAACTTTGGTCAGTTATCCCCCTCAGTGAGCTGATGTGCAGAACCCATAATTGAACCATGCCGACTCAAGGTCAAGGTCACATTTGAAGGTCAGGAGGTTGAAACTTTAAATTTTGTGTCTTTTCCATATCTCCTTTACCCCTCAAAGGATTTTCAGCAAACTTTGATCAATTTTCCCCCTCAGTGAGCTCATGTGCAGGGCCCATAAATGAATCATGCCGACTTCAGGTCAATGTCATATTGGAAGGTCACAAATTTTGTGTTGGTTCCATATCTCCTTCACCCTTCAAAGGATTTTCATTTAACTTTGGTCAAATGTCCCCCTCAGTGAGCTGATGTGCAGAACACATAAATAAACCATGCAGACTCATGGTCAAGGTCACAGTTGAAGGTCACAAGTTTGAAACTTAGTATTTTTGTGTCCGTTCCTTATCTCCTTTACCCCTGGAAGAATTTTCATTAACCTTGTGAAATATACCTCTCAGCTAGCTGATATGCAGTACCCATAAATAAACCATGCCAACTCAAGGTCAAGGTCACAGGTGAAAGTCACAAGGTTGAGCCTTGATACAAAGTGCGGCGGGGGATTTGGCTGTCCCTCAGACTGCTTTCTTTTCCAAATAAATTTTGAAGACTACACAACCAGACACCCCTTATTTTTGACTTGTATACAAAAAGGGTTAAAAATAAACAGAGTACAATGAAAATAAAGGACCCCAAAAAGTTCCAGTAAGTGTTTTTCATTTTCTAATTGGTTCATCCATAGTTCCATAATGGTACATTGGCAAACAGTTTAGACCCAGATCAGATGCCACAGAAAGCGGCATCTCTGTTTGCTTAAAGTACAGGAATTTCAGAGTATTAATCCAGGTTCAGACAATTTTTCCAGACAGTCAACCTACCAGTGCTGTCATTGCTTTGATTATCACATCTGTCATTTTTATGCCCGCCACTAAACAAGTGGCAGGTATGTTATACCCTCCAAAATTTTTAGTGTCCTTCCGTCCATCAATATGTATGTTTGTCCATCCATCTATCAGCACCTCCTAGTTTTGTGTCCGCTTCACAACACTGATTTTTTTTTTTTTTTTTTTTTGGTTTGGGTTTTACGGCCCTTTCAAGATTATTTCACTCATATCGAGCCGATCGTTAATCATAGGTGGGCGAAAACCGGAGTACCCG
Organism: Lucinisca nassula; assembly: GCA_963580285.1. Taxonomy (NCBI): domain Eukaryota; kingdom Metazoa; phylum Mollusca; class Bivalvia; order Lucinida; family Lucinidae; genus Lucinisca; species Lucinisca nassula. The sequence continues at coordinate 125,364,809 of OY757016.1, read as the reverse complement.
GAGAAAAACCACCTGACCTTCCGTTGCAGAACTTGGCGTCTCACACGTGACCCGAGCGAGGCTCGAACCCACGGCGGTGAGAGACCTAATGACTAAGAGTCAGCGCTCTTATCCATTAGGCCACAGAGGCCCGTTTCACAACACTGATACCATTTGAGATATTTTCTTTAGAGCACTATGAGACAACATGCAGAACATTTAAACCGTAACTCTGATTTTCCTACTTTTTGAGTTATTGTCCTTTGAATATTGAACACAGCCCTTTCTATCATAGTTTCGTGTCCGATCTTACTTTTGGAGTTACTGCCCTTTGAACATTGAACATAGCAGTTTCTATCAGTTTCCTGTCCGCTCCATAACTCTGATACCATTTATGATATTTTCACAGATATGTGGAGCACCATGAGGCGACGTGCAGAACATATGAACCATAACTCTGATTTTCCTTCTTTTGGAGTTATTGCCCTTTGAACATTTGACATAGCTATTTCTCTGATGCACTTGTGTCCGCTACATAATTCTGACTGTTTGACATATTTTCATGAAATTTCATAGAAATGCAAAGCACTATGAGTCGATATGCAAAACGTATGAACCATAACTCTGGTTTGCCTACTTTTGAAGTTATTGTCCTGTGAACATTGAACATGGCTATTTCCACCATGTACTAGTGTCCACTCTGTAAGTTCAAAAGATGTTATAATATAGCTTCCCTTTGACTTTATTTTGACAGAGATACATCACTTGCTTGATGTATGTGCAGTGGCGGGGCATCAATTTGTGCTTGCAGTGCTTGTATTGAAGGCTTTAACCCTTTTTTTACCAAATGGAATCTTGCTCCTTATATATAGCAGGAGTCCATTCCAAAATTTAGGGATGTCAGGTTGTGTTTTCATCATAAGTTATTTGGAAAATGGCTGAACTTTTAGCAAACAGTGTAGGCCCTGATCAGACGCCGCATTCTGCGGCGTCTGATCTGGGCCTGCACTATTTGCCATGGTTCCTGGTACTAAATGGGTTAATTCATGTACAGTAGAACTTCGATAGCTCTAACACTAATGGCTTGTTTACCATGGCTGAGTCAAACGCATCTTTGAGTCCCTAGGGAATTCTTCTGCATAAGAAGTACATGTAATGTGGGATATTTAAGGAGATTTTTTACTTTTATCTTGCAAATGTATGCTGTGTGTATTTGATAGAATTGTCTCAATGAGGCAATTCTTATTAGTACACACAGCATACATTTTTAGCTCGTCTGTTTTTTGAAAAAAAACTTTCGAGCTATTGTCATCACTCCGGCGTCTGCGTAGTCGTCCTGTGTCGTCCTGCGTCGTTCCAAAAAAACTTAACCTTGGCTATAACTTAAAAAGTATTAGACCTAGCCTCATGAAACTTCATACACACACTCATCATCACAAGAGCTACATTTTGACCAAGGACCATAACAAAATTGTTGATTTTGGCTGAATTATCTCCCCTTTTCCAATTTTTTTCTGAAACACATTTTTTGCTCTCATTTTAATACTATTCACAACAGAGCCTTCAAACTTCACATGAATGT